>JANHGO010000001.1:80851890-80864425 GCA_024606505.1 Aquila spilogaster | reverse complement strand
ATGGGGAAATGCCACAAACCCCACTTATGGCGACATTTGTGGATGGCTAGGTCCAGCCTGGCACCAGCAAGGGCTGCTATGGGTGCAGAATTGTGAGCAGCAGCTGCAGCAAGGCTGAATTCAGGCATATTGCGTGGGCTTTTGCTCAGACCCAGAACCTAGGGTCTAAAAATTGCAACAGCTGGCTATGCCAATTTGCTGTCCCTGCTATTAAATAAACCAGGCCAGGGTGTATTCCCTAGCCATAAGGGTACAACAGAGTGGCATGGCTCAGTTCACAACCAGTTTGCTAAATTCCTCCTCTCTGCAGATTTGATTGGCCTCATCCAATCTACCAAATGGCAACAGGTCCTGATAATCCTCTAGTTGTGTCCTAATACTATTTGGGACAGTCCTAACTGGCCTGGCCAAATCCATGCCCAAACAATCCCAATAGCTGTACCATTTAGATGGTTCTGTGTCTATGCTAGGGCTCTCTTTCTTCCCTTTAGTGGCATAGATACTGCCACTTAGTCCTAGCTTTCAGAGCAGAGATGGTGCCAAATCCTGGATGGAAGCACCTCCCAGTAGGCCTTAGGAGGCTGAAGCTGAGCTTCACAGGGAGAAGTCAGCCTGAGACGGTGTGCTGGTCATGCCTATGGACAGCATGATAAGCCATGTCATCCTCAGGGTTCTCTCCATCTGTGAAAGCTGCCTTTGACTAGCAGAGCTCCTGCAGGAAGGTGTCTGCACCATGAAAGAGCTCATAAAAATAAGCGCAAAAGGGTTGTCAGGCAGTTAGCTCAGTCTTTTGTCATAGAATCATAGAATCATTTAGGTTGGAAAAGACCCTTAAGATCTTTGAGTCCAACTGTAAACCTAACAGTGAAAAGTCGACCACTAAACCATGCCCCTAAATGCCACATCTACATGTCTTTGAAATACCTCCAGGGATGGTGATTCTGAAGAAATTTTTCCTAATATCCAATCTAAACCTCCTCTGGCGCAACTTGAGGCCGCTTCCTCCTGTCCTATCACTTGTTACTTGGGAAAAGAGACCGACACCCCTTCTAGGCCATGTCTCTGCCTGTGTGTTTACGGCACTGCAAAATAAGAAAACCTAATCTCATGTGAGGTTTGAACATCTTCCAGTAATCCAACTAGATCCCACTGGCTTCAACAGGCTTTAAATGGTAGGCTGCAAAGCTGGTTGGTTTGTGAAGTTGAATCCTGTTATTTTCCAAATGTCACTGAATACATGTTCTTTGCTGTCAGCTACTGTTGAGAAATTGGGGTTAGAAATGTGTTCAGTCTCGCCAAAGAGTTGGGCTTCCCATTCCCTTTCTTCTTCCCTCTGATTTTTTTGAGTGAGGCTTGTTTATCATTTTGATTGTAAGTAACTTTAAGAGGGAGACAAAAAAAATGTGGGAAGGAGGGAAATCAAACCTTGATTTGCAGTGAGAAGTACAAGGGAGTGTTCTTCCAAGCAACCTTGATGATCCAAGGATCAAGCTGATCCCGTTCCTAAATGGGACCCTTATTTCAGCAGGAATGAACATGAACAGCTTCACTCAATTTGTTACAAAATTCACTGGACATCTGATTCAGGTAGGTTTAAATTATTTGTTAGGGACCTAGAAAGCCAGAGCTGCCTCTGCCTTTCTTGCAGAAACTTGTTTTCTCTTGGAAGTACATTGGCTGTCTCCAGAGAGCAATAAGGGTCAAACCAGCAGAAAATAAGATGAACAAATAAGATACACAAACTCAATATACTTGTTGTGAGCAAGGCACACTTGTGCTGGAGCAGTAGGACTTCCCAGACAGGGAAATCTTTGCTCTTAATTCAGACAGGCCTGGCTGTATCTTGACTTGTGCTCAAGTCAGTGATGAACCTCAATGGAGAAGCAAGAAGTTAGATCAGGATGAAACTAGCTCTTTTTCAAACCATGGCCCACAGCAAAGGATTCTTCACAGCAATGATACATGTATTTTTTATATGTCCTGTCTGATATATAGTATGTGAGTTCCAAGAAATGATTCACCTTTTGCCTGATTCTCTCGTCAGTGGAAGATTCATTGTAACAGCCACTTGGAAGCCATTACGTTTCAGTGATGGGACTTTATTTTCCTCATAATATTCATCACATGGTAATCCTAGTGGAAAGTGAGATACAGGATAAAACTATGGGGTAGTGTTTGTACCATCAAATGCCTAAAATGCTTTTATCCATCAAAAAATGGATTCAAGTTCAGTTCTTACTACCGAAGTCCTATTACTGTTTACGAATAGATGTGCCCCACAGCCTTATCCACACTCTCTTTGAATTAAGAGCAAAGAACTTGCACTGACTTCAGGGGGTGCCTAAGGGGAGAGCCATGTGCATCCTGAGTGTCTACAACAATCCTGTTGTGAGATCCAGGGCTGTCCAGAGCGCAAATTGTAGGTCTTTTCTCTGAAACACAAATGCTGATTTACCGCATGCATGTTACACAGTTCCAGATCTGCCACTCAACAGCTGTGTGAAAAGGGCACATCATTTTTGCTCTCTGTGCCCTTTAAGCCTTCAGCTTTTAAGGAATTGCTTTTTAATGAACAGTGCTGTTTTGTATATAGTTTAAAATATAAGAAAAAATCAGCTATTTTTCTGTGCAGGTATAACATGTTAGTTTTATGTAGTACATTCATATCTCTTTTGTGCTTGCAAGCATCTTGTTGCCAGTACACCAAGGAAATGGAGTCACACTGCAGAAAAAAAAAAGTTCAGTTCGTCTCTGTATTGTATTTTTTTTTCTCTTCCCCCCTGCTTTTGTGTCTGTGTGGCGTACTCTCACAGAAGGGAATCATTAGAAAGATGATGTAGAACTTCGGAATGAATCAAACTGCAAACATTAAGCCAGCTTAGAAAATTGTGTACAGACCTTACTGGAGTTACTGACTGACATTTTGGAGGATAGTTTCATTAGTATAATTCTTACTGACACTGTTGCATCAAAATTAGCAGTTTCTATAATGAAGCTAGTATCACCTGCCAGTTTCTATTGTGTTGAACCTCTCCCTTCAGACTGTGTTGTTTTTCTGCCTTCTGAGATCCTGAAGCCTGTGGCTCTGTTACGTGTCTCAAGTAGATTGAGCTGTTACTCATTTTTTTTGAGTTATTGTATTTAGCTATTTCTCTTGTCAGTCACATGTATAATTTAACCAAGGTGACCTTGGTAAGATTTCCAGCTGTGGAATGGCAATTAAAAAAAAGTAATAATTACTTCAAGGACTATTTAAATTCACAGTGTTGCTGTTTGACTCGCAGACAATCTGCATAAGGTTAGTGTTAAGAATGTAAAATGTTTAATGAAACAAACAAAAAAATCCTGATTTTTTTAGCCAGTGGGACCCTTCTGATTTTCTGGGAATGAGCCTAGAACTCATCAGAGATCTATAAATGTGTTTCAGTTCTTGACAAATCCTGACCAATTCAGGACTCAAGCACAGGAAACATGTTTAGGAAATGTATTCATTACATCAATCATTTACCACATACACAGAATGATGATGATATCACCATTTTTTTCCTTTTGGGAAGGCTTTTTTTTTTTTCACTTCTTCCACACATAGCCAGGAAACAAGTGCTTGTAGATTTCACTGCAAAAAATTAAACAAGTGGATCCCATTAAAGAAAACATCCAGAGATCTTACAACTCCTTCCAATTTTCTATAAAGGGGGTAGCTGCATTTAGCATCAGAATATGACCATTAACATTCTTATATCCTGTCATGTATATGTTCTGATGGAGAGCTAGATCCCTGAACATGTGCCTTATGATTCTTAAACTTCAGGTCCTATCATAGGATTCATGCAGCTGTGATTTCCAGGCTGTTTTACAGTCACTCATAAGAACCTGAGTTTGGGGTTTTGGGTATTGTTTGTTGGTTTTTTTTTTTTTTAAATAAACATATTTTGTTAGAGGTATTTAATTTTGAAGACAATTCAAACACAGTATAACAGACAACAATAAAGGGAAATAGCAGATAATCACAATCGACCATCCAAGATTCATTGAACACTCAGCAATTGAATTTTTCCTCAACAAATTATCTGTAATAAATCAAATAACAAATTTACAGTCTGTTAAAAGGAACATTTAAGCTATTGTGATCTAATTAATGTTTTCTATTTCCATATGCCAAAATTCAGTGTGTTTTGCGTCAGTCCAGTTTCTGGTCCGTTGCCAGCTTTTCTAGACAGAGCAGAAGAGAACAGTATCATGTTCAGCTGGCAGAGCTGCAGTGGTGGCTAGTTGGTGCCCCTGCAAACATTGCTGACTGCAATTGTACTGTGGAGGTGAAACAGGGAAATTCTGTCAAGGCACAGGTCTGCCAGTATTCAGGGAGAGACTAGGAGTTCATGTTCAAGAAATCCAGATTAGGTAAAGGGAGCGAGTTTGGGGAGTGAGGCTGTTCAGCACAGAAGGACTTATGGAAGGATGATAAAAGATTCTCCATTGGAAAAGCATCTCAAATCAAGGTCAGGGTTTTTTCGCAATAACATATTTCTTGTTCACTAAGAAGTTACGGGTTCAGTGAGTGAAATTCCATGATGCTACTCAGGGTTGCAGATCTCATGAGTTCACCATCCCTACAGCCTTGAAATGTAAAGGTACTGTTGGATCTCCCAGCTTTCTAAGCAGACTGTTGCTCCACTCTCTCACATAAGAGAGGTGTCAGTATTGCCTAACCCCCTTAGGGCGAGGGATACCTTATCCCTCTTGCAACAGCTGCTCCATTACCAAAAGAGGGGAAAGTAGGGCTGTAGCTCCAGTGCTTTCCTCTTCTCTGTGGGAATCAGTAATAGATACTATTCAATGCTTTTAAATTGCTTTAAAAAGCAATCAGAAAGTATTAGAACAATTTCCTTCCTTGTCCCTGCATTTAAAACCTCTTAGAGGGAGCCTTGGAGCCGTAGTTTGGTGCTGTATCCCAGAGCTTTCCCTAAATTAAGAGAAATTAGAATTAGAGAGGAGGTCGGTATGCCCTGGTAGAGACTGTTCATTCAGAGAATGAGAGTGACTGAGATAACGAACGCTTGTGTATTATAGATTAAGCAAGAAGAGCATTTTGCCCCTTTATGGCATTTTTGCTGCTTTTGTTTCTCATCCCTGGCCAGAACTCAAACCAGAAAAAGGACTGTGAGATTGAGCAAAGCTGATGAAACCAATTTGCCCTGGTTTTGTGAAAATCATAATAAACTCAAGCTGCATTTAATTGGCAGTTTGGACAAAGTTTCTTTAGAAACCTATTCAGCTCTTCCTAATTAGAGTGTAATCTTTATGCGAGTAGGTTACTGTTGAGGAAGAGCTGTACCTGCTGATTTCCTTTCTAAGATGGTGTGATGGTACAACTGATGCTGTGTCACTTCACCAAATAGCTTTTTGGGAGGGAGAGGATGAGTTTGATCTCTAGCAGAGGGGGTGTGTTTGTTTCTTACATGTTTATATAAATAAAAGATGGTGTATCAGTGAGGCAGGCAAAGGAATATCTCTTCTTTTATGAGATCATTTAGGAAGCAAGGGCAAAAAGTAGGAAAAGTCTTGCAAAACAGCTGCAATAAGATTAGATTTGCAAAAATAGATGCCTGTTCAAACTGCAGATTTTTTTTTCCTTCCAAACCTTTTGTGATGAATGCCTGTAGGTGGATTGGCTGTTCACATTTTGGGCTCCAGGAGGTGTGACACAAGAAACAGGCTGCCTTAGTTTTGGCAAAATTTGCTCTTGTTTTATGTACCAGAAGAACAAGCAGCACTCTCCTCTTTTATCCAAACCTTTCTGTTTGTCAGACTGTCCTGGACCTCTGCACACCCCATCCCACCTGCCTGCCTGCACCTGGTGAAACCCCAGCCGGATGGGTGCAGAGTTTCTGTGATGTGACTGGTCAGCAACTTCCAAAATGTATTTTTACTCACTGATGGTTGCAATCTGTTCTTCAGGAATATTGTAAGAACTGTCACCTAGTCTCTGGATAACAAGAAGAAAATGGATTCCTAAGTAGCACTGTAGAGGATTTTCTCTGAAAACTTGCTAAAATATGACAGTTTTGTTTATTAACCTGAAATTATGAAATTAGGGGTTTTTGTTCAATTACTACTATGGTTTGCACCAGAACATGGGACAGCAGAAAATTATAAATTTTCAAGTGCATGGTTGGAATTTGTTATAGTTTTACCTGGAAACTTCCAGTTAATACACTCTGTAAACCAATTACATTTTGTTTTGGGTTTTTTTTTTTTACTGATGAAAATGTAAAACTTCTTGAAAAAACAGCCTTATTTAGCTTTCAAGTCAAGGAAAGGTGCTTTCAATAACTCAGCTTTTAGATGCTGAGCACTGTCTTAGATGATCACTGTCTTCATTGTAGAGAGAAACACTCGAGGCACAGGGAAATTGAAATCTATTGCAGAGATGAGATTTTGCTTGTAGTACTTGAAGTGGTAAAGTTTGCTTCCAGAGTCCTGACTCCTTTGATTGTAAATACCTGTGTGCAGTTCTGCTAAAACCTGCTTAGCAGTATATGTGTGTGTTCGTTTCTGCTCCAAAATCTTGGTATACAAATTGCTGAAATTTGGTTTTCTTCTGGAATGATGATTAAAATATGGTATCTGCTAAAAATATGAAATCATAGACAGTTTTCCCTCACAGTCAAAGAACTGTTCTGTCTTTTAACAGTTTATTTTTCCTTTTACTACCAATTCTTGCTACCTTCTATCAGCTGTATGGCCAGCTGATAAAAAAAACTATTCTGAATAGCTTTGGTTTTGCTTTCCAGTACGCTAACATCTGCTGACAGAAAACTCAAACGTGTTTTATAATGCCTTTACATCACTATGCCTCTGTATAGTGAGAAATTCCTTTTTTTTCTCATCTATGAAGTGAGCTTTCTTTCCTCTTGCTTGTACTTGAACCCTGATGATGCTTCCTTGTTTGCTTACTGTTGTTTTGCTTCTGTTGACAGAAGTCAAGAGGTTTTCATCTTCATGCTCCTTTTGGTGACAGTGTGATCATGTTCTGCTGGTTTTGTTTATGGTGCTGTACCTCATTTTTCAATTATGGGTGAAAAGGAGACATGGTTTAGCAGTTAATGCAGCTTACTAATACTTAGAAAAAAAAATTTTAATTCCTTAATCTACTGTGAATCTCCAACATGACCCTTGGCAAATCAAATATACCTTGTCTATGTTTAGGAAGCATCTCGTGCAGCTATATCAAATTGTGCCTCTCCAGCAGACTTTGTGAGCTTCACCTCAGCATATTCATTTGCACTTGATGATCTTAAATGTCTTTCCAAGCTAAATGATTCTGTGATTTAAAAAGGTACCATTGGCAGCATACAATGGTTGCATAAGTGGTTACCGCAAGTATGGAATCATAGAAGTAGAAGCAATCCAAATGTATATGTGGCCTTTACTACTTACATTTCAGTTTCTTCAGTGCAAAATCAAACACTTTGAATGATTAAACAAATTCATGCTAGAAAAATCTGTTGAGCACTTTTAGACATAGGTACAGCCTCTGGCTCAGGAAGTCCACAATCGGCTGATTGCTAGAATGTGGAAAGATAAATGGTAAAAGGACCACTGTATGCTTGTGCTCTTGCTAGTTCCCTGCTGTGTATCTTCTGCTCGCCACTGCTGGATGCAGAAAACAGATAGATGAATTTTTGGTGTGTTGCTATGAATGCTGCTTCTGCTTACAATGATAGCTTTTGAGGGCAGAGTTTGTCTTACTGCATTAGTACTGCTTAGTGCGTGCTGAAACAGGAATTCCCACTGCATGGAAAGTCTGTTTGACTTCAAGGACAAAGTTTCTTAGCAGAATGAAAAGTATCCTTTGAGAATAGAAAATCTGAAATGGAACTTAGAAAAATTAAAGTGAAGTTATTTGTTGCCTTTTTTCCTAAGGACTGGTCAGAGCAGCCTGCCAGGGAGCAGGGCAGCCTAGAGAGCCTGATCTTTGCAGCTTCCCAAGAGCACACTGAGATGCACTGAGCATCTTCCTATCAATCCTTCTTCCAACAACACAGGAAACCTGATTTAAATATGGAAGATCTCACAATATCTGGCTCAGTCTGCCTTTCTGGAGGAGTCTCTTCTGTTACAGTGCTAGCAGTGAGCAGATTGTGGGTTTTGAACAAGTGACTATTCTGAATATTTTCTGTAGTGTGTGACCATAGAAAAACATGCAACCTAAGTAATGAAGGTTAGATTTGGAACCCTGTCTAATGCACAGTCAGAGAAAAGGGGGGGTAGTTATTTGTTAATCACAGAGAGTAACTTTACCTTCTACTTTTTACTCACCAGGCCCTTGCAACTTCTGGTGCCAGATAGTCAGAGGTGTTCAGAGGCTAGCTGTTAGAAGCCCGATGCTACCTTCATCAAAACAGCAATTGCAAAAATACGCTAGGAGTATGAGGAATATCATCTGTTCATCAAGTGTGCTGTTTGCAGCACCTCGAGTCACAGAAAGCGTTAGTGAGACAGAGTCTTTTCACGCATTTTTGTCTGTCTTCCCATTTTTTTCGGTGGGTTGGGCCTCTGGCTAAAAACGTTTGATTCTTTCTGTAGAAGGAAAGATTGCAGACATGAAAAGCCCCAAATGAAATGGATAGTGTGTGACAGTTTCATCCTTCTAGCCTATTGTTTTATGATGTGACTAATAACAGTTCTTCAGAGACTCATAACCCTTTGTGTGATTTACTGTGGTTATCCTGCATGCCACCTGTGCATGGTATTAATTAAGACCTGGGGAAAACGTGCTATAAAGCTGAAAAATTCACTTTGCCAAAAGGTAGTGCAATGAAAACCAGCAACCCCCCCACATGTAGCCATTTGAAAGTTCTTCCAAAATTGGTTTACGACTTTTTTCTCAAGAGCTTGAAGGAATATGGCATCTTAAAGATAAACTTACAGGTTCAATTGCCTGCTTAGATGTACAATCATGCATTTTTGTCCACTTGAATTAAATGTGCCTAAGGGACTGAGTTTATTTTCTGCATCCGTTCAAGCACATGATTGAAATAAACAGCATGGTCCTAGCAACATAGCATGCTAGCTATTAATCCACTAAGTACCCTATTAGTACCTGTCACTTTGGATTAGCAATGAGTTTTTTATGTTCATCATGTATTTAAGTATACTGACTTTTGGATGGATTAAATCTCTCTTATTCAACTAATTCCCAAAAAGCATCCATCTGGAGAACTTTATGCCTTAGAAGTCTATTTCTCAGCAATAAGTCCAAATAAGATGGGCTTTATCATCCCAGAGAGTCACTCAGGATGAGGTAATGGGAATAATAATTGGTTTATAGGGTTTTAAGTTTTTGCTGCTAGAAACCTGCTCATACATAAATCAAAGACAGATATTTCATTTCTGTCAAGCATTTAAATTGTTCAGTGATTGATTAAATGTCAGGCAACCTAATAATTAGTGTACCTGAGTATCATTTGGAATGTAAACTCCCTGGGTGGGGATTTTTCTTCTTCCTTCTCTCTGTATAATCACCATCTCAAGTCTCACAGTGCATGATTTGGGCTCTTTAACTGCTGTCATGAAAGAAATAATAATGTCTGCAAAACTCCCCAAACTAATACCATATTCTCTAGTTATAATCTAATCACTATATCTCTGAGGCATGTCACTGTGCTATTTTGGAATGGTGCTTTAAATGGGACAACTTGGGTTTTTATGTCATTAATTTTTCTACCCCTTTAGTCCTAATGTACATATGAAGTACATCTTTCCAAGGCTGACTGTTTGAGACCACCGCTTGAGCCGTGTTACCTCAACAAATTCTTTTAATTATCAAGGTCAGTAATTTTTTTTAATTGAGAGGAGTGGAGTGTAGATGGCAGACATAAAATTAATACACAGCTCGCAACCATTAACTTTACATCGTCAAACAATTTCCTCTTCTCAGAGGAAACTGTGGAACAACAATCCTGCAGGCTCAAACCCTGCTTTTGTACAAACAACAGAGACAATGGGAATTGTGCAAGTGAGGACAATACAACTGCTGTACTATGCAACAATCTGTAAAAGAAAGATGGGGAAGCTTGTGGGCTGGTTATTTAGCTCTTGGTCTTGTTGGTCTTCAGCTGTGGCTGAAGCTGTTGGAATGGATTTTGATAGTATTTTCATTACTGGTCTCAGTAAAAGATATCCACCGATTGATTTTCTTTGATCAGTGTTGAAGAACCATTTCATAAAATTTTCTCACAAAAATCTCTGTGATTCTGGGGAGCCAGAATCTCCCCAGCAAAATGAATTTTTATTGCAAAGTGTTGATTTCTTAGGTTTGAAGTGTCTGGCAGTCACTGAAATGTTCGTGAATCAAAAGCAATTAATTGAGGATCTTGGACCTTTGGCAAGGGATCTTTGTCTTGACAATAATCAATACCAGGAAGAATTTGTGGACACCTTCCTCCCTATCCAATATTCTTTTAGCTGCTCATTGGAAAGTCCTGGTGTTTGTTTTGTGATTGGAATTAGTCGGAACAGGAAAATCCATTTTGCTAATCAATTGCAAGATCCTAGAGAGCTTCTACTTCTCTCAAAGTTTCTTGAATTTTAGGTTTTGAGTTAATGAAATTGAAACAGTATTTTGAGACAAAAATAGTTCCCAGAGAATCAGCAGCCATGATTTTGGACCAGTTGAAGTTACACTAGCAGATGCAGTGGTGGGATAAGAGACTTGCACCGGAGATGGTGCTGGGTCTGTCTTCTGCTCTGGTGTGCTGAAGTCTGAAACACAGTCTCTGTTGGCACTTTCCAGCCCTTGTGTGACTCCAGCAAAGCAAGGTTCCTTCACTGTGAGTCCTCTGGCCACCAATAAGAACCTATGCTTATGACAGAATAATATGATTGTATTCTCCAAATTAGCTGTAACACATAATGTAATTTAAGTGATTGAATTTTGTCAGTAACCTGAAGGCTTAAGGAAACCGAAAAAAACCAAACACAAAAACCTGGTGTTTTCAGATTTCCTTCCCAAGATCTCCACGGATTGTTTTGTTGCTGCTTACATGATTGGTATGTCTGCATCAATGACATGCTTTGGGTTGCAAGTTTGAGGGTGCTTAGAATTTCTATGTACCAAACAAGACTTTTCTCCCCTAGCTCATGTTTGCAATTTCCTATCATTTACCCATTCTAGTCAAGCTACTGTATAAACTTGTAAATGCTGTATTTTGGGGGATAACTTGCTACGTGTATTTTCTCAGCCTCCAGGAGAATAAGCTTTCAGTCAATCTGAAAGCTAATTGCTCCCTCTAAAACATGACAAGAAGTGCAATAAACTCCTCTCTAGACAGCCAGAATTTCTGCCATTTAGCTGCCCTTTTTGTTAGGATAGTAACAATTTCATGGTTGCTCAGTTGCTTAGCAGAAATGCTCAATGTCTTTTTTAGTTTTTAGAAAGAAAAAGAATACATTCGAACAAACCATCCTTTCTTAGACTTGTGTGTCACATGTGCCTTTCCTGTCCTGTCACTGTTTATATTCCATTGTTCTTCCTATATGCTGTTCTTACAGGTTACCTGGAAGTCTTTGATTTTGATCAGTTGTGAACTTTATGGTAGAGACTAAGGCTGGGATTTTTAAAGATACCTAAAGACAAAACCAGCCCATTGAATGGTGGACTGGATCAGAGGTACAGGATGCGTTTTCCTCTTCTGCTCTTTGTGTTTATACTTTATAAGCTGTATGCGTATGGTTATACTTTCTTATGAATTTATTAAATGCCTAACACCAATGTTAGTTGAAAGTGCAGAAGTCATTGGAATGTGACATTGTTCAGGCTATATGGTGGTTTCAGAACTTCCAGTCTGATTTATGGATATACAAATATCTAGGCTCACATTTGGGACAAGTTTTCCCTTGTATTTCAAGATCAGTCCAGAACATGCGGCAGGAACAGTGTCCAGTGAGGGATGTAAGTGCCTTAAAAGTGTGCCTGGCATTTGGAATGGATTTGAGAACCACGAGCAAGGTGCCTGGGTTGCCTGAAGAGAAGTAACTTGGTGACACAGTTTTTTGTTATTTATATGACATCCTGGTGCATGAGCAGGTTACCTTGGTGTCGTGGTTTAAGCCCAGCCAGCAACAAAGCACCACGAGGCTGCTTGCTCACTCCTCCCCTCCAGCCCCGGTGGGATGATGATGAGAAAATATAAAGAAACGCTTGTGGGTCGAGACAAGGACAGGGAGGGGTCACTCACCACTTATGGTCACGGGCAAAAGACAGGCTCAACTTGGAGAAAAAACCAAAATTGTTTTGATTTGATTTGTAGTAAATTAAATTAAGGATAATGAGAAGTAAAACCCAAATCTTAAAACACCTTCCCCCCACCCCTCCCTTCTTCCTGGGCACAGCTTCACTCCTGGATTCTCTACCTCCTCCCCCCAGCAGCGCAGGGGAATGGGGAATGGGGGGCTTGGGGTCAGCTCCCCACACCTTGTCTCTGCCGCTCCTTCCTCCTCAGGGGGAGGACTCCTCACTCCTCCCCTGCTC
>JANHGO010000001.1:80833804-80851790 GCA_024606505.1 Aquila spilogaster | reverse complement strand
TGATAAAATATTCCCCATTGTAACAAAAAAAAAAAAAAAAAACAAAAAAAAAAAAAACAAAAAAAAAAACAAAAAAAAACCCCACAGCATCTCAAATCAAGATCAGATGTTTTGCAGCAGTGTATTTCTTGAATCACTCATGGGTTATGTCTTTGAGTGAAATCCCATGGTGTCTCAGCAGATCTCATGAGTCACCGTCCCTGTGGCCTTGGAATCTAACAATGAGTTGAGTCTTCCAGCTTTCTAAGCAGACTGCTGCTTCTTTCATTTACGCAGGGGAGGTGTTAGTGCTGCCTAACCTGCTTGGGGTTAGGCATACCTAATTGCTCTTAAAAAGAGGGGCTCCCTTACTAGCAAGGAGAGAATAGGGCTGTGATTCCAGTGCTTTCCCATTCTCTCTAGGGATTAGTAATAGATACTATTCAGTGCTTTTGAATTGTTTTAAAAAACAATCAGGAAGTACTGGAACAATTCTATTCCTTATGTCTGCATTTAATACCACTTAGAGGGAGCCTTGGAGCCATAGTCTGCTCCTCAGAGCTTTTCTTAAAGTCTGAATTAGAGAGGAAGTCAGTGTGGCTTGGTGTAGATTGTTCATTCAGAGAATGAGCATGGCTGAGATAGAAACACTTGTGTATTACAAAATCAGCAAGAACAGCATTTTGTCCCTTTATGGCTTTTTTTGCTGCTTTAGTTTGTCATCACTGGCTAGAACTCAAAACAGAAGGACTGTGAGAATGAACAATGCTGCTGAAAACAATTTGCTGTAGTTTTGTGAAACTTGTAATAAACTCAGGTGGTGTTTAATTGACATTTTGGACAAAGTTTCTTTAGGAACCTATTCAGCCCTTCCTAATTAGCGTGTAATCTTTATGTGAGTAGATTATCATTTGAGAACAGCTGTACCTGCTGATTTCCTTTCTGAGACAGTGTGATGATAGAAATGAAGCTGTGTCACTTTACCAAATAGCTTTTTTGGGAGGGAGGGGATGATTGTAGTCTTCAAGCAAAGGATGTGTGTGCATATATACATGAAAGAGGGAGCACTGGTGGAGCAGGCAAAGGAATTTCCCTTCTTTTGCAAGTTTATTTAGGGAACAAGGGTAAGAATAAATAAGAAAAGTCTTGCAGAACATCTGCAGCAAGACTCAATTTGCAGAAACAGATGCTCGATCAGACTGCAAATCTTTTCATTTCAGACATCTTGTTATGAATGCTGTTGGGTGGATTGGCAGTGGTCTAGGACTGTCCACATTTTGAGCTCTAGAAGGCCTCACACTGCATCTGGATTTCTGTATGGGTTTCTGAACAGGCAAGCAATTTTGAGATATTATACAAATATGAAGAAACAGGTTGCTTTAGTTAATGCCAGCAAATTTTCAGGGCAGGCTTTCCTTCAGATAGATAGGTAGATAAGTAAGACCTTGTGCTAAGGGGCAGCTAGAGATGGTCCTTAGGCCAGTCTCTTCAGTCTCTAAGTGTATTTGTCTCTTCTGGCTTGACAGGAGCTGAAACTGTAGCATTGTTCCTTTTCACTACATCCTCCTCTTTTTGTGTACTGTTAGCATCCTCACACCATGCCAGACTGCACAGTGGGGTGCAACTTTTGTGCCTTACACTTGCTGGATGATGAGAGCCCAGGTTGCCAAATGATCCAGCAGAATGACTCACCATCTCAGTCAGAGAGGGAGCATTACATGCATAGTAGTTTCCCACTCAAAATTTTGTCTTTTAGTGCCTGAGATGAACATGCAGCATTACAATACTTGTGCTGCTTGTGAGCAGACCTGGCAAAATTTGTTCATGAAGCTAGTGTAAAAAAAATGCCTGGTGTTTGGCTGAGTTGTATGTTTGTGGACTTGGTCTCTCTGAGTATTCCTTATGATAGGGGCTCTAGCCACACAGAAGCTGCTTTGAACCATGTGCCTGTCCAGTCAGGTCACTAGGCTAACTTTCTGGTGGTTTTGGCAAAACTTGTCTTCATTTTATCTTGTCAGTGAAACAAGAAGTGCTCTCCTGATTTATCTAAACACTTCAGTTTGTTGGACTGTCCTGGGGCTCTGTAAGTCCTGTCCTGTCTGACTGCCCCTGGTGGAACCCAAGATGAATGGGTAAAATTTTCCATGATGCGACCAGTCTGCCACTTTCAAAGTGTATGGTCACTGATGGTTACACATGTGCTTCAGTTATACTGTAAGAACTATCACATAGTCTTTGGATAACAAGTAGAAATGGATTCTGAAATAGGACTATAATGGATTTTCACTGAGGGTTTTGTTAATTAACGAGAAATTACAAAGTGTGGTTTTTGTGTTCAAGTAGTACTATGGTTTTCGCCAGAATGTGGGACAGCAAAAAAAAAAAAAAAAAAATCAAACTGCTTGGCTGCAGTACGTTAAAATTTACCTGGGAACTTCCAGTTAATAAATTCTAAAAACTAAGCGTATTTTGTTCTGGGGAATCTTGCTTTTACTGATGAAAATAATAATAATTAAAAAACCAAAAACAACTTATTGAAAAAACAATCGGTCTTAGCTTTCAAGTCAAGGAAGGGTGGCTGTCAGCAACTCAGCTTTTGGATACTGACTGCTAGGGTAGGTGATCACTCTCTTCATTGCAGAGAGAGAAGCACAGGGAGAATGAAATCCCCTCCAGAGATGAGATTTTGCATCTAGAACCTTAAGTAGTTGAGTTTACTTCCGGGGTCCTTTGATTATAAATACCTGGGCACAGTCCTTGTAAAATGCTGTTTAGCAGCATGTTTGTTTGTTTCTCCTCAAAAATCTTCATATACAACTTGCTGAAGTTGGTTTTATTCTGGAATGATGAGTGAAATATGGTATCTGCTAAAAAAAAAAAAAAGGAAATATTGACAGTTTTCACTCCTAGTCAAAGACATTTTCTGTCTTTGAGATTTTTTGACTGTATATTTCTCCTTTTACTAGTAATTTCTGCTACTTTCTACCACCCTATGGCTGGCTGATACAAAGCTTTCCTAAGCAGCTTTGGTTTTGGTTTTTGGTACACTTAATATCTGCTGACAGGAAACTCAAGTATGTTTTGTAACACCTTTATGTGACTACTCCTCTGTATAGTGAGAAATTATTATTTTATCAAGTCTAGGATGTGAGCTTTCTTTCCTATTGTGCATGAACTCTGATCACACCATCTTAAAACCTTTTCTACCTGTTTAGCTGCCATCTCGGTTTTCTCAGTGTAAGTGAACTGTTTGCTTCTATACTATGTTTTTCTTAATTTCTGTGGTGTCTAGTTAAAAAAAAAAGAAAAAACAACTAACAACAAAACAAAAAGCAACTGACCAGAGGTATTCAACCCCAGAAAAACAGCATACCTGATATCTTAATGGATTCTTGCTTCATTATTCCCAGAAGTCAAGAGGTTTTCATCTTCATATTCTTTATGAAGTATGGCCATATTCTGCTGTTTTTGTTTATAATGCTGTACCTTATTTTTCAGGTATAGGTGAAAAGGAGTCACAATTTGGCACGCAGCATACTAGTACTTAAGCAAAATGTGTTTAATTCCTTAGTCTATCATATATTCAATGATGTCTAGAGGTCCCTTTCAATCCCTACAATTCTGTGGTATATCTCTAGCATAAATGTTGGCAAATCAAACAGGTGTTGTCTGTATTTAGGAAGCCTGTTGAGTAGCTTCTCCAGAGGACTTCATGAACTTGAGCTAAGCACATTCATTTAGGTACTATTGGTAGAACACAGCAGTTGTACAAGAGATTGCTGGAAGCAGAGATTCTAATGTAAGTGTTGCCTCGACTTCTTACATTTCAGTTTTTTCAGAAACTGAAATAAAACATTCTGGGTAATTAAATAAATTAGGAAACTGTTAAGCACTGTTAGACATAGGTACAAACTCTGGCTCAGGAAGTTCAGAAACTACGGATGGCTAATATAGGTGAAAGTAAATGGCAAAAGGACTACTATATGCATATGCTCTTCCTAATAGTGTCCTCTTATGTATCAACTGCTAGATACAGAAAACTGAGCTAGTAGAATCTTTGATGTGTTGCTGGGAATGTTGTGTCTGCTTGCAGCAACAGCTTTTGAGAGCAGAAGTTGTGGATCATTATCATCAGTGTTTTTTGTTTCAGTCTTCTAGACATCCTTTGTTGTTACTGCTTACAGTGTGCTGAGATGGGAATGCCCACTGCATGGAAGGTCAATTAGTTTGATTTCAAGGACTGAATTTCTTAGCAGAATGCGAAATACCATTTGAGAACAGAAACTCTGAAGTGGTACTTAGAGTTAAAATGAAGTGTGGTGGTGGTGGTCTTTCTTTGGTGGTATTTTTGTTTTTGTTTTTTTCCTGTTTTTTTTCTTGTTGTTTGTTTGTTTTGTTTTTCCCTCAAGGATCTGCAGAGCTGCTCAGAGCAGTTTCCAGGGAGCAGAACAGCATAGAGAGCCCAATCCTTGCAGCTTCCTAAAAAGTATTGCACTAAGCAATCATCCTTCTACTCAAAAAGATGGGAAACCTGATTTATTCCTTTGGATACAGAAGATCTCAAAATATTTGGCCCAGTCTGCCTCTCTGGAGGGGTCTAGCACATCACGCTGCTAGCAATGAACAGACTGTCAATTTTTTTATCACCCTGAATATTTTTTGTGGTGCTCAACCATAGAAAAACATGCAACTTAGGTCATGAGCGTTAGATTTGGAGCCCTATCTAATGAATAATCACAGAAAAAGGGGGGTTGTTTGTTAATCACTGAGAATAACTTTTCCTTCTACTTTTTAGTCATCGGGCCCTTGAAATTTCTGGTGCCACGTAGTAGGGTATTTCATGCATTGGGGGATTTCAGAAGCTACCTGGTAGGAGTCTTATGCTACCTTTGTCAAAACAGCAGTTGCAAAAATACACCAAGAGTATGAGGGATATTATTAGCTCATCAAGTAAACAGTTTGCAGCATCTCAAGTCACTGCCCAAGTCACTGAGAGCATTAGTGAGATGGAGTCATATCAGGTGTTTTTCTTTCTTTCCATTTTTCTTAGTGAGTTGGACTTCTGGCTAAGTATGTTTGATTCCTTCAGCAGAGGGAAAGATTGCAGACATGAAAAGACACAACTGAAATGGATAGTATATGACAGTTTAATCCTTCTAGCCTATTGTTTTATGATGTGACTATCTTTAATAACAGTTCTTCAGAGACTCATAACCCTTTATGTGATTTACTGTGGGTATCCTGTATGCCACCTGTGCATGGTATTAATTAAGACCTGGGGAGACAGTGCTATAAAGCTGAAAAATTCCCTTTGCCAAAGGTAGTACTATCAAAACTAGCAAAACCTCTACGTGAAACAGTGTGATAGTTCTTCCAAAATTAGTTTATTACTCTTTTCTCAAGAGCTGGAAGTAATATGACATCTTAAAGATAAATTTACAGTTTCAATTGCCTTCATAGATGTACAATCATGGATTTTGTCCACTTCAATTAAATGTGCCTAAGGGAGTGAGTTTATTTTCTGCATCCATTCAAGCACATGATTGAAATAAACAGCATGATCCTAGCAACATAGCATGCTAGCTATTAATCCACTAAGTACCCTATTAGTACCTGTCACTTTGGATTAGCAGTGAGTTTTTTATGTTCATCATGCATTTAAGTGTACTGACTGTTGGATGGATTAAATCTCTCTTATTCAACTAATTCCCAAAAAGCTTCCATCTGGAGAACCTTATGCCTTAGAAGTCTATTTCTCAGTAATAAGTCCAAATAAGATGGGCTTTATCATCCCAGAGAGTCACTCAGGATGAGGTAATGGAAATAATAATTGGTTTATAGAGTGTTAAATTTTTGCTGCTAGAAACCTGCTCATACATAAATAAAATTGAGATATTTCATTTCTGTCAAGCATTTAAATTGCACAGTGATTGATTAAATATTAGGCAACCTAATTATTAGTGTACTTGAGTATCATTTAAAATGTAAACTCCTTGGGTGGGGATTTTTCTTTTTCTTTCCTCTGTATAATCACCATCTCAAGTCTCACGGTGCATGATATGGGCTCTTTAACTGCTGTCATAAAAGAAATAATAATGTCTGCAGAACTCCCAAACTAATACCATATTCTCTAGTGATAATCTAATCGTTTCATCTCTCAGGCATGTCACTGAGCCATGTTGGAATACTGCTTAAAAAGGACAACTTGGGCTTTTATGTCATTAATTTTTCTACTGTTTTAGTCCTAACAAACATACAGAGTACATCTCTCAGAGGCTTTCTATATCGCTGCATGAGCTGTGCTCCCTTCAACGTCTCTGAATTATCAAGGTCAGTCATATTTTGAGTTGAGAGTAGAATGCAAACAACAGACATTAGATTAATACATGGTGTGCAACTGACAACGTTTAGCAGGACTGTCAAAAAAAAGAAAGAATGCACAGAACTCTTCCTGGTGGAAACTATAGGAGGACAGTCCTGCAGGTTCAACTCCTGCTTTTGCCTAAGTAGCAGAGACAATGTGGATGTGCAAGTGAGGACAATACAGCTGCTGTATTTGTGCAGCCATATGTAAAAGAAAGACGGGAAAGCCTGTTGGTCATTTATTGAGCCCTTCGTTTCTCTGTTGAGGCTGTAGCTGTTGGAAGCAATTTTGACAGCAGTCCCTTTGGTGGTCTCAGTAAGAGATATCCACCAATTGATTTTCTGTGATCAAATTCATAGAGTCATTACATGCACCTTTCTCATGGTGGTTTTGCAGCCAGAATCTCCCCAACAAAATGATGATTTGTCATGAGGAGCTGATTCCTTAAGATTGAAGTATCTGGGAGTCATTGGAATTTCACTTAAATTGAAAGCATTCAGAATCTGGAACTTCTGGCAAAGAACCCTTGTCTGGATGATAACCAAGAGCACAGAGATAATACCAGGAAGAACTTTTGGTCACCCTTCTCCCTATCTTACCTCCTCGGGTCCTAGGATTTGTTTTGTGATTGGAGTTAGGGGGAACAAGAAAATCCGTTTTGTTGATCAATTACAAGATTCTAGGGATCTTCTGCTACCACAATTATTTTTGCATTTTAGGATTTGAGTTAATGAAATTAAAGCAGTTTTTTTGAGGGGTGGGGGGTGGGAATAAAATTTCAGAGAATCAGCAGCAATGTTGTTTGGCCAGTTGAATTTGCACTAACGTTCAGTGGTGGGATGTGAGGCTTGCTCTGAAGAGGATGCTGGATCTTCAGCTGGTGTGCTGAAGTCTGACAGATAGAAACACCATGGTTTCTGCTAGTGTTTCTGCTTGCCTGACTCCAACAAAACAATATTCCTTCACTGAGTCCTTTGTGCACCAATAAGTACCCAGTGTTGTAAAAGAATAATACAGTTGTATTTTCTTAAGTAGCTATAATAGCTGTT
Organism: Aquila spilogaster; assembly: GCA_024606505.1. Lineage (NCBI taxonomy): Eukaryota > Metazoa > Chordata > Aves > Accipitriformes > Accipitridae > Aquila > Aquila spilogaster. Next base: position 80,844,398 of record JANHGO010000001.1, on the reverse strand, counting down.
CTGATCCTAAGTAATTAAAGTTTGTTAGTAAGTAACCTGTAGGCTTAAGGAGACTTTGGGGGGAAGGATGTTTTCAGATTTTCTTCACAAGATATTCAAAGATTGTTTGCTGCTTATGTGACTAATGTATCTGTGTCAAGGATGTGCTTTGGGTTCCATGTTTGAGGATGCTCAGAATTTCTATTTATTGAAACAAAGCTTTTATATCCCTTAGTTCTTGCTTGCAATTTCCTATCATTTGCCCATTCTAGTCAAGCTACTGTATAAACTTGAAAATGCTGCATTTTGTGAGATAACTTGCTACATGTGCTATCTCAGTCTCCAGCAGAATTAGCTGGAGACTGAAGATCTGAAAGATCTGAAAAGTAATTGTTCTTTCTAAAGCATCACAAGGAGTGCAATATATTTCTGTCTAGGCGCCCAAAATTTCTGCCATAATAGCTGTCCTTTTTGTTAGGATAGTAACAGTTTCATGACATCGTTCAGGCTATCTGGTTCTTCTAGGATTTCCAGTCTGATTTATGGATTTCTGGTCACCTTCCTCTGGACTTACTTCTGGGACAAGTTTTCTCTTGCATTTCAAAATCAATCCAGAACATTCATGAGAAACTATGACCAACAAGGGATGTAAATCCCTTTAAAAAAAAAAAATTGCCTGGTGTTTGGAATAGACTTCAGAAACACGATCAGGGTGCTTTTTGTCTCCTAAGAGTGCTAAAAGAAAACTAACTTGGTGATGCTCTTTCTTATTACTTACATAACCTCCTGGTGTATGAGGGATGGTGAGGTTGATCAGACATGTTCTTATGCTGAATAAGACTACACTGGGAGTCTGTAACAGGGCAGCTTCAGCTGCCAAGGTAAGTGACAACTGCATCACCTAGACTAGATGCAAGTTGAGCTGTTCATTTTGGTTTAATGTGTAGTTCCAGGTGAGGTTCCACGTATCCAGCTACCTTTGTGTTGTAGTCAGCTCTGTTGTCTCAAGGGCCTTACCCTTATACTTTTAGTGGTTTGCTCCAGAACAGAATTTCATGAAGTTAGATTATTAAACTTTGTCTGTCTCCAGCAACTGTTTTCTGGGAGTCACCTTGTACTCAGATCTGTAGATACAACCCTGTAGAAATCTGCAGAAATACTTTTAAGAGTTGCCTGTATCTGGTTCTGGAAGCCAGGACAGGATGAATGTTCTAGCACAAAATTGTTTTGCCCCCCAGCAATCAGCTGCATAATCTGGATATAACCCAATTAATCTTCCCTGATGGAGTACTTCCTGTTCTGTTTTTCTATTAACTCTCTAAAAGGTCATTAATCTATCTGATCCTTTGTTTAGTCTCAAACAGCTTGAGAAAGAGCTATCTTGTGTTTTATGTTTGTTTGTTTTACCTGCATCTCTATGGCTGTTGGTTGTTTCCAAGCTTAGGAAGAATTCCACAGAGGTGCAGTGCTTAAGTGAACTGTTGGCATCAGTGAGCTATTTGTGCATTCGAAGAATTCATTTACAGATATAAGAGGGACTGCCCTGAAAACTATTTCAATGAAAACAGGATTGAGAGGTATGAGAAGCTTGTGGTAAACATGAATGAGAGAACATGAGAAGCACCCCTTGCCCCCTTTACGCATCAGTTGTGGGTATGTGGTTGTGATGCTTTCCGTCACACAGCTCAAGTTATTTCTTCTCTTACTTCTGCCAGTATTGTGTGTTTTAATTCAAGCAGCGCAAATGGATTATAATTTGTGCAAGTATGGAAAGGAGCATTTGGACTTGAGAATAAAGTAATTCTTTAATCAGTGGGGAAAGAGGGCTGGGGATGGTGTGTATCCCATTGAATTCAGTCAGATTTGTCATCAGCAGATGAAGGCAGACCTCGTGGCAAGGTTCAGCACAACTCATCTAGGGGGCTTAAGTTTTTGTTTTATGTATGTCTTGGACATCTGCTTTTTTTGTTATCTCAGTTGAAAAGGGATTGTTCTGGATAAAAATTTAGGTGAAAAACATGAGTCAGTAGTAGAGTATGTTTCAGGGACTGAGGAAGGAAATGTCTCTTGTCATTTTAAACGCTGCATGGTTATAACCATAGATACACAAAACTGTTAATGAGTCAAACTGAGGGTTCACTGGCTCTTTTGGTTCACAAAGGTGGAGTCATCACCAGCCCATCATAAGATAACAAGCAGTGTAAAGCTGTGCTCCTTTCTTGTAGGGCAGTGATGCTTACTGGCTTCTTTCTGGCCCATCATTCTGTGGCACCAGTGTATGTGTCTCTATGCCTCTTTCTTCCTCTTTCCACTTGCTCTGTTTGCATTTTAGATTTTGAAGCTCTCTTTCACTCTGTTAGCAAACCTCTGGCACAGTGATGCACTTGTTCATCCTGGGGTTTATAAACACCATGGTAGTAAAACTTTGTGCATGCATTCTTCAGTCTATTCCTTGGAAAGTTCCAAGCCCATTTTTCCTTCTCCTTAATAAAAATCAACAGTTACGCTGCATCAACCTGTATCATCGGCAACAACAACCTCACTCCAGTAATGCCTGATCTTTCCTTGTGGCAAAAACAATCAATTTGCTATCAGAATTGCAAATATTAGCTGTAATAGCTGCACTGAAGGAATTGACTACACTAATAATGTTATAATTTTTATGTTCAATTTCTCTATAGGAAAAATGAAGGAGAATACTAGTTAATCCCCTTCCCTATTCTCCACTCTCCTCTTCTCTCAAAAAAATAATTTGAAAAACCTGTATGGCAAACACTGAAGGAGAATGGTGAAAGCCAATCAGAAGTTGCCCTGTATTGTATACTACCCAGTATAGCATATAGCAACAGCCTTTGTCTTGGCACTGGTTTTCTAGGTTTACTGGAGAGGGAGGGTACAATGGTCTGGTGCAGTCCCTATGAGCTACTGAGCTCCTTCTCATTCCACAAACCTGTCCTGTCAGTCGCATGCTCTCACTGAAGAGCTTTAGACAGAAGTCATAGTGGAGACATACTAGTTTTCTACAGGGCGCCACCATAACTAACTCTAGATACATATTTATGAAAATCCAGACCAAGTTAAAGCATTTGTCTTTGTTATAAAGTTAAAAAAAAAGCAAAACAAAAACAAAAAAGTACAAAACAGAAAAACAACTTTCAAAATCTGAAATTTTCTCATATCTGTTGACTGCATCCAGCAAATAGAGGAAAAGAGCTCTTCCTTTTGCTCTTGGCTCTCTGGCTCTCTAGCCAGACCATGCAAGGAGAGACTAAAGCGTTAGCTGTTTTCACTGATGCCCAAGATCCCAAAATACAATCTTAATAACTGGGCATGTCCTTCAGTTGTGAGATTTTATGTTATTTTGAAGACATTGGCATTACATCTTTCAAAGGGAGTGTACTCCCATTTAATGTTTTAGGAAGAAATTACAATGTAAAATAGTAGCCCAGATACACAAGAAACAGTTGCTGAGTAGGGAATTTTTTTCTCCAGTTGATTACTGAATTAATTTGCTTTTTCCTCTTGGTTATACAAACCTAAGAAACTTGTCAACCTTGCATTCAAAGGAAGAAAGTCATAAGTCATCATAAACACTTGAACAATTCTGTGTTTTAACAGTCTGCAACAATATGGCCTGCTCCTTATTGGCAGTTCTGGGATACTGACTTGATCTCAATACATGATAATAAATAGTAATGAATTCCTTACTGGGAGAACAGTAACAATTTCATTTTTGAAATACAGATTAAATAACACTGGGTAGAAGTAGTGCATTTCATTTCTTAAATATGTTCTCCAGTGGAGTTATAATGTTGCTGTATATACTTTAAAACTGATGTTTATGTTAATAAATATTGATTGAGATTTTTAAACAAGAAAACGAATAATTTTTCCAAATATTAATAAGTCATTACTGTGAAGTATAAGACATTTTTCAACCTTAGTAAGCAAAATTATACCAAAGCCTTTAAAGGAAATTTCATTGCAAAACAGTTCTTTCAGTTTGAAATGCTCTGAATGAACATAAACAGATGTGCTGTTCTCTGATTTTTTTTTTCACAGAATATTTTTTCCTATGCCACTTTTGTGTCCTCCTTTCAGCATATTAAAAGTAAATTTTTCAGTACTTTTTTTTTTACCGGAATGTATTTCAGTTAATATCAATTTTAATTTCAGCAAACAGGAAAGTTCCCCATTAGAATGTGCCTCTGATGGACTGGATAGCTGTGTGTTCACCCTTGAAGCAGTAAACATCCTGGACACCCATTCCAGAAGGACATTTTTGTCAGGTAGGCAAATCTTAACCATTATAGAAAAAACAAATGTCTGTCAGTTTTTCTCACTTTAGCTCATCTGTGTTTGAGTGGTGGTAAGCAGAATCTCAATCAATGGGAAATGAAAACTATACAGTGATTAATGATGAAGTGTTTTAGGCTTACAAATCAGAAGGGTAACTCCATGAAGAGTCTGTGCTAAGCAAACCCAAAGCCACAAACATTTAATGTAAAGGACCACATCAGAAGAAAGTTTTTCCACCTAGACTTGTCAGCTCCATACTGTTCATGAACAACAGAGATGCTCATATCCAATCTTCTGAGGTCTGTATTTGTCACATGCTTCCTGCTGGCAATATTTTCATAGTGAATTTTATGCTACATATACTTCCAAATGTTATTGGTCTTTGTAGTGCTCACGTTTCCTATTTAAGAGATTTACAGAAGTCTAAACCATGATTATTATTATTATTATTATTGTTTTTTACCAAGACTGGATATTTCTGCTAGCCTCAATATGATGGAAATGCAGATTTCACAGAATTTGTTAAATGTTTATGTGGCTGAAAGAATATGTACCAAGCACATTTTGCAGAGTTAATTGGTTGTGGCTTTTTTTTCCTTCAGTTTTTTAGAAACTTTTCATTTTCTTTCCAAGAATCCTCCCTGACCGAGCAGGGAAAAATGTAGCTCAGAAGCAACTGTATTCTGCCTCATGGCAGCCTGACAAACTTGTGTCTCAGGTTTTCCTCCCAGAGTACCATTTTCCCATTTTCTTTGTCATCTCACTGAAAAGTTGATTCTGAAATCCAAACTATCTCCAAAAAGACTCAGTGTGCAAATGCTGACCATTTTTAAAGCTTTCCACTGATACCACTCAGTGATTTCCAACTGTCTCAATGAGTCTCTCGTTGCTGTAAAGCAGGAAGGTACATTTAGCAATTGATCTGGTTCATGAAGAGCCATGCAAAAGTCTAACAGTATCTCTGGCAGTAAGAAATCACTGTGAAGCTCCAGTGATTTTCAAAATGAAGGGCTTCAGTGCTGTTTTCTGCAGCCAGGTTGGAGTTCAGGGCTTGACCAAAAACAGTCCTTGTGGCATATTCCTTTCATGCTCTGCTGTGGGCAATGAGGGAGTTCTCTTCTGTCTCACCACCCAGGAACTCCTGCAGCTGTGTTTGTCTCCTTTCCTTCGCTCCTCTGGGCCAAAGAGGAGATGGAAAGGAGCTGAAAATGTTTTCATCTCCTGCTAATCTTAGGTGTATAGATATCTAATACACAAAATAAATAGTTTATTGTATGTTGAATCCCTATCCATTTGCTTCAGGGATGGTGTTCTCAAAGGCTTGTAGTGACATTTGGACTTCAACTCTGCTTGAAAGCCAGTGGGAACTTGCTAACAGTCTCAATTCTGCAGCTTTTTAAGAAGAGCCTAAATTTAGCCTGGATGTCCTTCAAATCTCCCATTGGTGCTGTGCAATAGTAACAGTTTAGTCTGTGCAGTGGAACAGGGAAGCTGAGGAGCTCTGGTGGCAACTCCTGTCTGCTGAAGCCAAGCATGACCATGCAGACTACCTGTCTATGGTGCCTGCCAGTCCTGGGACAAGCTGACTGACTTATGTATGCTGTACAACTTTGCTGAAAGCAGTGTTGAGAATTTGGATCAGATGTCCTGGCATGCAAATGAATGAGGTTTTGGACTCCGATCTGCGTGAGTTAAGGCAAAATCTTTCATCCTGTGCGTGCCAGTAACTTGAATGCAGCATTCTGGCATCCAAGACCAGTATCCTTTTCCTCCTTAGGCTGTATAGAGTGCAAGGAGGTTGCTTCTCATACATGCAAAATTATGCACAGTTTATGCAAGCTGCAAAGCTGCCTGCCCTGTTTGATAGCAGGGAGGCTCAGTACTCAGAGCTGTTGGCATTTTCTGACTCTTGTTCATGCTTCTTTGTCTTGGGCCTTTTTTGAAACACCAGTGTCACTGACATGACAAGAATTAGCTCTAGGGGAAGAAAAACCCTAACAAGTTGTATTTAATAAATTGTAGTTTTCCTGTGATGCAGAGTATCTTACACTGCAATGAAATACCTCCCTTATTGGTCTGCTAGTCATTAAATAATTCCTCCAACTCAGTTTATGTCTTCCTGTTGCCAACTAGGAGACTTAAATTGCTTTCTCAGTTAAATCATCGGCTCCTAATGATCCAACTGAATTTTTATGCCCAACCTATCCCCAGGAGAATTTTATATACACTGTAATGATATTGTTTGCTTGGGCGCTAGCAGTTAAGTGTTCCAGCACCTCATTTTACAGTCTTTGATACATTTCCGAGAGAGAAAGTGCTTAGGCTATTTATGAGAGATCGGGAAGCAGTTGTATTAAGGCTGTAGCACAAAGCACATGCTCAGCTTTATTTAGATGTTCAAAACTTTACCCATAATTAATATCCCCCCCTGCACTGGGCTGGTCGCATCTCCTTTGCCAATGCAACTACATTAGCAGTACCATTTTTACAAGCAGGAGAAGTGAAGGGACTAGGTGCATGGCACTGCCAAGTGTATGGCATGAGTGAGGTGTCTTGCCTTGATGGAGCTCAGACAGCCTCTTGTTGTGTCTGCTCAGCTTGCAGGCTCTGGGACATCTCCCATAGCTTCCTTGTTGTATTTGGTGCTGTGTTAATTGTGAAGCTGGACTGAAACAACAAGAGCTGGCTTAGCTAGTTTTTTTTTGCATTTCTGGGCTGTCAGAAATAGAAACACAAGAATAAATTAAAAAACAATAACAACAACAACAACAAAAACACAAGACAGGCAGTTTGGGTACTTTCAAAACCAGAGGTTTTAAATTCTTGCAGCCTAAAGTTTCATTCTATTCTTGCTTGGATTCCAGCTTGCACCTAGGGGGCCGGTGCCTGCTGCAGGAAAACTGAGGCACTGCTGGTTCTGTTCCTCCCCTTCCTGGCAGGAAGGCTCTCCTTTACCAGTGCATCTGCTAAATTGCTTATCAGATTTTCCTCTTAGCGTTGTTCCCTCTGACATACTGCATGGGGGGTGGGCATTAATCATTCCTGCCATTAAGCATGAAAAGATAAGACAGCTACACTACCTAATCACTAGCTTGTCATGGCAGCTGGCTTGGGGTAAGTGGCCTGATGATGGCTGCTGTCCTTGCTGCCTGCAGAGATTTGGCTTGAGGTAGCCACGGTATGGTGAGTTGAATGTCCTATGCTATATGTAATGGGAGTTGGGGCAATTGCATTTTTTCCTGCTGTGATAGCTCCCTGCCAGCCTAGCCCACAGGCTGACTTCTTTTTTGTGCTCTCCACCAAAACTGGACAACTCCTGCAGACAGCTGGAAACAGTTTTCTTACAATCGAGTGTTACAAACTTGCAGGCTATAGTCCAAAACAGATAAATAATGTTTTCCTTTTGATTTCAGAAGTCTCTATTTCATTTTTTGGGGATGTATTACGCAAAAAGTGTTTTTAAAGACCGCTGGACGTGTCTTGCTTTTTTGTGAGCACTGAGATCATTACACAGGCTAAGTGTCTCTCTTGAAATCTGAATTCCTGCAGGGCTGTGCAATTTACAGGTAATTTTGAAGATGTTCTGAGATGTTATGAAGTAAAGTATTAGAAGAGGAAGATAGCAAAGTTTTAGGGAGTTATGTTTTAGTACAGAAATGTGTGCTGCGTGCATGTAAATCAGTAGGCATTGGTGCTCTCTGCAGGCAGCAGGATTGAGTTTTCTGCAAACAATATAAATTTCTTCCTAAAACTCATTATTTCCCATTTTCTTGTGTTATAGTCAATGCTCTTCATGTACTTGGTATAGTTCTGTGGCGCTTTGAGAACCACTGTGTAAATAATAAGCTAACAATTCCTATTCATCTAGTCTTGTTCATGCTGTTTGAGATCATTAGGCAGGCACTGCGCCCCCTCCTACCCGTGTCAAATTACTGTGTGATTTCTAAATAATGATTTTGTGTCATATAGCTTCAAGAGGTTAACAGAAACTCCTGGACTGTAAATGTAATTCTGGTACTTTGTATTTCATATTGTAAACATGTGTCATGAAAGTCTGTGTTACATAGAGCAGTCTCTGGAATTGAATTTGCAAATCACAGATGATTTGCAATCACCATATTAAAACGTCTAGGACAAGGTTTGTGCAGCATCAGTGTTGTGCTAGTTCCCATTGAGATCAAAGGGAGTTTTTCCACTGGCTGCAATTAAAGCAGCTGGGCAATACTGAGCCCTCAGGTTAAAGGCACATCTTTCCAATCACAGGTAATTCAATCAAACCAGTTCCTACTCCTGTTTGTGTACTTTTTGAATGGATACCACTTGCAGCTGCAGGGGAAAAGAGCAAAGCGAGTCAATTTGATCATCTCCTGTTTATTTCCTGGCACTGTTTGCAATGACATAGCAGTTTATATTTATTGACAGGAGAGGAACATGTCAGGATATGAAGTTATGACCATCACAAAATGCTCTTTTAACTACACCATAGCAATTCATTAAGTTGAGACCCTAAGTTTTAAATTAATAACTCTAACCCGGAAACAGCCAGAGGAGCCTACTCTCAGGCTTGCAGTAGTATTTCTTTATCTGCACTGAAGTAAGCTTCCAAGCTGAGTACATGCAGTAGGCATCGTTCCTCTGATTATTCAGATAGCTAGAGATAAACATTTTAGACTGGAGGCAGAAGGGCACATTTACCAGATATGGAAGAACTTGAGAAATCAGCTTGAAGTTTTTTGGAGCTCTTCTTCTTTGAGAGTTGCAGACCTTACAGAAACAGCATTCATGGGAAAAGCAGATTGTTACAACTGTCAGATACTCTTTGAAAATGCCTTGAGTTGAAGTCTGTAGTTATTTCATGCATGAAACTACAGGTGACAAATAAGATGCAGGCCTGTACCCTTTTGTAAAGAGTGAGCCACACTTCTCCCAAACCACTGGTAACATCTTGTTATTGCTATCAGTTCCAGCCTTTAGTTAATTTAGGGCTTTGCAGTATCCAGGGAAGGGAAAGAAAGGGGCTCATTTGGCTAGGAAGACCACTTGCCTCTCTGCTCCCTCAGCAGCATTTGAATTTACTTGCTGCTTAGAAAAAAAGTTGGCTGAAGGGCAGAGATTGTAAAATAAAATGTTCCTAAACCATACCTGAGAACTCATGATGGGGTAGAGGAGAATGACATCCAAATTGATGCCTCCACAGTGGAAAAAAGGGCAGCCAGAGCACAGCTACTTTAATTAGGCACTGGAGAATCTGTATGGGAGCACACTGTAGGAAACCAGGCTGCGTAGTTCACAGACTAGTTGTTATTAACAGGGTAGCCTGCAGGGTCCCTGGGCTTGCAGTGAAAGTTTGTTTATAATGCAATACATTCTCCCACGCTGCAGTAAAGGAAGTGTGGATGGGGTTTAGAAATCAGATTTAACTCATTGCTGGGACTAGTCTGAGCTCAAAACAGAAACCTAGACTCTGTTCTTCTAACCAAGGCTTCTCTCTCTTAGAGCTTTTACTTGTTTCTGACCTGAAACTCATTTCCTATGAATTGTGAGAGTCAAACACACTCCTGTGAGTGAAATAGAAGAAAACAGCTCATTTTGCTTGCGAACCTCAGAATCCCCAATTTAATGGGAAGGGATTCCTTTTGGATGAAACAAATTCTATTCTCTGTGTTTGTATGAGAGAGCGGTGGTGTTTATTTGGCAGGTGTGTGGGCACACAGTTCCTTGAGAGCCAGTAGTTACATCAGTGAAGCTATTTGGTGGATAAAGAATTAGTTGGATGGTTACTGCCAGAGGGGGTTATGGTCAGCAGCTCTATGTTTAGGTGGAGGCCAGTCTTGAGTAGTGTCCCACAGGGATCCAACATTTTTACCAGTGACATAGACTGTGGGATTGAGCGTACCCTCAGCAAGTTTGCCAGTGACACTAAGCTGACTAGTGCAGTTGATACAAGAGAGAAAGCAATGCCATCCAGACAGACCTGGACAAGCTTGAGAAATGAACCCACAAGGACCTAAAGAGGTTCTAAAAGGCCAAGTGCAAGGTTTTGCACGTGGGCTGGGGAAATCCCAGATATTCATACAGACTGAGGGAAAAACTCAGTGAGAACAGCCCTGCAGAGAAGGACTTGGGGGTTCTAGTGGATGAAAGGCTTAATGCTAGCCAACAGCATGCTCTTGCAGCCCAAAAGGCCATCTGTGTCCTGGGCTGCATCAAAAGAGGGCTGGCCAGTAGGGAGAGGGAGCTGATTGTTCCCATCTGTTACACCCTCACAAGGCCCCATCTGGAGTACTGCATCCAGGCCTGGGGACCCCAGCACAAG
>JANHGO010000001.1:80808401-80833704 GCA_024606505.1 Aquila spilogaster | reverse complement strand
TGGCTTGTGGAGGCTTGTAAAGAGAGAACATAGGGGTCAGCGATCAGTGGCTGTGTGATTCAAGGTGAGGGCAGGTTTGAAAGAAGAATATTTGTTAGGAAACTCTGTCAAACACCAGAAGAGAATGATGAAAGCCAATTGACAGTTTCTCAGTATAATATACTAAATAATAGAGCAGCAGGAAGGCAGCAAAACCTTTTCTGTCCTGGGACTAACTCTTCTTAGGTCAGCTAGAGAGGGGTTACACCAGGCACTTTGTACCACAGGAGTGATGGAGCTCACTCTCATACCACAGCTTGCCCAGGCAGCAGTGTGCTCTGCCTGGAGTAGCTAAAGTAGTTTTATACAAGGCACATCTGTATCTATCTGTAGATACACATTTGTGAAAATCCAGCCCAAATTAAAGCATTTGCCTTTGTTATAAAGTAAAAAAAATCTTTCAAAATCTGGAACATCCAGCTACCTGTTGACTGCATCCAGCAGGCAGAGAAGGTAAAGTGCTTTTCCCTTCATTCAAGCTCATTCACTAATTGATGATAATGTCAATCAGTACAGAGCTAGACCATGGCAAAGAAAGACTAAAAATTAGCTGTTTTCACTGGTGCCCAAGATCCCGAAGTGTCATGTTAATAACTGGATGTGTCTTTTAGTTGTGAGGTTTCCTATTATTTTGAAAACATTTCCATTAGATCCTTCAGAGATAGAGTGCAAGTCCCATGTAATGTTGTTTTAGGAAGAAATTACTATACAGTGTAATAGCCCAGAACACGGTGAAACAACTGCTGAGTAGAGAGATTTTGACTCCAGTTAGGTACTGAGTTAATTTACTTTTTTCTCTTGGTTATACAGACCTAAGAAACCTATGGACCTTGCAGTGCAGGAAAAAAAAAAAAGCAGTAAATCATTATAAAATCTTTACTTGAATTATGTACAATTCTGTGTTTTAACACAACCTACTACAGTATGGTCTGCTCCTGACCAGGAGTTTTGGGCTATTAACTTAATCAAAATATGTGATAATAGTAATACATGCCTTACTGAGGCAACAGTGACATTTTAGTTTTCCAAATATAGATCAAATAACACTGCGTAAAAGAACCACCACAAGATCAAATAACACTGCGTAAAAGAACCACCACATTTCATTTCTTAAATATGTTTTCCAGCAGAGGATGGAGTTTTACTGTCATTGTATGTACTTGAAAAAACCTAATGTTTATTTTAAAATATTTTGATTGTTTTGAGATTTTTAAGGAAGAAAATGAATGATTTTTTTCCAGATATTAGTAAGTCATTCCTGCGAAGTATAAGACATGTCAACGTCAGTAAATGCATTGAAGTAATTTTTTTTTGGTTTGTTGTAAAACAATTTTTTCAGCTTAGAATGTTCTGAATGGACAAAACCATAAGTGTTAATCTCTAAATTTTTCACAGAAAATATTTTTTTTCCTATACTGCTTTTTTCCCTGTCCTTCTTTAAGCATATTAAACAGAAAAATTTTCAATAATTAACTTTATTTTAACTGGACATATTTTGATCAATAGCAATTTTCATTGCAGAAAACAGGAAAGTTCCCTGGCAGAATGCACCTCTGGATCAATGATGGACAGCTGCATGCCCACCCTTGAAGCTGTAAACATCCTGAAACACCATCCCAGAACATATCAGGATCTTTACTGTTACTGAAAAATCAAATGCCCTTCAGTATTTCTCACTTTAGCTCATCTGTGTTTTCAATGGCAGTAAGCAGAATCTCAGTCCTCTGCAGAAAATGAAAACTATACAGTGATTAATGATGAGATGTTTCAAGCTCACAAATCAGAAAGTTTAGTTCTAGGAAGAGCAACTACTGACCAAGTAGCAAACCACACACATTTAACGTAAAGGACCATGTCGGAAATGAGCCTTTGCACTTTGACTTGTTGGCGCTGTACTTCTCATGAACAATAGAGATGCTCCTATCCAATCTTCGAAGATCTATATTTGTCACATGCTTATTGCTGGTGGTATTTTGATAATGAATTTTGTGCTGTGTATACTTATGCACATTATTCGTCTTTCTAGTAGTCACATTTCCCATTTCAACACAGATTTCTGGGAATCTAAACCGTAATTCAGTTACCAACACTGCATCTGCTAGCCTTGAGATGACAGAAATGAAGATTTCGCAGAACTCATTAAATGTTTGCATGGCTGAAAGAGTATGAACCAAACATGTTTTGCAGAGAGAATTGTTTGGTTTTTTTCCATTAAGTTTTTTAGGAACATTTTATTCACTTCCAAGAATCCATCCTGATGAGAACAGGGGAAAAAAAATCTCATAGCTCAGAAGTGACTGTACTCTGCTTCGTTGCGGTCTGACAATCTTGTGTCTGAGGTTTCCTCCCTGAGTACCACTTTCCCATTTTGCATTCACTCATCTCACTGAAAAGTTGATTCTGAAATTCAAACCAACTTCAACAGCACCAATGTTAGCCATTTTAAAACTGCTCACTGGCACTGCTAGATGATGTTTAACTATCTCAAAGTGTCTCCCATTGCTGTAAGTCAGGAAGGTACATGTAGAGAATGACCTGGCTCAGGAAGGGCTATGGAGGAGTCTTGACAGCATCACTGACAGTAAGGTATCACTGTGGAGCTCCAGTGAGCTCCAAAACCAAGGGCTCCAATGTGATTCTTCTGTAGCCAAATTGGGCTACATGGCTCTCACAACTAAACACAATCCCATTTCTTGTGGCATGCTTCTTTCATACTGTGGTGTGAGCAGCAAGGGAGTTCCCCACTGCCTTTACCACCCAGGAACTCCTGTCACTGGGTCTGTGTCCTTTGCTTTGCCCCTCTGGGCTAAAGAGAAAAAGGACAGGATCTAAAAATGCTACCGTCTCCTGCTAATCTTGGATATATGGATAAGCAGAAAAAAAATGGGGGCTTTTGTGTATCATATCCATACCTGTTTGCTTCTGGGGTGGCATCCTCAAAGGCTTGTAGTGACATTTAGGCTTACATTCTCCTTGAAAGCCAGTGGGAGCTGGCTGAGAGTCTAACTTCTGCAGATGTTTAAGAAAAACCTAGTTTTTATTATTTTGTCTTAATTAAACATGCTAAGTGCGATGCACTAGGTATAGCCTGCATGTCCTTCACACCTCCCATCGGTGCTCTGTAGCAGAGGCAGTTTTCTCTGTGCATTGGAATGGGGAAGCTGAGGAAGAAGAGTGGAGGGACCTCCTGTCTCCTGGGGCCCAGGGCAAGAGGTGTGACAGCGCAGGCTGCACGTCTGCATAGCACCAACCCAGGGCCCAGCTTGCTGAGTTATGTATGCAGTACAACTTTGCCAAAAACCACGTCAAGAAGTTGGAGCAGATGTCTTAGGATGCAGATGAATGAGGTATTGGAACTCCAATCTGCATGAGTCATGGCAAAATTTTTCATCCTAGGCACACTGGGAACTTGAGTGCAGCCTTCTGGCATCTGAGACTGGTATCCTGTACATCCTCAGGCTGTATAGAGTACAAGGAGGTTGCTTCCCACATGTGCAAAATTATGCACAATGCGTGCAGGCCCCAAAGTCTTCTCCTCTGTCTGATACCAGGGAGGCTCAATACTCAGAGCTGTGGCCTCCTCTGACTCTTGTGCGTGCTTGTTTGTCTTGGGATTTTTAAAGTGTCAATGTCACTGGCGTGACAGGAATTAGCTGCAGGGGTAGAAAAATCCTAACAACTCATATTTAATAAATTGCAGTTTTCCTATGATGCGGAGTATCTTACAGTGCAATGAAATACCTCCCTTATAGGTCTGCTAGTCATTAAATAATTCCTCCAACTCAGTTTATGTCTTTCTGTTGCCAACTTCAAGACTTATATTGCTTTCTCAGTTAAATCATCGGCTCCTAATGATCCAGCTGAATTTTTATGCTCAACCTATCCCCCAGGAGACTTTTATATACACTGTAATGATACTGTTTGCTTGGGCGCTGGCAGTTAAGTGTTCTAGCACCTCGTTTTACAGTCTTTGATACATTTCTGAGAAAGAAAGCGCTTGGGCTATTTATGATAAATCAGAATGGCAGTTGTGTTAAGGCTGCAAACACAAAGCACATGCTCAGCTTTATTTAAATGCTCCGAACTTTACCTGAAATTAAAATTCATCCCTGTACTGGCCAGGTTACATCTCCTTTGCCATTGTTATTTCTGCATTAGTGAAGCCATTATCGCAAGCAGCACAAGTGAAGGGACTGGGAGTTATGCACTGGCACCTGTATGGCACAGGGGGGTGTCTTGGCTTGAGGGAGCCTGGAGGGTCCCTCACTGTGTCCATTCAGCTTGCAGTCTCTTTGGGATGTCTCCCACAACCTGCCTGTTGTACTTGATGAAGTGTGAAGCTGAACTAAAACAACCAAATGAGCCATTTTAGGTAGTGTAATTTTTGAAAAACATGGTGTTTCTGGACAGTCAGAAACAGAAATGCAAACATAAATTGAAAAAGAAAACCCACCCCACATTGTTTGAATATTTTCAAAACAAAAGGTTGTGCCATTATGTTTCAAAATATTTTTATTTCAGCTTAAGGTTTCATTTGTTTCTTTTTAAATTTCAAAAGTAAACAAAGCAAGTTTTGGATGAAGCACAGTATTTTCCTACTTTTTGCATTAACTGTTGAGGAGAGATATTTTTAGTGCAAAACTAATAGTTTTGTTCAGGATCAGCATCTTTCTGCACATGCTTGCACATACCAGCATTTTCAGAGGTTTCCAGTCCAGTTACTGAACCAAAAAAAATCAATTACTAGCTAAGCCCTTGCTAGGAGGCACCAGCAAAAGTGGTCGAGGTGAGGGCAGCTTTCATAGCTTTGCTTGTTTCTTTCTCTTCTTGCTTAGACTCTGGCTTGCACCTCGGGGCCAGGTAGCTGCTGCGGGAGCACTGAGGCACTGCGGGGTAGCTCCTCTTTCTGGCAGGGAGGCCATCCTTTACTTCTGCATCTGCTTATCAGGCTTTCTTCTTAGCGTTGTTCCCTCTGACATACAGCACAGGGGTTATGCATTCATCTCCCCTGCCATGAAGAATTCAAGGATAAGACAGCTACCCTACCTACTTGCTAGGTGTCACTGCAGCTGTCTCGGGGCAAGTCACCCGAGTACAACCTGTGTTTCTGCCTGTGGAGGGTTGGGTAGCAAGAAACTGAGAATAGAGATCCAGTCAGGCAGCCAAGGTGCAGTGGGTTGGGTGTCCCTATTCTGCTTGTGATGGAGTTGGGGCAATTGCCTTTCTCCCTGCTTGACAGTCCCCTGCCTGCCTGGCCCGGGCACTGGCTTTTCTTGAGTTTGCCACTAAGACTCAACAGCTCCTGCATACAGCTGGAAGCATTTTTCTTGCAATCCAGTGTTATAGACCTGCAGGCTGCAGTCAAAACCAGGTAGATAATGTTGTTCTTTTATATTTCAGATGTCTCTGTTTCATTTTGGGGGGATGTACTATGCAAAAAGAGACTTTTAGAATTTTTTTTTTTTTTTTTTTAAATCATTGACATGACTTGCTGCTTCTTTCTGAGCACTGAAATCATTGTACAAGCTAAACCTCTCTTTTGTAGGCTGAATTCCTGCGCAGCAATGCAATTCAGTGTGCCCATAATTTTAAGGACATACTGAGGTGCTACAGAATGAGGTGTTATGGATTAAGATATTAGCTGAGGAAGATGGCAAAGTTTTAGGGAGTAGTGTTTTGTTTCAGGACAGGAACACATGTGCTGTGTGCATGTAAAATGGTAGCAACTGTTGTTCTCTGCAAGCAGCAGGACTGAGATTTCTATGTATAATTTAAATTTTTTGTTGAAACTCACTATTTCCCCTTTCCTTGTGTTATAATTTCCACTCTTCATTTACTTGGTAGAGTTCCTTGGTGTTTTGAGAAATGCTGTGTAAATAATAAGCTAGCAATTCCTATTCATCTAGTCTTGTTCATGCTGTTGGAGATCATTAGGTGGACACGGGCCCCCCTCCTACCTGTGTCAATTGCTGTGTGATTTCTAAATAAAGATTTTGTGTCATGTAACTTAGGTTAACAGAAACTCCTGGACTGCAAATATAATACTGGTACTTTGTATTCGGTATTGTAAACATGTGTCATGAAAGCATGTCTTATGTAGTGCAGTCTCTTTCATTTTGGATTTGCATATCTTAGATGATTTGCAATTGCCATATTACAACAACTAGGATGAGATTTGCACAGCATCAGTGTCATGTTAGTTCCCATTAAAATCAAATGGAGTTTTTCCACTGGCTGTAATTAAAGCAGCTGGGCAGCACTGAGCCATAGGGTTAAAAGCACATCCTTCCAATCACAGGTAACTCAATCAAACTCGTTTGTACTGTTGTTTATTTACTTTTTGAATGGATACCACATGCAGCTGCATGGGAAAGAGCAAAGCAAGCCAATTTGATCATCTCCTGTCACTGTTTGCAGTGACATAGCAGTTTATATTTATTGGCAGGAGAGGAACATTTTGGGATGTGAAGTTATGCCCATCACAAAATACCCTTTTAACTATAACGCAACAATTCATGAAGTTGAGACCTTAAGTCATAAATTAATAACTCTAGCCCAGAAACAGCCAGAGGAGCCTACTCAGAGGCTTGCAGTAGTATTTCTCCATCTGGACTGAAGTAAGCTTTCAAGCTGAGTATGTGCAGTAGTCTTCATTCCTCTGACTATTCAGATACCTACGGTTAATTTTTCCAGATTTAGTGGAGGTAGGGAGGGGAGGATTTGCCAGACAGGGAGAAACTTGAAAAACAGTCTTTTAAGTTTTTTAGAGCTCTTCTTTCTTGGGACTTGTAAACCTTAACTTGTGGGCACAGAAACAGCATTTCTGTGAAAAGGAGGTTGTTAAAACTATGAGCTCTTCTGTTTGAAAATCCCTGAAGCTGACTTCTGCACATGCATGAAGCTGTAGGTGACAAATAAGGTGCGGGCCTATACCCTTCTGAAAAGTATGAGCCACACTATTTCCCAAAAGCACCAGTAACATTTTGTTGTCTCTATCAGATCCAGCCTTTAGTGAATGCCTATCTGTACTGTCATCCAGGGGGTGGAGGGGATGTGGTAACACAGAGCAGTGTCTCCAGCTCAGAGTAAAGGTACTAAAAAAAACCAGGTGATTAAAAAAAGAAATAAATATGTTTCTTAGGGCAACCCATGATACCTTACCAACTGCTGACCAATATGACATGGCAGCATGTGTCCGTCTGCTCCTGTAAGGCCTATATCATATAAGAACATCCTTGCCAAAATTATACATTCAGAAATTGGTACCACAGGCAGTTGGGGGCCTGCCTGCTCCCTGCCTCTCAGCAAGCCAGGAGAAATATTGAAAATGCAGTAGGGCCATAGATTGTTGCAAAAGCAGAAAATGGCAGGTTTGTCGAAGGGTGTAAGTAGGCAGAGGGAAGGCAGCTGTCCCTGCTGAAGGGTGGCAGGTCCATCAGCCACACTTATGAGCAGTTTCCCAAGGATATGAGGTTCATGTGGCTGGGCAGGCTGTTTGCCTCTCTGTTCCCTCAGCAGCATTTGAATTTGCTTGCCACTTAGAACCAGTTAGCTGAAGGGCAGGGACTGTAAAATAAAATGTTCCTAAAACATACCTGAGAACTTGTGATGTGGTGGAGAAGAATGACATCCAAATTGATGCCTCCACAGTGGAAAAGAGGGCAGCAGGAGCCCAGCTACTTTAATTAGGCACTGGAGAATCTGTATGGGAGCACGCTGCAGGAAACCAGGTTGTGTAGTTCACAGACTACTTGTTATTAACAGGGTAGCCTGCAGGGGCTCTGGGCTTGCAGTGAAAGTTTGTTTATAATGCAGCACATTCTCCCTCTCTGCTGTAAAGGAAGTCTGGATGGGGCTTAGAAATCAGATTTAACTCTTTGCTGGGGCCAGTCTAAGCTCAAAACAAAATACACAGCAAAGCTAAGCCTCTGTTCTTTCCCTAACCTTGCCTGCTTGCTCTTATGGCTCTTCCAAGTCTCTGACATGAAAATTGTTTCCTATGAGTTGTGTGCATTACACATGCTCCTATGAATGTGATTGGATTTGTCAAGCTGTCTTGTCAGAACAAAAGAGCTCCTTTTGCTCAGGAACCTTATGATCCCCAACCTGATGGGAAGAGAAGGGGCAGCAAAATCTCCATGTAGGTAAAAGACCCTGTTGCCCTGAGGTTTTAGAGCTACTTATTTTATTTATATATAAATACATAAATATATATATATAAAGAAAAAAAACGATTTGAATGTACAGAGGGTAATCAATCATGCAGGCTTCTGTGATTCTTTTAGATGAAACAAAATTAATTTTAATCTCTCAGTGTTTGTATGAGAGGGAGCAGTGGTATTTACTTGGCAAGTGTGTGGGCACGCTCTCTCTGAAGCACACAGTAAAACAAAGCATAACAAATCTGTATTTACAAATCTGAGGAAGCCTGCACTGCAGTCAACATATTAAAGTTCTTTGCAGCTCGAGAGATGATTTGCATTGAGTGCCTTAGCCCAGGTTTACTGAGACAGAGAAAGGTGTTGACATAATACGTGTTTGAAACATTGTTTACACTTTCTCACATGAAACTTTGGCTGTTTTTTTTAAATTTGCCACATGCTGAGCTGAAGAAAAAAAATGCTTAAAAAAATTCCTTGTCAGATGCTTTGCTAGATGAGGGAAAAGATAAGAAAATAAGTATAATATGCAGATGACTGATTTCCACCCATTAAAATCTTAAGTTTACAGTCTCTTATTCACAAATTTAACTAGACGCAGAAGATCAGTATCAGAACTCTGCTAGCAGCATTAGTTGCTGTATGCTCTGGCTAAGCATAACATGCTTTTGCAAAACTCTTTGGCAGAAGTCAGGAGCTGGACTTCAAAGAGCTCTTTATTCAGTGAAGGTTATACCGTTTAAGACTTAGAGAACTCTGCTTAGCAGAAAGAGGTAATTAGAAAGCAGAAGTAAATGCCACCACTCCAGCAGTATGGAAAAATGTAAAACGCCATCACCATGTGCAGGAGGCTGCAAAATGAGGAAACCTGTGTGGGAAATAATGGTTCAGAATATCACTGTGTTAAGGAATAATGGAAAGGAGGGCTGCTTCACCCTCTCCTTGCTCATGGTTTTGTCCTGAAGAGGTCAATGGAAAGACAGGTGAGAGGGGGGAAGCAGTTTAAAGACCCCCTGTGGTCCCTTTGCAGGCAGGAGGAAACAGAAGGAAAACATACATTCCCCCTGGGCACAGGACAGCTTTCCTTCTCCTGCTTAGCTGCTTTCTTTTCCCTGGAATCTCTTCATTTAATCTTTGAATTGAAGTTGGATATTTTCCATAAGATGTGCCTCAGCTCCTGTAGAGATGAGGGGCTGGTAAAGGCATAGAAGGTCTGTATTACTTGCTTGGCCAGATAAGATGTGTATGTTCTTTCAAAATTTAATATCTTCAGGGAAAAAAATCTAGGAAAAAACTCCACAGATAAAGAAACAATGCAGATTGTGGCCCCCTGGTCCTTTTAACTAACAAAGCCAGTTTCCTGAGACTTGGTAATTCTGACAACTCCGATTTTCTTCCAGCAGAGCAAGGCCCACCTAAATCATAATCCAATTGTTTCCAGGAAGGATGGAGCTGAGGCCTGTCAGGACTCAGGGAAGACAGCAGCGGTGTGTTGTCCCCTCTGCATCCCAAGATAGATCCTAAAGAGTATGAAGAGTTAAAATCAAGTGGGCTGGAGTGATGGTGGTGAGGGGATTCTCTAGTCTGAGTAAGCAGGGAGAAGGGATGTCAGCAAGATGACATCTGCTTCCCTGGCTTTATTGGCTTCCTGTTGTGCCAATTTCCAGTGGAGCCAGGAGGCTGCAAAACAGGCTGGACCAGGCTTGCTGCAGCTCCCGTTGTCCAACAAATCAGTCCTAATGGAGACAGAAAGTTGTCTTAGTAATAGAGGCCTGCTCCTGGAGAGGAGACGATATGTAGACAGGTAGGAAAACAGCTAGAAAAGTTGCTGGCTTTTTGCCGTCCTTCCGTACACTTGCTGATGAAGCCAGGACATAGTGAATGAAATTGAATCTCATCAGGGCCCTGCTCCTTTTAACTAACACAGCCAGTTTGCTGAGACCCCTGGTAGTTATGTCAAGTCCATGGTTTTTTTTTTTCTCTGAAGTGTACCAGGCCTGCCTAAGGAGAGCCAGAAAGCTACCAGGCCTCTGAGGCTGTGTTTAGATCCAGGTCCCTAAACTAGCCCTTTCTAGCAAGAACAATGTCAGCTTTTGCAAGGTGAGTCATGGCTTTCTCTGCACTCGACACCAGAACGTAATAGGTGACAACGGAGCTGATGGAAGCGCACATGCTATCCTGTATTATTAATAAGTGATCAGAGGATCTTTGCTTTTGATTTGCAGTCATTTTGGTATTAGTCAGGGGAAACATGATCTGGACAAAGATTTGGGTGGTTGGTTTACATCCTCATGATCATTCCCCACCATTTGTAAGGCCTCTGTATTATACAGAAAAGGTAAGTAGTGCTTATATTATCTCCCCACACTGTGAAAAATAGGATTGCCCTGGTGCCCTTGAGGTTTCGCAGGTCTAACTAGACTTCTAAGGGGAAGGAAAGACAGCCAGGTTTAATGACTTTTGAGAGCTCCTTCATCCAGACAGCTTTTTGAATAAGGTCTTTGTATGTGTCAGGGTTTGCATGACCTGTCTTTCTCTTTGGATCCTTCAACTTTAAATAACCTACATCAAAAGCTATGTGAGAGTTATTGAGTACCATCTTGTGTGGCTTAACTTATTTGTTTTATTTGGTCTAAGTTTAAATGTTCACAGGTGTTTAAGTCACTTTAACTTTGGTCCCATCTCTTGCTGTGACTTCCATGCAAATGTTTCTTTGGTGGAAATCTTTTCTTTTTAGTGCTTTGGCTACACAGGTGACAAAACAGACATAAAATGTGACACCATTCATCAGTCCAGCCCAGCTCTACCTCTTTTGGATTTGCTAAGCATGGTTGCCACTGCTGAATGACTTGAAAGTGCTAAAAAGCGTGATTTTTCCCAGGTTCCCCTTGCTCTGGTGAGATTCATAGCTTTTGTGGTTCCTTTTGAGCACTGCATATTTATCGAGGTCCCTTTTATTTCCTTTTGCATTGCGCAGAGTACCACAGCTTTAAATTGTGCTATCATGGGTGACAGCTGGGCCTGATTCAATTCTAGGGGAATGTAAATAAACCTCCATACTTCAATAGAGTAAAAATTATGTTTCTGTTTGTCACAAATAGACAAGAAGAAAAGCATGCTTATTTATCACAGTGCAAAGATACCTGTACAAGTTTACAGCTGTTCTTCTGCAGCATGGGTGCATCCATCCACTTGCCTTAATTCAGTCTTTGAGTCCTTCTGTGTCAAAGCAGAGCATGCAAGTCATCTAACCTCCACCCCTGCAAGTGTGGCATCTATTCTAAGCTAGGTGTCTTGGCTTCCATGTTCGGCAGAGGCCATTGCATCTTGAAGGCCTGTCTCTACAGACATCCTGGGTAGCAGGCTTAGAAGATGGGTCAGATTGCCCTCTGCAAACGTTAGCAGCTAGGATGGGATCCATCTCCCCAGATCTTTGGTTTGCTGGTTGCATAGGTGTAGGCAACAAGTGAGTTCAGGTTCAGGTATAGACTCTTAAAAAAAAAAAAATTTTAAAAATCCTACTGAATGGAAGAGGTTGGGACTGTTCCATGACCTGTCATTGTAGAATTGAATACAAAGATTCAGTTTGCCTGGGGACCTTGCAGAATTTGGCTTTCAAAGAAAACTTTCGGTAAAGCATGCAGGCTTTCATGGTTGCTTTTTTGTGGGGTTTTCTCCTCATTTCCTCAGTCAGAGCTGAGTGGGTTGTCCTGATGCACCAGAAAACAACCTCTGAGAGGGACACTAGTAGTGAAGCCTGAAAATACATATGCTTTCCCTGTTCAGAAAGAGAAATATAATACAGAACAAATCACTAAAACAACAGTCAGCTGTACTCTTGAATCTGTTTGCAACCTAAGCTGTGAGGGGCAGTGGATATCTGGTGGTTTTATTTGTAAGAGTCCACTAGAGTGTAAGTAGTGGGTATGTGACACAGCCAGGAACAGGAAACTGCAGGACCTGAAACTTTAATCAGCCCTAAGGCTGTCTGCGGAGTTTGCTGTTTCTTGTAGATCGCAGTAGCAGGTACTTGCCAGTTCAGATATTAAGTAAAGCAGGATTCAATGAGTCCAAGCAGCAGAAGCTGCCTACTTTCTCCTATATGCTGTTACTGTGGGGAGATTCTCGCTGGTAAATTTTTAGCGCTGAATGTGATACTCATGTTGTGTGCTCTCTAGCTAGACACGCAGCTTCTGTGGTTGCAGGTCCCACAGCCGAAGAAGCTGCTCTTTTAAGTTTTCCTGAGCTGCAGCCTGGCACTGTGAGCCTTTCCCTGGCATGGGACCTGAGAGTAGACACCAGCTCTCGGGAGAGCAGATAGATGGTAAATTCAGCCAACAGCCCCAACAAAATTGTAGAATAGCATAATTATAATAAAGTTTTAAAATATTCCTGTATTACTTGGATGGATTTTTTTCATCCTGCACTTTGAAAATAACCTCTGCTCTTCTGTGGAAATGCATCTAGCATTTAAATGGAGTCTACATGTTTCCGTTGGACATACAGTTTTAGTTAGAGCTTTCTAAAGAAAAATAAAAATCAGATGAAGACTCTTATCCTGTGATAATGGTTCTGTTTCAGCGATGTCTTTTAATTATGCTAGCTGGCTGTGTAAACTTAATTGCATTAGAGGCTGCTAATTATCTGATTAGGAAATGCTTGGCTATAATAGCTTATTTTAATGAATTGACTAGGTATGCATGTGATTTTTAGTTGTTTAGCTGTTACCTCAAATTGTTAAACTCTCTCAGATGCATTCTCTCTTTATTTATTTATTTTTTGAATGTAATATGTCAAACATGAATACATCTCTCTTGGTCCTAAATGGTTGCAGATATTTTGCTGCTTGTGCCTACCTGTAAGTGACCATATCTCTGTTGTCACCCATGTTTGTTGCAGTGGTTGGTTTTTGGGTTTTTTTTTTTCGTTTTTTTTTTTTTCCTCTCCTTCCTCTCCAGCACATTTGTTTCTACTAAGTGATCTATTAGGACCCGAGAGCTTTTATTTAGAAGCTGAATTGTATTTAAGTAGTCCCAAGAAGGAAACAGTGGGGTATTCTGCTTCTCTGAACTATCTGAGATAGCATAAGGGTTGCTAGAAATTGTATGAGAAAAGAAGATGGCACATAGTTAGCATCTTCTGGCTAATGAATTTCAGAGGATCTAGTCCTTCAGATCATCTTGCAGGCCTGGACTGTTTGGCTGAATGAGGGCTGTCACCTCCAGCCTATGGTTCATGGCCAAGTGATACCATGAGAATGAGGAGCAGAGATGTGAGCCTGACTAATCTCATTTCACCAGCTGCTTATGTTCGTTCTTGGGAATGCATTGAATTATAAATCTGTAAGTAGAGTTGTGGCCAGCAATGTTTCTGAACAACTGTCCAAGCTAAAGCAAAGTGTTTGTTCACTTGGTTTCAATTGATTTTCAAGGATTGATGTCTTAAAACACTTCTTGCCCTTTTGAGCACTTTCTGAATGCCATGGGGATTTTGGAGTCATTGCAGAAATGATGATAAAGGAAATGAGATTAAATGAGAGAAATTTGAGATGTTTCAAACTCCCCTATTCATTTAACCTTTCCAAAGTGGCATATGAGCTACCCATATGTTTTTGAAGTTACAGAAAACATAAAAATACTTTGGCATAGACTGAGATTTTTCCTCCATACTTTATTTAAGACAACTTTCAGTCTTGATTTTTCAGTCCTGGTAATGCCGAACAAAATCTGTGCTCAGAAAGTGAAATATAATTGCCTCATGCGGCAGATTTTTTGCCTCTGATTAGGAGTCAGCATTGGTTTAAAGCCTGGCTGTGCTACTCAGAAGTAGCAGCAAAGTTAATGATAGCAACTGGAAATTCATCTTGATGCTGAGAAAACTGTCTCTGGAGAGATGATGTTATATATGTACTTGAACCTACCTCGATGTTTTGGTACCTGAGGAAGTCCGACTTGTTGATCTGTTGGTACAGGAAATTTTCCATTGGAGCTTTCCTGTTGCTGTTTAGTCTTGTTCCTATGCCCAGCTCTTGCTTTGAGTCCTGTATTCCTTTACTGTGCACTTCCTCTTGGATGCATCCAAAGTAGGTTTCTGAATATTCCCAAAGCAAGGTAGCTTTGCTTATTAAACAGGTGGATAAGACACACATGCTGTTGAATGAGACCTGTGTCATCCTGCCACCGCCTCCAAGACTTCCCTTCTTAATTACAGTGCCCAGCACAGATAATCTCACTTCCTCATTTTGGGTTTGTTTACTCCGAAATAAACCATTCCATTTGCTTGTCCCCTGTAGTATCTAACTCTCAGGAGTTTACTGATGACTAAATGAAACCTCAGACCCCTTTCATCTGCTTCAAAAATGAAGTGGGAACTTCTCCCTCCTCCTCACCTCGCCAGTGTTGCAGGGCATTTAGCCCATGTGGTCTTACTGAAGCAGCCAATAGGAATATTTTTCTGTGCCCAGTACTGCTGGGAGCCTTGTGGTGTTGGGAGGCAGGAGAGGATTTGTCATGCTAGGACTGAGTGAAATGCTGTGGCATCAGTTCACAGGATCTCTGGTTGAACCCTGCCTTGCTTCCTTTGGTTCTGACTTTATGGTTGTGATTTTTCCTGGATGTTTTTGCTCTTGAAGTCAAACACTCCTGTCCACTCTGTCAGCTTGGCATTTTATTTGAAACAAATGAGTTAACAATAAGCATTTAGCATGTTTCTCTCCTTCACCAGGTTCATAGCTGGCTTCCAGTCACCTCAACCAGGTTCCTGGCTCACTGGGAAGGCAGGAGCTGGAAGAGGGCTACCAGAAGTAGGTGTGGGCAGCATCAGAGATCCAGGTAGCTCTGATGGTTGCTTCAGAGCTTTGACCTCATGGGACAGTCCGGGGCGGGGGGGAAAGTGATGGCATCTCTCTCTTGTCAAGACCCGGGGGCATCAGTGATGGGTTAGGGGATAACCTAGAGTGTTCTGTATGTGTAAGGGACTTTGGTCAGCGGTCATCAGTCAGTGGGCAAATTGGAGATCAGATACAGAAAAGAGATTTCTGGAATTGTAGGAGGAACATCTGAAGAGAGGGAACCAGGGCTGGGTGCGTTTCTGCCCTGATTTTAGTGACAGGTAGTTGTAATCAGGGATTTAGTGGTTGCTGAGCAATTTTTAAATGGGTCAGAGCTGCACAACCTGATGCTTTGGGAAACAGAAGGTGTGGGAGACAAATCTCACCTGCCTGGCCTAGAACAGCCACCACAGGCCTACAGACAGGCTCTAACGGCAAAGGATTAGGGCAGCTATGAGAAGCACCTAGGCTAGCATTGTGTTAAACGCAGGGGCTTTGTATTGCTCCTTGTGTCAGAGGTCAGGGTGGTTATGCCTTCAGCAGAAGGATCTCCAGGCTCCTGCTGAGGTTCCCTGAGCACACGCGACCTCAGGTCTGGCGAAGGGCTGGTACAGCCCGGCACCGTGTGGACGGCCGCCAGCACCCGCTCTAGCCTGGCACTGAAGGGGTGAGCTGCACAAGCAGGGAAAGCTGGGGACAGAAAGAACCAGTGGAGGGGAAAAGGAGGAGAAAGCCAACAGGCAGAGGAATACAGCTAGAAAGAAGGGGTTAAGGTACAAGTTACTGCTCATTCTTCTGTCGCTCTCTGAAGGGCTTGCAGAGAGCAATTAGGAACTGGAAGGCAAACTCTGTCCTGCTGAAGTCTCAGCTTTTGCTGCCAGGTGCTGCAAGTAAAGGCAGCCACTGCCACTTCATATTTAATTGCTGTTTGGTGAATAAGGCTTTAGTTTTTAGTTTTTCCTTGTTGCCACCTCCAGTGTCTGCGGGTGGAAAAGCCAGAAGAAATAGCTTCAGAAGCCCCTAACATGACAGCCCTGCAGGGCTGGTGATAAGAATTAATCTCAGGCAAATTTCTTTTTCTTCTGCTGCCTTTGGAGGGAAGTGGGAAATAAGGGGAAAGGTGCGTGAAGATACTCTGAGACAGACTCTTCTGCTTTTTTTTTGCCTAAAGGATTAGTGTGGATATTAGCTGTCTGATGGGAGAAAGGATATAGATGGAGAGGGAAGGAATTACTGTGGAGTTATTTCTTTTAGGGGAAAAAGAAAAAAAAAATTGATCATTCTTTGTGGTTTGCTCTTGGATGTTTTTCAAGGGAGTGGTGCAATCTATAGTGCCAGATGATGCAGGCTCTTTAAAGAGTGATTTTCTCATGAAAACCAAGCTTTCTTCAATGCTTTACCAAGATTGCTCAACATAAGCTCGTAATCACAACTAAGTATAGACACTTGCTGTGCTGAAGGTAGCCAGCAAACTTTAATTTGCTGTATGGATTTGCACGGCTGTGTTGAATATTATTTCCATCTTCAGAGATGCAGTTGTTATGACTGTTCCCCTCCCCAGTATCTGATAACATTAATGCCAAGATTAACTTTCTCTTTTCCTTCCTAACAAAAAAGAGATTGATGTAATAAAAAGCAAATTAATATAGGCTGCTAAATGGGAATAACCAGCTATAAATACCCAAAGCATTTCCTGTTAATTACAGTTTTGAGGCTTGACTTGAAATTTTCTGGTTTTCCTTCTAAAAATATTAGAAGACTGACAGTGATGGACTGGAAAAGAACCTTAAGAGAACTGCTGCTACTTTTCATTAATTTAAGACATTGTTTTTCAGCATAAGATTTTCAGAGTTTGAAGATTCAGGAACTTAGATTCCATGGAACCTGTGATGTCTGGCCTCCCACATTGATGAGGTGTAGGTGAAAATCCCTGCCTAAAAGGTGTTTTTAAAAGATAGTTATAGCCAGTGCAAAGATAGCAGTATTGGAAGAAACAAATTATCTGCAGATGTTGAAAATATGATTAATCATGTTGAAATAGATTGGAAACTTGCATGCTATGAAAATCACAGATCTAATTTGCTCCCAGAGGACATATTTAAGTATAGCTCCATTGACTTTAATAGAGTTACTTGACACTTCAGAGTAGTGTCAGCGAGAGGACAATTGAACCCAATTTCCTTAGTGCAAGCAAGCGCAGGAGAATTTATGAATCAGCATTTTTTCTCAGATTTTGGTTATGAAATTGCAGCTTCACATATCCATCTCAAACATAACTTTTTAATATTTCTTTTTGATTTTATGGTGAAAGGCAATGAAAAGGCAAGATGTTTTGTGTTGAAATTGGTAAAATACAAGGTTTGCGCACTTCTCTACTGGCTGAAACTGGATACTCAGGATGACACCTTTGAGCCCTTCAAGGTGGGGTGTGGTTGGCACAAGCAGAAATGCAGTGTAGCAATGCAGACCCCAAAATTATATTCTTGTGTTGGTAGCTGGCATGGGTCTCAGGACAGAAGTTATGTGGAAATTTGTGATCTTGTTCATGAGTGCAGGACAGTTCCTGGCATCCACCTTCCATAACATCACCCTGATGACCATTCTCTGGCTTCCGTCTCAGTGTAATGCGATGGGCTGCAGGCTGCAGCAGCACTGTACTGGGCTGCTTTTACTGTCACCCAAGGCAGTGGTTATCCTTGTTGTAATTGCAGCCATCCATCCTTCTGGCGCTGCTGTTGCTTACAGCATAGAGATTGTTCAGGAGTAGGGTTTGCCTCAAAATTTGATATGAAAGAGCTGCTTGTTATCATTTGAAGAACTATTGTTGCTGAAGCTGAGGCACTTTATTTTGAGATGGCTCCAGATACATGGGAGAGGAGGGGGAGCTCAGCCTTTTCGCTCTGTTTAATTGTTTGGCTTCATGTTGAGATGAATGTTGTCATGTGGGCACAGAAGATAATGTGCTTTCTATGTGGGCTAAACACAACTATTAGGCATCAGGAGGAGGTCAAGCATCATGACTCTAAATCCTGGATTGTGAGAAAAATCTCCATAACCCTGGATATTTAACACAGCTGGAGCTCTGTACTGCTCTAGCTCTGTTGTCATCGCTCCTGATGTGGGGGAGAAGGAGGGTCAGACTGATTATTGGTCTTTTGTGTCTTGGACAGTGTCCATTTCTGCTTCACTGAAATGTTTTGATAAATGAGAATCATCTGTTAACTGCCTTGAGATAAATGCTTATATTTAGCCTAACTTTTCTTTTATTACACAACACCCATTTGAAATATCTTAAAGCACAATGCAGTAAGGAAGGAACAGTTTTGTGCATATGAGACAAATGGCAGGTCTTTGCTGAAGTTGCAGACAGTCTCAGCCTTCTTTTGTTTTGGTTTATTCTAAGAAGTTCTGGTTGTGCACTGAGACGTCAGTGCATGACTTTGTGAATTTGATTTGCTTTTTAAAAACTTCTTGTAGAAGTTTAGGTAAAGTTAAGTTTCTATTTGATGAGTTCGAACATCTTTTCTCAGGTCTAATTGATTTGTTTCAGAAAACAACCTAAAAACCCCCAAACCGGCTGCACAACTAAAGTAAAATTCATAGTTTCTTATGCATATAATGACTGGAAACTCCTCTGTCCCTTGCTAGAAGTTTCATACTTTGAAGGCAGGAAGAAATGAAGTTTGTAGACCTTTCAACAAGATCTCAAACCTGAAAGCTTTTAAGAAAACAGGGCAGTTATGGCATGTGAGGCTTGCATACACGACCATTATTTTAGCAACACAAAGAGAACTTTTAAAAGGTATAAAACAGGGATAGGACTCTGTGATCTGTTTTCACAGTAGTAAAAAAAAAATTGCCAGTGGAGTTCCAAAGGGTTTGTGCTGGGATCAATGCTGATACTCATACATATTCATCTATTCATTCTCAATATATTCATAAATGAGCTGGAAAAGGAGCGAATTGCTATTAAGGGCATGAATTAGTGCCATCAGCAAACGTTATTCACAACAGTAAAGATGAAGGCTGACTCAAAAATTATGGAAGGACCTTATGAGACTCAGTGGCTGGGCAATAGATGAGCAGATCAAATTACGCATAGGTAAATGTTAAGTGATGCATGGGGGGGAAGCAATCCTAGCTTCACATATTATATGATGGGTTCTGGACTGGCCATTAGTCCCTGGGAGGTAGATCTGGGCTTATGACAGAGTTCCCTGAACACATCAGCTCAGAGGTCAAAAAGCAGAGCGGTATCAGGAACATTAAAAGTAGAATAGAAAGGAATGCAAAATAATGGTGCTGTACGAAGCTGTGGCCTGCTTGCATCTCGAAAACTCTGTGTGGTTCTGCTCCCTTCATCTCAAAAAGGATGTGGTGCAACTTGGAAAAGATTCAGAGAATGGTAGTGGTCCAACAGAGGTGTCGAGGGAATATGATGGTGGGTAACAACACTGAGTGGTATGGGAAGGGTGACAGGGATCAGTTAAGTACAGTCTCTTTCAATACAAGAACCTATGGGCCAGGCTCTAAAGAAAAAAATATAGTTTTCATGTGAGTTTTAATTATACTGTACAAGTCTTTATAACAGGATGTTATGAATGCTAAAAATGCCATGGTTTCTGTGAAGGACTGGATGAGTTCATGCAAGAGGTAAATGGTTCCCCAGAGTCCTGGGGAGGTTCGTTCATGGGGAGGAAGTACCAAATATGACTGATCTGTTCTTACCCTTTTACCTATGCATCTGGTTTTGGTAGCTGTCAGTGAGAGGATACTGGCTCAGATGGACCTTTGGCCTGATCCAGTGTGTTACTTTTATGTTCTGAACAGATGGACTGCATAGTCTCTGTGATATTTATAAATTCTTACTGCCTCAGAAACTGGGGGCAAGAAATATAATTTCTCCATCCTTCTCCCTAAATTGGAGAGATAGGGATTTGATGGATAGACTAGTTGGTGGATAAGGAATTGGCTGAACGGTTGCATCCAGAGAGTAGTGGTCAATGGCTTAATGTCCAGATGGAGATCAGTGACGAGTGGTGTCCCTCGGGTCTGTATTGGACCAGTACTGTTTAATATCTTCATCAATGACATAGACAGTGGGATCAAGTGCACTCTGAGCAAGTTTGCAGAGAACACCAACCTGAGTGGTGCAGTTGACATGCCTGAGGGACGGGATGCCATTTAGAGGGACCTGGACAAACTCAAAAGTGGGCCTATGTGAACCTCATGAGGTTCAACAAGGCCAAGTGCAAGGTCCTGCACCTGGGTCCGGGCAATGCCCACTATCAATACAGGCTGGGGGACGAAGGGATTGAGAGCAGCCCTGAGGAGGAGGACTTGGGGGAACTAGTGGATGAAAAGCTGGATATGAGCTGGCAATGTGCACTTGCAGCCTAGAAAGCCAACCATACCCTGGGCTGCATAAAGAGAAGCCTGGCCAGCAGGTTGAGGGAGGTGATTCTCCACTCTTGTGAGACCCCCACCTAGAGTACTCCATCCAGCTCTGGAGTCTTCAGTACAAGAAAGACATAGACCTGTTGGAGCGGGTCTGGAGGAGGGCCACAAAGATGATCAGAGGGATGGAGAACTTCTATGAGGACAGGCTGAGAGAATTGGGGTCGTTCAGCCTGGAGCAGAGAAGGGTCCAGGGAGACATTATTGTGACCTTTCAGTACTTAAAGGGGGCTTATAAGAAACATGGGGACAAACTTTTTAGTGTAGGGCCTGTAGTGATAGTACAAGGGGTAATAGTTTTAAACTAAAAGAGGGTAGATTTAGACTAGATATAAGGAAGAA
Organism: Aquila spilogaster; assembly: GCA_024606505.1. Lineage (NCBI taxonomy): Eukaryota > Metazoa > Chordata > Aves > Accipitriformes > Accipitridae > Aquila > Aquila spilogaster. The sequence continues at coordinate 80,812,878 of JANHGO010000001.1, read as the reverse complement.
ATTTTTTATGATGAGGGTGGTGAAACACTGGAACAGGTTGCCCAGAGAGGTGGTAGATGCCCCATCCCTGGAAACATTCAAGGTCAGGCTGGATTGGGCTCTGAGCAGCCTGATCTAGTTGAAGATGTCCCTGCTCATTGCAGGGAGGGTGGACTAGATGACCTTTAAAGGTCCCTTCCAACCCAAACCATTCTAGGATTCTATGAAATATAATTTCCATCTTCTCCATCCCTCTCCTGTCCTCCCCAAAGGATAACTGAATTGTTTAAAGGCTTCTAGAAAAGTTGGAACTCTGCTATGCTGAACTGGCCAAGAACTCTCATTGCCAACAGCACACAGACTGGGGCACAAGCCCAGGGTGCACAAACACAAGGTACACAGCTTAGCGAGGCTCTTCTCATTCAATTGGGATACTCTCAGGGTGTTTCTCCAGGGCTACCTTCTGTCTGCCATAACAGGGGCATGTGTGTGATCTCCTCTTCGTACAGGGGAGCTTGATAAAGATTATGTCATCTGGAAAGCTGAAATGAAGTTAAAGCAAGGGTAAAATTCCTGTGGGAGATCATTCTGTGGGTGTGCACCTCTTGCACGTCTTTATATGTGGGTAGGTGTTTTATCCATGGGCCCTCAGTCCCAAGCATTGCTCATGTGTTGATGCAATGTTATCAGGGGATGCAACGTCACTAGCAACTGGCATTCTTTAAAATCCATCTATGTTTTGCCCTTGTGTTTTTGGGAAAAAAACCCCACCCACCTCTGACTTTTTGCTTTTGACAATAATCAGTAAATCACCATGGTGTTTTAGCCTCTCTCGGAAGGTCGTGGAGTGTTTAATTTTGTATATCATTTGCATGTGGCAGTGGTCTTGCTATCCCTGGGTCTGCAGAAGTCTCTGGAAAGAGCTGAATAGACATTTTACACCTTGATGTAGACGAAAAAATGTCAAGCAATACTTCTTATCTCCTCTGGCAGTGACTGAAGGAATTCCAGAGGTAGTGGGGACAAAGGGAAGCCTCATATTTTTAATGAGATTTAACACAAGTGGTAGTGAATTGTTAGGTTTTAATTTGTATTCCTCTAATTAAAATCTTTAACCTCAGAATCCTGATGCTCATTCAGAGAAATTCATGGGAAAAACTAAAGTGAAATTCTGTCTTGGATTTCTTTTTGTTTATGACAAAGCATCTAAAACACCTGGGTCTGGGTAGAATTCTTCCTTCTGCTGTCGAAGTTGGCTTTGTCTGGCTAATAGGCCAAAGCAGAGGCCTTCAGTGATAACATGAAATGTATTTTAGACCTGGAATGCACAGCAAAGACCCTCCTTTAACTGTGTTGTCTCTGCATACTTTGATGCCATTATGACAACCTTCCTATCTGATTTTGTCTATGATTACATCAAAATTGCCCTACCGGTAAAGTTTAATTGAATTCTGCTAAGCTTACCACACTCGCAAAGGCAGGAGGAGACTGTAATGGCTTTTTGTGTGCAATGTAGTTCTATTTTCTGAATGCATTTGAAAAGTTTGCAAATGTTAAGAGAAAGGACATAATAACAGAACCTGCCCACATTGTGGACTCCTTTTAAGCCACTTGCATACAAATTGTATCCTCAAACACAGTGTCTTTAGATGTTTGGTTTGAAAAAGTTCATGTTCCTTCTGGCCATGCCAAAAACCATATGCCACTATAAAATAATAAGAAAATGTATGAGCGCTACCAGGAACCTGGATTCCTGTGGATCTTACCTCGTTCAAAAATACGTACATGATCCAGGCAATGGAAAATGCCACAAGCTGCAAAAGAAGACAAGCCAAATAATAATCTTTGCTGTTCTAAGCAGAGAGCAACCCCAAACTTTGCAAGCTGTTTAACCTTGAGTGTGCAAGCAAGTGTGCGCAATGAAGGAAATGGGAAAACTAGAAGGCTTCTGTGAAACCGAGAAGAGGGCATGTTTCTGTCTGGCAGTAAAGCCAACCCTTGAGGCTTGATAGTAGGTACCTCAGATCTCACTAGGAGATTGCAATGGCTTCAGTGGCGTCCAGGGAAAGCAGGGCTAGCAAGCTACCATGAAGGAAAGTATGGACCACACCCCAAAATGCTGATACATGAACCAAGGGCCACAGGCTGCTGGTCACCTGCTCAGAGCATTTTGTGGGTGCCTTTGTAGGAATTCCTGAAAACTGAACGTTCTGGGTTTGGATGAATACCTTTTGAGAGAGGAGTCATGAATGTCAAAAGATTGTTGGAAGGAACACCCCATAGGCTTCAAGAAAGGAGTGAAGAAAGAGCCATCTGAGGAAAGAAGTCTCTGCAACCGCAGTACTGAATCATAGACAGAGTAGGACTGCTGAACATCCCCTGGCTTCCTTAGGTATTGAGGTACAGTTTGGCTGCTACACTAACCTCTGCTGGAGAAGTGGAATGTTTGATGTTTAAGTGGTTACCAAAAATAAGGCAAAAGTTGATTTCTTGCTTAACTTGGCAAACTGAAATGACTACCTGACTATTGCAAATAGATTTTTAACTCCTGAGAAGGAGACAAGATTTTTTTTTCATATAAAGCAACAATTCTTCATGGTAAATTTATTTGCAGGAAATAGTCTCATTTTTATTTATGATGTAGAATTGTAATAGGGTTTTTCAGGTAATGTTGATCTTCAGCAATCCTCTGCTCCGGTCAGGGGTCTCATCTGTTGAAATGCCCCTATTCAACTGATCAACAACATGCATGCAGTTCAGAGTGATCCTGGGTTTTTTTTCTAATTTTCTTGTGTCATTCACCATCAATTTGTATAGGGTTTTGTTTGTTTGTTTGTTTAAGCAGAAAAAAAGAAAGAAGGTAACCAAACTGCAGGACTGATCTTCCTCTCCTTTGGTTCTAAATTTTCTTTAGGTTTCTAAAGCATTGTTGCTGTCTGCATAAGCTGCTGGGACTTTGCTCTGCTTGTATTTGGTTGAGTAACAGTCCACCTGATTCTAGAAACCTCTGCAATCTGCAGTGTCTTATTTAATAATGCAGCATAAATAGTAACTGATTTGCATAATTTATGTTTCCCTTGTTTCCAGTGCAGTTTCTTGATTATGTTAACAAAATCGTACTTTTACTTTCTCACCTTCAAAGTTCTTACCTTGGAAGCTGAGTATATCTGCTTTGTTAATTCAGTGTAGGCGACAGCAGGAATGGGCTGTGGCCCATAGTGCACCAATTACAGGCAGATAAAACAGACAGTTTCTCATTAATATGAATATAATCAGTTTATTATGGTAGGGTCTGCAGTCTGCAGTGAAACAGGGCTCCCTAGTGCCAATTGCTTTGTTTATTTAGGAAAACAAAAAATCCCCAAAAAGCAGCCTCAAATAGCAAATCAACTGAAGAAGACAAAAAACAGGCAGGGAATTGGATGGGAGAGAGGTCACACATCTGCCATTAGTGAAGTTCTGATGATAGCTGAGGTCTCCTCCTTTCCAGGCCTGTGCAATGCTCCTTTCCAGGCCAGTCTTTCCCTTCATTTGTTTGTTTATTAATTCAAAGACCTACCTAACATTTCTATGTAATTTCAATCCCCATATTGTTAAACTGGCTTTAAACTGGAACAGAGTAAAGGCTTCAGTTGGCATTTTGGATTTTTGCCTCCTAAGTTTTATTTCCCCTCATTTTGCTTGCTGACTTGGGGGATTTTGTTGCGTGCTCTGTTCAGATCCTACAACACAGCTGACTGATGTGGTCAGGAGCTTGATCTTCTGATCTGCTCTCCATTTTAAGAAGTGCTCCTCAGAGTGATGCCGCTTTCTGGTACATAAGATAGCTCTTCAGAGTGACCCTGCTCTGGTGTGACATGCTAAATGTTATTGCCTGTCTCTTTCCAGGGGGTCCTGTGAGGACTACGTGTTCAAATTTAAACTGTCTCCTTCAAAACTGACTTATTTTTAGTTTATTTATGAACATGTACGAGCAATGTCCCAAAAAATTATGGGCTGTCTTTTGAGTTTGGAAACCATTTCTGTTCTCATTTGGTCTATTAATTCCCTTTAAAATGAGGAGATGACTGTCCCATTTGGGTACCTCTGTGTCCATGTTTTGGGATTAAAGTCTCTGCCTGAAGTTAGTTGAAAGTGTGAGTTGATGAAATGTAACAGATACAGCCTAGTGGAGCAACTGAGTATGTGCTGAAGATGATCCAGTCTTGATTCTGATGGAACGTGAATGTAGTTGAGCACAGTGATAACATGGTTTACCTTTCCAAACCTACAGTATTAAGGAAGGCTAAATATGCTAAAAAGTATTGGGCAGTTGTCTTACAGTTTGCTTATTGAAAGTTAGGCTCAACTATCCATGTTTGAATGATTCTACATTCAGAATGAACAAGCTTGCAACAGAAAACACAAACATTTTCTTTGCAGTCTGTCCTAGTTTCAGCTGGGATAGAGTTAACTGTCTTCCTAGTAGCTGGTACGGTGCTATGTTTTGAGTTCAGTA
>JANHGO010000001.1:80740902-80808301 GCA_024606505.1 Aquila spilogaster | reverse complement strand
ATTATGGAAGGACCTTATGGGACTCAGTAGCTTGGCAAGAGATGAGCAAATCAAATTAAGTATAGATAAATGTTAAGCGATGCATGGAGGAGGGAAAACAATCCCACATTTGTGTATTATATGATGGATTCTGGACTGGCCATTATGCCCTGGGTATATTGGGAATATTAAAACTGAAATAGAAGAGAATACAAAATACATCATCACAGTCCTGTATGAGGCTGTGAACTGCTTGCACTTTGAAAACTTTGTGTGGTTCTGGTCCTCTCAAAGATTTCATGAAGCTTGGAAAAGATTCAGAGAACAGTAGCAATGCAGTAGATGTGTGGAATGGCTTCCATGCCTCTTCTTTGGGAAGAAGACAGCCTTGATGGAGTATGATGAAGGTTAAGAGCACTGAATGATACAGCAGGGATCATCGTTCCTTCAGTACCAGAGCTGTGGGTCAGGTTCTAGAGAAACAAAAGTAGTCTTCATGTGAGGTTTAATTACACTATAGAAGTCTTTGTAACAAGCTGTCATGTGAGCTGAAAATGTCATGGTTTCTGTGAAACAGTGCATAATGTTCATGGAGAGGGTAAACGATTCCCCAGTGTCCTTAGGAGGTTCTTTGGGGGTGAAAGTACCAAACATGATGAATCAGTTCTTTATCTTTTCCCTAGGCTTCTGCTTTTGGTAACTATCAGTGAGAGGACAGTGGCTCAGGTGGTACCTTTGATCTGACCCGATGTGTTACTCATGTTCTGAACAGATGAACGTCGTACTTTCTCTGATAAGTTTTTACTGCCTCTGAAATTGAAGGCAAGAAATATAATTTCAATCTTCTCTCTTCAGTCCTCCCAAAGGAAAATTGAATTGTTTAAAGGTTTTTAGAAAAGTTCAAACTCTGCTATGCTGTAATAACATTTAGATAAACTGGCCAAGAGCTTTCATTGCCAACAGTAGGATCTGCGTGAGCCCGTGGCATACAGTTTAGCGAGGCTCTTCTCACTAAATTGGATAGCCTGGGTGTTTGTCATGTTGGAAAGCTGAAATCAACTCAAAATGTGGATAAAAATCCCATGGGTGACCACTCATGATGTTTTTCTGTAGGTGTGCAACTCTTATGTATCTCACCATGCCAGTCAGTGTTTTATCCATGGGCCCTCAGTCCCAGGCACTGTTCATGTGGTGATGCATTGTTATCAGGGGATCCAATGTCTCTCACAACTGACATTCTTTAAAATCTTTCATCTGTGTTTTGCTCTTGTGTTTTTGGGGAAAAATAACACAAACTCTGAGTTTTTGCTCTTAGAAATAATCCATATATGATCATGGCGTGTTAGTCTTTAGTGTTTGGTGGTGCATATCATTTGTATATGGCTGTGATATTGCTGTCCTTGGATCTTCAGAGGCCCCTGGAAAGATCAGAATAGATGCTTCACTCCTCAACGTCAAGGAAAAATTGTCAAGGGATACTTCTCTCCTGATGTCTTCCGGCAGTGACTCTGAAGGAAATCCAGTGGTAATGGTGACAAAGGGCAACCTGAGATTTTTAATGAGATTTAACCAAAGAGGCAGTGAATTCTTAAGTTCTAATTTGTACTTCTTTAATTAAAATCTTTAAACTCCAAATTCTCATGCTCATTTAGAGAACCTCACAGGGTAAAAATAAAGTGAAACTCTGTCTCGTTTTGAGAAAGCACCCAAAACTGAGGTCTGGATAGAATTCTTCCTTCTGCTATGGTGGCTGGCTTTATCTGACTAACTGGCCAAAGCAGAGGCCTTCAAGGATAACCTGAAATGTGCTTTAGACATGAAATGCACAGCAGAAACTCTCCTTTAGCTATTCTGTCTCTGAATATTTTGGTGCCATTATGACAACCTTCCTATCTGATTTTGTTTATGATTACATCAAAATTGCCCTCCTGGTAAAGTGCACTATAAACTTTAATTGAATTCTGCTAAGCTTACCACACTGTCAAAGGCAGGAGGAGACTGTAATGTCTTTTTATGTGCAATACAATTATTCACTTCTATTTCCAGAATGCATTAAAAAAGTTTGCAGATGTTAAAAGAAAGTTCAGAGCAACAGAACCTGCCCGCATTGTGGACTTCTTCTAGGCCTTTCTCATATAAATTTCACCCTTAAGCATGGTGTCTTTGCACGTTTGATTTAAAAGTGTCCATATATCTTCTTGCCTAGCCAACAGCAATGTACCCCTGCAAGAGAATAAGAAAATGTATGAAAACTACCAAAACCCAGGATCCCTGTGAATCTTATCTGATTCAAAAATACCTACATGCTCCAGGCAATAGAAAATGCCACAAGCTGCAAAAGAAGATAAGCCACTTAGTAATCTTTGCTGTTCTGAACAACGTGAAACACCAAACTTTGCAAGCTGTTTGACATTAAGTGTGCAAGCAAGAGTGCAATGAAGGAAAAGGGAAAACTAACAGGCTTTTGTCAAATGAGAGGGAATGTTGTTGTCTAGCAGGAAAACCAGCCCTTGAGACTTGAAATTTAGGCAACTCTTCGGAGTTAGTCTATAATCTCTATTGGAGATTGCAATGACTTCAGTGGCTTCCTGGCACAGAAGGCCTTGTAAGCTACTGTGAAGGAAGGGATGGACCAAAATGGTGGTATGCTAACCAGAGATCTCAGGCTGCTGGTCACCTCATAAAAGCATCCAGTAAGTCTTAGGAATTCTGGAATTTCCTAGGAATTCCTAGGAATTTATGAGAATTGAACACTCTGGTTTTGGACAAATGCGTTAGAGGAGTAACAAATCTCAAAAGACTGTTGGAAGAAACACCCTATGGATACTAAAAAAGCTGTAAAGAGGGATTCATCTCAGAAAGTAACCACAGCACTGAGTCATAGGCTGCTAGAGTAGGGACTGGTGAACCTCCCCTGGTTCACTGTGGTCCTGTTCAGCTGGCATGATGGCCTCTTTTGGATAAGTGCATTGTTTTATGTTAAAGTGATAACCAAAAGTAAGGTAAATGTTGATGTCTTTCTTAAACTGGCAAACTGAAATGTGTACCTAGCTACTGCAAAAAAATTTTTGACTCTTGAGAAAAGAGAAGATTTTATTTCGAATGAAACTGCATTCCTTTGTGGTAAATTTCTTTGAAGGAGATAATCTCATTTGTATTTATGATATAGTATCATAATAGGATTTTTCAGGTGATTCTGATCTTAGACAATCCTGTGCTCTGGTCAGTGATCTTAGCTGCTGAAATGCCCCTAGCTAACTTGTCAGCAACATGCAGGCAGTTCAGAGTGATCTTTACTGTATTTCTCAATCTATTGTTTCAATTTTCACCTCTTCATGCTGCTGTTCTTTGAAGTGGAAAAAATCAAGGTAAGCTAACTACAGGAGTGTTTTTCTTCGCCGCTGATTTTAAAATTTTCTTGGAGTTGTAAAATCACTCACTATCTACATGAGCTGCTGGGACTTTGCTCTTTTTGTATTCAGTTGAGTAACAGCCCATCTGATTCCAGAAATCTCTGCAATCTGCAGAGATCTGTTTTAATAACGCGACATAAATAATTACTAGCAGAGATCTGTTTTAATAACGCGACATAAATAATTACTAATGTACTCTGCATAACTGGTGCTTTCCTTGTTTCCATTGCAGCTCCCTGATTACATCTACAAAATTGTACTTGTACTTTTTCAGTTTTCAAGTTCTTACCTAATTCAGTGTAGGTGATAGCAGGAATGGGCTGTGGCCCTAGTGCACTGGTTGTAGGGAGTTAAAACAGTTTCTCATGAATATGAATATAATCGTTTTTTTTTTTTTGTAGGGTCTGAAGTCTGCAATGAAATAGGCCTCCCTAGTGCCAATTGCTGTCTTAAGGAAAACAGCAACTGAAAGAAAACAAAACAAAACAAAAAACCAAACATCAGGGAATTGAATGGGGAGAGAGGTCGCACACTTGCTGTTAGTGAAGTTCTGACGATCACTGAGGTCTCCTTGTTGTAATGTTCTTTTTCCAGGCTAATCTTTCCAACTTTTTTGTTTATTAAGCTAAACATCTGCTAACATTTGTTTGCGCTCTCCATCCCCATATTTTTAAATTAGCTGTAAGTTAGAACTGAATAAAGACTTAAATTGGCATTTTGATGTTTTTTTGCCTCCTAAATTTTTATTTTCCCTCACTCACTTTGCTTATGTGTGTGATTTTGTTTTGTGCTCTGTTCAAATCCTGCAACACGGCTGACTGATGTGGTTTAGGAGCTTGATCTTCTGCTCTGCTCTGCATTTCTCATAGTGCTCCTCAGAGTGACCACACTCTACTGGGACATGCTGAGTCTCATGCTTGAGTCCCTCTTAAAGAGACGAGTCTTATGGGAATCTGTTCAATTTTAATGTTTCCTGAAAAAACTACTTATTTTTAATTTACTTACGGACCTGTGGCAGGATTGTTCCAACAAATTATGGGCTGCCTCTGATTTTGGGAACCATTTCTGTTCTTGGACTATTAATCCCATTTGAATTGAGGAGGTACCTCTGCATCCATATTTTGGAGTGAAAGTGTGAGTTGATGAAATGTAATTGATACAGCCTTGTGCAGTGACCGAATATGTGTTGCAGATGATCAACTCTTAATTCTGACAAGATGTAAATGTAGTTGATCACAGTTTTAACATGACTTGCGTGAGCCCTCCCACATTTTCAGTAGTAAGGAGGGCTAAATATGCTAAGTATTGGGCTGCTGTCTTACAGATTGTTTAATGAAAGGTGGGCTCAACTATCCGTGTCTGAATGATTCTCAATCAAAATGAGGAGTGGCCTTGCAAGAGAACAGATAAGTTTTCTCTGCAGTCAACTTTACTTTTGGTGTGCTAAAAGTAATCCTCATAAATCTTACAGGGCATGTAGTTAATTGCATCCTATCTAAGTTTCTTAGAGGTGTTATGAACTTGGTCTTCAAAGCAAGCCCTGGCTAAGGCTTAGCAAAACACTCAGGTATGTATGGTCCTAGTGCTCCTCAGTGAGGTGGCTGCTTATTTTAAGTTACTTGCACAAATTTATTACGTAGGATCCAGTTTGTTTTGTGAAGAAATGTACTGTTGCTGACTGTGCTTTTGTTGTGCATCTTCTCAGACATGCTTGGGTTTGATCCTAGAGACATTTTTGAGTGTAGAGGAGTACAGCTGCAGAAAATGACTTGTATTCTGTGCTGTGTTCCCACTCAAGGAAGGAAGTCTGGCACAAGGAAGTTTACAAAGCTTTGTGTAAGGCAGAGAGATCTGGTCATTTGGCTGTGGCAGATGCAGACAGAGTAAATTATGAAACTCGAATAAAGAGGGGACAGAAAATAAGAGATAATAAACGATGTGTGTTTGGGGAGTGCAATCACTTCCCTGACAATTTTATCCCAGTCCCTGAGCACGGATAATGTCTCTCTTCCTGAATGGTTCCTATAAATGGGAAGTGGCAATTACTTATTATACACCAGCTGTCAGATCTGGATGCTGATATGAAGAATTACGTGCTTCTGCTAGGGACCATGAAAACTGTACCCATCTGCCTTCTCTGTCCTGTCTGAAGAGGTATAGAGGGGAGCACTGCCCTGTGAAAAGGCAGGCAAATAAATGAAATGTTGGAAATCACAGCTCCTCTTGCTTGAACTGTCTTCCATCCTGCTTTCTGGAAACTGTTGAGCAAGTGCATTATTTTTCCGGATGTGTATGAAACACTTGCCTAGCATGTTGTGCTACAGAAGGAGATTCATGCCATCCAATCTAACGTGTGTACTTTAGTTTTCTTGTATACAAATTAGGCTAATCTTTCTCCATTGACGGTAAAGGGAGCCTTAGGAAACATGCTCTGTTACTTTTTGTAGAAATCAATCTTCACTGATGTGTAGGGAGTTCAGGGAGTCTCATTTTCTAAATGTAATGTTTTAGCTGTTGAATGCTTGGCTTTATTTTTTATACTGTTTTCCTTCTTGTCCTGTTGTAGAATAATCTGTTATTTGTGGGTTCCAGGTGAACACAGTCTCTGCAGTCTGTGTGATGCTGATATCCCTTTCGTTTTATGCTGAGGTGCCATCCTGAACAGTTATGTGCTCTTCCTTGTGCTCAGTACTTGTTCTCTCTTCCTTCCTAAGTCTAGTACTTAAGAGTACTAATACTGCAGTAAGTCATGTATTTAATAGCTCTTACTTATGGTTCATCCTGTCCTTGGGCAGAATTTCATGTACGGGGGCTTTATTTAGGATATTTCAGTGTTTTTTAATTACTTCTAAGTATATGCTGTTTGCATTATGAAGGGGAACCAAGGGGATGTGCTTTTCGTTTGAATGACAGGGAGACAGGTTGTGAGGTTCTTGCATTCCTAGGTTAAGAATGCAGAAGAGGGGTTACTTACTTCCCAGAGGTGTTTTACTTCTTGTTGCAGGAGATTATGTTGTTTGAAAGAATAAATATTAACCTTCATTTCCATGGAGGTATGTTAGACCTCACTGGTTGCGCTCGAGCTGAAAGCACAAACTCTGTTTAACTGTTTGTGATAGGGCAGAGATGGAGAAAGAGGTTGATCTCCCTGCTAGTTTGAGGTTGCTTGTCTCACTTCTGGGCTCCACTGTGAACTTGCCACAGGGCTAATTTTCATCAGCTTTTGCACAGGGCTTGTCCTTCAAAAAGCCCAGCAGATGAACTTCCGTGTGCCCCACACCTGGGCAGCTGCTGTGACAAGGCCCTGAGACTAAAATTGTCCTGGCAGCTCTTCTCCTTTTACTGTGTTTAAAGCAAACTCCAAACCTAACCAACGACTGTGCATCCATCTTAACTGCTTACCTGCACTTCACACTTTGCTGGATACATGCATACTGTCAGCTTGTGTTATAGCAGACTATTGCAGTCTGTCTTTTCTAACACCAGAGCATTCACTCATGACTTTTCTTCAGCAGGGGGACAGAAAGGTATCTAAGTATGAAATATGGGTTCAAGATGTCTCTTTTTATAACATTGATTTGTTTGGGTGCTAGATTTCCTAGCCTTTAAAAGAATTTCCATTGTGAAAATGATATAAAGAAGGCATAAAAATGGATGTGTATTTCCTTTAGTTCTCTGTTTGCTTGCGTTCAGTATGTGAGGAGTAATAATTTTCATGCTAAATTCATGAAGAGAAAATATCTAAATTCGTCATTTGAGCACTGAGCAGATTTTTCACTTATGATGTCAGCTTTCGAGGCAAATATTAAGAAGAAATGCAGTAAGAAGTGTGTGGATTACAAAGTACTTGTTGATTAACAGGAAAAAATTGTTGTACTGAACCATAGATGAGAACCTTTCCCTTAACATCTTACAGAGTGCAGGTTTTGCAGGCTGTGCGTCATGCGTAGATCTCAGTGAGATATCTAGAATCCTCTAAGAAAATTCTGGTGAGAAATATGATTTATTGGTCTCTTGATTTCTGACTGTCCTATGGCTACATAAGGCATTTGAAGTATTTTCAGCCTTGGATTGGTTTGTCTGCTCTTCCTACAGTGTACCACAGGTTATGAGGAACTGGAATGAGCAATGGTAAGAAGCATTATTAGGAATAAAGCCTGTCTGATTTTGCCAAGATGTAGTGTGTACATTTTTGGCCATACTAGAACTGCAGAAATAATGATAATTAAACAAACAAAAAACCAAACCTGGAGTGATTCAGATCTAAAAACACACACACAAAAAAGGAAAAAAAAAAAACCACCAAAAACCAGAAAACCTAAAAATGAAAATCAGCTAAGGGTAATATTTTACTGCAGAGTATGTGTGAGTTCTTCTGAAGTTAGTGAAATAGCCTCTGTGGTAACATCTTTAAGGTTTTGTTTGCAACTGGGCGGCTGTAAATGCAGTTGAATAAATATAGTGTTCCCTTTTCCCTGCCATTGTTCTCATGTATCATATGGAATATCTTACCCAGGTTTCCATGGAACTCCTGCATCAACGTAAATGCTGAAGGTTTACATTATTAAAAAAGAATAAATAAATTAAATAGCTGAATAAATGTATGGGTCTAATATATTGACCTGTGGATCAGGAAGTATGGAAGTATGAGTCACAGTCACAGATGCCACGAGACTGAGAGTGCATTCTGAGAAACATGGCTAGGGAATAGTGCGAGCCATGTCTGAATTAACCTTGAAGGAAAGAGATGCAAGCAGAATTGATTGTAAGGACCCAGTATTAGTGCAAGGCCCCTTTTGTAGCATCAGCTGATCTTTGATGGGTCACGCTGTCTGGGAAACCTGTTCTGTCTTTCTCTTAGCTCATAATTCTGGACGATTAAAAATATACCTGTGTTTTCTTTCTGATGCTTATTCTTTGGATGCTGTGTTCTGGAAAAATTTTCTTCTTTTCTGGTTAACTCTATATATCTCTTGTTGTCACTCAAACATCTATGTTCTACTTATTTGTGAGCCTTTCTCTCTGCCACAGAACCATTTCTTATCCTGGAGAGTGGATTAGACAGCCAGATGGGGAAATTGTTATAGCCCAAGGTTACTGTAAACACTGCAGGAATTTCCATCACCACCCCAGCATAGGCACAAAGTTTTACATGAGCATTACTGTTTCTGGGGCCAGATGCAGGTTTAACTTCACGCTTTGTCAGTGTTCTCATGTGAACATGGGCGGGCCAGCCTGTTTGTGCTTTCATTCTTCTAGTGGGAGCGTGGGGATATAAGTATCAGGAATCATGCAAGAAACAAGCTGAAGACTACAGGATGCCCTAATACTATGTTAATGGATGTACCACTGTGCTTTGAAAATACCACAGGTGGTAATAGGCAACAGTACAAGGCTCTTACGTCCCTGCTATGCAGAGTATGCTAAGAAATGTGTGTTTAGTACCTGCAGGGTTAGTATTCTTTATTGAACTCACAGTAATTTCTTCTTTGTGCTTGTTATTTCACTCAGTAGGTTTGGGGCAAAGGCTACCGGTTGAGTTAAATTGTGATAAATGAGCATTGTTTTAGTGAGATGGACTAATATAGTCATTAGAAGGCTTTACTGAGAAGCCCAAGAGGAATGTTTTTAGGGCAGATTGTAGCAATCAAAAGGAGGATTTTTCCAGGGTCTTGGCCAAGTGTGAGTTCAGACAATAATTTCAAAAGATGCCAGTTGTAAGTCTGTAACTTGACTGCCCACTTTTTTTATTCCTTTTTGTTTTGGGGACTTTTTCCTCAAAGATAGCTTTCTATTTGGCAGTCTTCCTGAACATACTGTGCTGCCACAATATGAATGCGTCCACATGCTCTATTTTTAAATAGAGCTTTAAACACAGCTGCTGTTGTCACTGATATTTGCAATCGAACATAGATGCCCAAGTCCTGCTGCGGTCAACGTTACACAGGCACAGCGAGGATATCTGCCTTGCCCTTCAGTTGCAGTAACTTTCCTACATACCTCAGTGCACAGGGACTTTGTATGGTAGGAGGGTGTAATTCTTTGATCTTTTTGATTCTTTTCTTCAGAACCTCTGAATCATGCTCTTTATTAGTCTCTTTTCATCTTGAATGGTAAGTGTGTATCCTGTGCTGTGATCTGAAAGTCGAAGGTTCACGGAAATCAGGACTAGAAGTAACTGCAAGAGGTCCATCCGCTAGTCTTTTGCACTGATGCAGTGCAAGGCCAGCTAAATCTATTACCCTTTCTAGTTAAAAAGAACAGAGAAGCTTTTTTTTGGAAAAGATAGACATAGATCTTCAGATCTGTAATTGCAAACTTTATCATGTTCTCATGTTCTTAGACCACTGCAGCTACAGCAGTATTATTGTGATGTTATTTATGGCAGATGATCCTGAAGATCCCTTAGGTCTGCAGATCTATTCCATTGCTTATCCAGAAAACACAGTGGAAGTTCACTCTTGTAGATACTGCAATGACTGTTACAACTTTGTCCTTTGCCAGTGGACACACACAGCTTATTTTATGCAAATTTTTTATGAGGCAGGATGGTAATACTTCTTGGGTACTGCCCACTTTTACAGAATCTGATTAATAATTCCAGGGGTAACTGTAGAAAGATATTCAATGCAAGGGGAGAAAACTTCAGTACAAATCATTTTAGTTTGGCTGGTTTGAGTTGATGATGGTATTTTAGATGGGCTGGGTATTTGAGCTCGTATGTGTGATTTTGTATTTCTAAAAGAAGTTTTCAGTAGTAAGGTATTTTTACCCAGTTGAGGATGCAGGGATTTAATTTTCCTAGAGAATTTTTCCTCCTTCAGAAGCTCATGTTTCCAGAAGGGTGAATTCGGAAGTTAGGGCTTACCTTGAGAACGAAGTTTTGTCAATGCCGTGCTTGTAGTGATGGCTTTGATGTAGGTCATACTCTTCCCCTCTGTTTTGTCATTACACAGATTAATACGGTGTGCTGTGCACAGGACACATAGGGGCTGTGTATATCATGCTAATAGACACTGTTTGCAAAAGTTGTAATTCACATAGACAGTCCCAGCAATGAATTAGTGCTTTTGGCATTTGGGAAAGAAAGCTCATTTGAAATCCAGCTGCTTGCCAGCTGTGGCTGTTCATAGTGAGTATTACACTGACTGCTTTTTTTGCTTCAACTTTTCATTTAAAAAGTCTAATGAATGATTTTATTGCCATCTTAAAAGTCTATTTATAATCCATTCATCACAAGATGAGTGTGTACATCTGATTTTCGATCTGTCTTTAATACTGTACAAAGCAGTTACTTAATTTAAAGTTTTTTTGGAACAAATGTGAGACAATCACATTTCTTAACAGCTTGAGTGACCTTAACTGTTCACTTCTGTACCTCTAAATTGTAAGTTATAATGAGTATTTAATACGTATCTACTACTTGCTATTTGTTTTTTCTGTATATCTCTACTTTTCATCTTGTTCTGGAATTTCTAGGGAGCGACTGAGAGTTTTTCAGTTGGGCAAAACCCTGTTAATTCCTTCTTCAAGATACCTGCTGTGGTTTTTTTTTTGTTAGGTTGTTCTTTGTTTCACTTTTTTTTTTTGTAACTTGGGACATAAAATAGGCCACCTGATGGTCATACCTGTTGTTTTCAACCTGCCTGCTCGAGTAGCTACAATAACATTGACTGCATTGATGCGCCCTATTTCAATTTGTACCCTGGTGGGGAAAAATAGTCAGATTACTTTCTGAAAAACAAAACAAAACAAAAACATGCAAGCCAGAGATGCC
This sequence comes from Aquila spilogaster, assembly GCA_024606505.1. Taxonomy (NCBI): domain Eukaryota; kingdom Metazoa; phylum Chordata; class Aves; order Accipitriformes; family Accipitridae; genus Aquila; species Aquila spilogaster. Next base: position 80,797,132 of record JANHGO010000001.1, on the reverse strand, counting down.
TCACTCCTAAGGCGTGGTAGTCTTGGTATGAAGCCCATGGCCTACTACTTATCTAGCAATAGAGCAAAGTTGTTTCTTTTTGATAGGAAGATGTGAAGCACCAATGGTATCTTCTGAGGCACTGAAATTCACCGCTCTTGAGTTGTTGTCTTTATTTCCCTTGGGAACATAAGGGCAAGCAATAGCTCAGGACTGGGCCTCAAATCACTTCACATCCCTGTGGAGCTTCTGGCAAGACCTGAACAGTATAAGGAGACTCAGATGGGCTGTTTATGTTACATGAGCAATGTAGGTGTTGAGATCCCAAGATCTTTATATTAACTAACTCTACTGCATCAGTCTTATCTTCATCTCCTTTCTGTGCTTGCTTGTTGGATGTCACATCTTACTTTCAAAAGTTTAAGCTTTCCAAAATGTCACTGTAACTGTACTCAACAGCTTTCTTTTATCTATTGCTTGCTAAGAAGGAGAAATGGTTTGCAAGAGGTAGCGTTAGGGTTAAGAAACTGAGAAAGCAAAAGAAAACTACTTGCATATGACTTAACAGGAAACTGATGGATTGGGAAAGAAAGTGCAAATTCTTTGTGTGTGAATTCTACTAAAGGTACAGATAGTATGTACTTTAGTGCCTACTTGAATTGCACGTGATGTACAGCAGTTGAGTTATTAGCTGTAGGAAGAGTTACTTTGCAGACTTACCACTGATTCTGCAGATCTTTAAGTTCCTCTTTGTCCTTGTTGAAATTGGACTCCATCCTGCACGTGCTTATGCATGCATTCAGTTGTGTGTATGTTACTTGGTTAAGGCTGAACATGCGTACGAGCCTGTGGGACATCAGGACCATTTTAGAGTAATGTGATATGCATTCTGGGGCTGGTTTAAAAAAAAAAATGTATTTTTCAGTATATCATTTAATAAATTCCACTCTTTTTATACTGTTTGTGACAGGGCAGTTTCATTTACTGTTTCAGAAATGCAGGTCATTCTTTTCTGAAGCTGGTTGCCAACATAAATGATATTTCTTCTCTTTAACTTAGATATGTCTAAGCTCATTAGCAGTCTTTTAGAAAAACAGAGTTCTGTGTAAAACTGGAAGCAAGCTTTTGTTTATTTACTATTCTGTATTTCATTTTATAATGGGTTTCTAGTGTCCAAGTCTTTCAAATCTACTACCTGATTTTATGGATTTCCAATTTAGATACACTTATAGAGTTTGATTGTGCAAGATAATTCTAGGTCTTTGGGGACTATTTGAAGTGAATAAAACTTCTCTTTTCTTACAAATTCAGGCATCTAATACCTTCCTGCAGATTTAATCTCTGTGGTATTTTTGTCATTGTGCTCTCTAGTACTTGCAAATCTGGTCATAGGATCTAGGAATAATATTGTTTGGAAAGACCTTTGAACCTTGGAAAGTTTTGCTAGTAATAGTTATAAAATGACTATATGAGTTAGGAATGTGTTTTTACTTTCTAACATGTAAAAAAGACTGTGAAATTAATATTCAGACACAGTGGAGTAGTCATCTTCATTACTTAAATGGGCTTAATTGGAGTTACAGCAATTTTAGGTGATGTACTAGCACCACTATATAAATTAGGTACGCGTTCCCATGAATAGTACAGCCATTATTTAGCTGTCCTTCTTCCTAATTTCATTCTCTTTTTTAAAAGAAGCTAAAGCTTTTGTCATTTGCTTAATCCAAATAATATTTTCCTCTTAGGAAGGTAATAATAGAGGGATAAATTGTGCCAAACTGTAAGACAACAATGGGAAAGTCACTGGGAGCAGCAGTACATGTCTTTCTCTTTTGCATTAAAATGTGCCCTGAACTTTACCATGATTTCAGCATGATGATTGGATGTAACGTGTCATGACCTGCTAAATTTAGGAAATTTTGGAGTCAGCAGTAAAAACTTTGTTGCTCTTTTTATTCATGATCACATCTATACTTGTGCTTGTTTTCCTTTGTGACTGAGCTTGAGATATCTGAACATATCCCCATCATATGCCTCTACTGAGAAATAACTTTTTGAAACAGCAGAACAGCACTCTCATAATCCTGCATTTCCTAACGTGTTCCTCTCTGCTTGTAGAAAGTGTGCTAAATGGTGGCTTTGTGTCTTAGTAAATGCGAGAGAAAGGGGATATATCCTAGAGGTTGGATTATTGTAGTTGAATGTTAGTGATTTTTTTAGTTGTTGCTTAACCAGTAGATTGTCCAGAAGAATGAACAACCTGAACAGAAGTGGTCTAGCTGATGGTATAACTTTCAGATGGAGATATCACTGAATTAAACTTGCATGTAGTAGCTGTTTACTTAGCGTTTTTAATATGTGATCCAATATCCTTGCCCAGAACAGTAGGTACGTTCTATGAAAAAAGATCTTATTTTTCAGACTTTAGAAAGACCAAAATGTTTCATTTCCTCTAATAAAATTATTTTCCGTATTGTTATCCTTCAGCAAAATCTTGAAGCAGTTCTATTAAAATGGGAAATTTCCCTTAAAAGCTTGTGCTTATTTCTAAAACACTTTCCCTAAAAAGACCCATCTGGAAAAACTGGACAATTTAACTTTTAATTTGTACTCTTACTTTATCCAGCTTCTCAAGAAGCAGGGGGCGATTTTAGTACTCCAATGAGAACTAGGTTTTGAAAGCCTGTCAGCTTTCTCTGCAACTTGAATGTTTCTGTCTTTGAACCTTTTTGAACATTCTGTCATAACAAAGATGCTGAATAAGCATATTCTTTCAGCTCAATTCAGGGCTACATTTTAGGGTCGGAGTTATTTTTTAATAGCCATTTTAGCCTTTCTGATACTTTCTACTCTCATAGTTATTCAGAAATGTGCATGAAATAGAAATGAATTTGAATATTTATCTTCCTTCCCTTTCCAGTTACTTGCAATGATTTTTATAGGCTTAGTTTTTCCTTCAGTATTTATGATATATTCTTGTCTAACTTCAATTCTGAGTAGTTGCCATAACTGAGACTTAATGAAGGTTTTTGATGGTGAATATAGATGCATTCAAATAAAACGTTTTATTGTAGCATATTCCAAAACTAACCATTGCTATTAATTGCACTGTTAGTAATTTGAACCGAAAACTGAATTGTTAGTTTGTATAGCCTTATATTAACAGCTAAGTAAATCATTGATGTAAAAAAATGTATTGAGTTCCTGAAGTTTCACCTCATGGCTTAGGATGTAACATTCTTGTTTTCTTCCCTATGTTCAGTTGAACTTGTTAATAGATATTCTTTTCCATATGCACTTGAAGTTGTTCACAATTTTTTAATGGATATTTCTAGAAGTATTTTCTTGATCAGTGAGTTTTTGCGAGCAGTTGATTGCAAGTAATTGGCAATCAAAATGCAAACTGTGCTGATTCATTTTTATTAGACGTATCACTTATAACAAGGTATTGTTTCTTTCCCCAGATTGCAGTTTAGGAAGATATTAAAACAGAGATTTCAAATGGACTTCAGAAAATGCTTAAAGGTAAGTGTGGTTCTGAGCACTTTAATGAATTCAGACAATAATGAGAGTAATTCTTAAAAGCAAGCTACAGCTATGAACAGTTGCATCTATGAGTTGTAAAATCCACTTTCTGTCTGTGTTCTCCAGTGTTAAGTTAAAACTTGCTGCTTCCGTTAACATGCCTGCCAGGAATTTCACTTGCCAGAAATATCTGTAGAGATGGAGCCGAACAAAAATGTGAATGCAACCACAGCAAATGCTGGTTTTGAGTGAATAGTCAGGGGAATAGAGGTACAATTCCAGTCTTAATTACACTCTAAACAATGTATGTCATCTATTGAACTAAAAGGTTTAGAATAAAGGCCTTTTAAATGTACATCATCTAGCCACCCAAACATGGAATGAATTTGATCACTCTCTGATGGTAGTTTTTTTCCTGTACAATTAGTCAAAAAAGATAAACATATATTTACTGTTCTGTGGCTTTTCTTTGCCCTCAGAACAACAGATTTTCAAAAGCAGTGGGATCAAATCAAACGTATGCATCCATATTGACAAATATGACCATCTCTCACTCTCTGGTTTTGTCATGTAACTTAGGGAATGCAATCCACAGCGCTGAAAATTGTATTTGTGATGTAACCTACAGCATGTCATAGGGAGGGCTCGTACCTCATTAGAGTCTCATTCCCAACCGGGATCTAAACATATAGGGCTTGGTACAGATAAGTAAAGTTCACTGTGAGATCAGAGTCTGAGGATGGGGATCAAATTCCTATTGCCACCTGTCAAAAGATAGATCTGATGCGCAGGGTATTTATGCAAGACAAAAACATGTGGTGGATCAATTTTGCTGGCCAGCATAGGGTCCCAAGTGTGTGTTTAGATTTCTAACCCAGAGACTGGCCTTTTAGGCTATCTCCAAGTGGTCTTAACAGAATCTTAGCTCATCTGTACGTAAAAACTTCGTTTAGAATATTTTAAAAAGCTTCTAATTTCAACAGTTAAAAACACATGGTTTCAGTGAGCTTTAACATAACTGATGTCATGCATGTAATCATGTTAGAAATCTAGTTTATGTTTGAATGATTTTCTGAGTAAGCACTGAATATTGAATTATTACCAAATGTCTGGTTATTATGTGAATAGTGTATGAATGATGTAATTTTATAATGGCTGAAAAAGTATTCACAGTAGTGTGGGGTTTCACTCACAGAGTTTGAAATTGTGATCTACAAGCATTTCTGTAACTTAGAAAAAGCAACCATGTCAAATACACATATTAACCATTGTAACTTTCAGTGATACTTTAATGTAATAACAGAGGATCTGGAAGTAAGTCACTAGAACTAATCAAACCATCAAACTAATATGTGCGTGTCCCATTCTGATTGTAACACAACACGTTTACTAAGCAAAAGGAAAACTTTGCTTACCTGGCAGAAAGCAAGGAAAGAATGTTTTGTCCTTGCTGTATATAACAGATATTTCTATGCAGAGCTTATAAACACAAACCTCAAGTATATCAAAATACTGATTTTTGCTTTCTAATCAGTGTTACCTGATTGGAGTACAAGGGTAGATTTTGATTCAGTGAATAAGAACTTTGGAGATACCTTCTTCAGTTCAAAGCCTTGTGGGAACTTACACAAATGGGTGTCACTTACAGATGACTAAACAGAGATGGATGTAAACAGTGTAAGTACTTTACAGCTTTTTCTCTGCCAGAACATGGAGAAGGAAAGAAAGAAAAAAAAGGGAGTGTCAATGGTTTGTTGCTAGGAGAGCAAGGGGAGGTAGTGGTCTGGGCTCTCAGCTCTGCTAATGATTTACTGCACACAGCCATATAATTTTCTCTTTCATTTTAAGTCAGTTGCAGTATCGTTATAGTCACAATGAGGCAGTAACATCAGTTGGTCCCTATCAGTGCTTTCTTAAATTTAAATCTAAATCTGGGAAAGCATTATTTTGCTGCAGCATGAGGTAGGTGAGAGTTAACTTATATTATTACTCTTTGTTTTCTGCGTGTTCCCCCTGGGAAACACAACCCAGATTGAGTAGGAATAAAATGACCATTAGCTCTTCCTGGGTTCTGGTTTTATTGACAAAGATGTCTGGAGAAAGGAAATGTTTTAAAATTACCTGGAAAGTTTCAGTTGAAGGTCACGTGAGACTTCACGTATACTGGGACAGTACTTGGCCTGAAAATGGCAGAAGTTTAAGAAGCATGGTGTCTCTTGGAAGTCCACCCCATATGCATGGTTGCTAAGCTTATTGTACATAAGCCGAAATGTCCATAGCTCTTGTTTGCTAACAGTTTCTGTTTCAGCAGTTTTTAAACTTTCCTGTGGTTTTCACAAATAGCAGCTTGTGTCAGGACACAGATGCCCCACATGGTGATTTCTCAGTCCTGGGTAGGCGTCACCTCACAGCAACTCAGAGCTTGTTGTGGGTCAGTTTCTCCTAGGAGCATTGCAGAATTTGTGAGCTGAGAAGCTACAGTCCTGTGTCTCTTGTTGTTTCTGTGCTGCTCCCTTTTGTGTTGCAGCACAATGTTGACCCAAGAAGTTCATGGTGAGCTGACATGTACTAGACCTTTCATCAGCATAATGCTCTCAGCAGCTTTAGAAGGCAGTTGTTCAGCAGCAAATGAATTTGGTCAGCCAGTGAGTCACAGCACACAAATTGCCATCACTTTAATCACCATTATCTCCTGGAACCTATCAACTTGCCTAGCAAAAGGCCTTCACAGAGGGCCTTGGAGGGTCATAAAATTCAGCCTGTTTTAAACAGCTTTTGCAATGGACCCTGTTGAGGTCAACAACCGGATTTGAACTGAGGAATTTCAGAGCATTAGTGAGCCATGAGAGGTCAAGGGCTGTCATCCTGAAGCAGTAGCAGAGCCATAAGTGACTGAGGTCAGCCAGCCAGTATAAGAGGAGAGGGACCATGCCACAGCATACGGAAGCTGTAAAACAGTGGGAAATTCATGAGAGACATTTTTCCCCTTCATCCTATGCCCTGCTGTCACACGCTTCTTCCTCTGTCACGAGGGAGATGCCCCAGAGCTGAGGGGAGCAGAGGTCACCTCCACACCAGTCAGCCCTTTCATTCTTCTCTCTTTCAGCAATTGGTCCTGAATTTTGGTGAGGTGCTCTTTAGCCTGTGAAACAAGGATAAGCAGCATCTATTAGTATATTAACCTGGCTGACCAGATGTCAGAAGGCTCCATACTGCTCTGAACTCTCTGAGAAGAGACTAACTTGACTAGTAGTCCCTCGCCGGGGAAAAAAATGACAGAGGGGATTACAGGAGACTTTTACAAAACTATGAGAAGTGTGAAGAGGATGAATGGGAATCTTTAATTCTTACTAAGCAAGCAGGCATCAAATTAAAGTGTATATATATATATATAAATAAAATATAAGGAGAGTTTTCTCTTCAACAGGTTTAAGTAAACTGTGCGCACAACTTGTTGCTTCAGGATGCTCTAGTGGTCAAGAGATGGCATTACAGTAAATTGTAGAGGGCGTGTCAATCCATGACTAGTAAACTTTGCGGTCTATATGTAACCTCCTGCTGAGAAGACTTAAGATTTGCATGGCCAGTATTAGGGGACTTATCACTCTTAAGTACAGTCAGTCCTCTTCTCTGCATTTCTAAGCATGAGTACTGGCTGTTGTCAGAGATGGAATCCTAGATAGAATACTTAGTCTGAATCTTTATGGTCACTTCCATGCTTTTAAATAGTTTCTGATCCATCCATGAATTAAGATATGAGGTCTGTAGCTTGGTGCTTTGTATCTTCAGCCTGTCAATACAGAATCTTCTAAGGGGGTTAACTTACTTTCCAACCAGTGGACTGGCTGTAGGTTTATGGGTGAGGAGTGGGATGAGTGATATAAGGTAAACTGTCCTAGAGCTGTCTTCTCTGATCTGCAATGTGTACTTGTTGCTATTGAAGCAGGATCTTCATGTGAAAATAAAAACACAATTTCATCTAAAGTGTTCATTCTCCCAGAGTACTTTAAAGCAGACATGATTTTATATTCACAATACAAAAACCCGATCCATTCAGTATCTCACTAGAGCATGTCATTTATTTTCAATCTCCCTCTGAGTAAAAAAAGGTACTACAATAATAAATGGAAGCATAAATTTCCTTGAATTGCTCTTCTTCTCTTACTTTTTATATTGCTGCTGAGATTTTTGCTAGCATTGGTTCCTCTTTCTGAGCACCTCTTTTGGTCTAGCCTGCAAAATTTCTTAATGTTGGCACTGAGAAGAAAAAAATCTCTCAATGTGTAGGTAGGATTGATGAGTCTCTGTGTCAGAATTTTTTTCAAAAATAGGTTTACTTCAGACTCAAGATAGTATTTCTGGCTAGAGATGTTAAGAGAAAGCAGTCACCTCTGTACAGCTAATTGATAATTCTTGCTCAGGATTGCCAGACCTAAAGATCTGCTGAATGTAACTGGGAGCAAGGACTTGAATGAAGTTTTATTGTAATCTCTCTAGCTAGGTTTCTTCTTGGGGACAACAAATATTTAAACATGGATATGGAGAAAGTGACTAATTCAGTAGCTTGTAGGTGTTCAGCAGGACTGTACTCAGCTGCATTTGTAATCCTGAGTGTTTTCCTTCTTTGTCTCCCATATTGTAGGTAGTTGCTTCTGGCTGTCTTGGAAGAGTATATTCAGTTTGCATGTCGTATCATAGTTTTTCAGTGAAAGTTTTTGATACCCTCCTGTTTGTGGAACAAAACCAAATGCCAGAGCCTCAGCAGTTGTGATTAAATATGGTTCTTATTTTCCACACAAGCCTGCCAGTGACATAAAAATGCTGGCAACACAAAGCAACTGTTGTGACACAGCTTGTCAGGAAAGGAAATCCAGAACTTGAGCTTTCTCTACTCTGGGCTTCTGCTGACAGGTGCCCAAGTGGCTGCTGCCTGACTTTTATGCTTGCTTCCACATACAAGACATCACTAATTTCCAGAAGGAGGCTAGACATCCAGTGAGTACCGATAACAAGATTACCGCCAAATGAAGGACTTCCAGATGTGATCAGATGCCATTACATCACTTGTGGTTTTACCACTGCAGTTTCAGTGAGTAACCCTTAATTCTAGACAATGCAGATTGTTATAACTGTTAGTGATACTTTGAGAAGGAAGAGCCAGCCTGAAATACTCTGTGCCTATCTCTCCCAGTGGGTAGTGCACAGTTATATAGAGAAGAGCCTCTGGTTGCCAACAATGTTACATTGCTGTAATCCACAGTATGGGAAGCAAGTGGGACAGAAGAGGTGTTGTTTGTGAGGCAGGAAGGAAATGATGCATTTGCTGACTGTTTTTCTTTTCAGGAGCCTATGTTAAAAGTCATCAAATAATTCTTTAGATAAATAACTTGCCATTTGAACTGCGTAATGGATCGAATGGTTGTGGATTGTCCTCATCTTGTAAAACTGAGTCAATCATTTTGAGTGGAAGAAGTATGCATCTTTGCAAGTCTTAGGACATACATTAGAAGTCTTCAAACCAAAAGGTCATATTCTGAACTACAAGATGGAGCTGCATGTTTTTTTATTTCTTAGCTGAAATTTCTGAAGTATTTTTCCTAGTGAATGACAATTTTCATAGAACTGAGAAGTCCCTTGAGGGAGAGCTTGAAGTTCTAAATTGTTTATAAATTTTAATTAACCTATACTTCAGTAGATGCTGATATCTGCTAGGTTAACAGATACTTGGGGAACAGCAAGAAGCCTCATACCATATGCTATCTTGTGCAGTACTTTTTATTAAGCACATAATTTAAGTTGCTGTTGATGTGTCTTTATCAAAAAGCTCCTCTAAATGTTTATCTTTTTTTTCAAACTTACAGATGCCAGAAAAGTAGCTTTAGAATTTTCATACCACACAATATTACTTTGAGAAAGGCGCTACCATAAAAAAGCAGGGAGATAGCAATGTATACACCAAAGACCAGATTTAAGAGAGGAAGGTATCTACATGTCTTGTAGGCACATAAATTCTTCTGAAAGTCTGGGCCAAAATCCCTTAGTCTCTTTAAAAACCATTGACTCCTTTAGGCCAGATTTTTAGTAGTATTATAAGAGAGTGTTGCGGGACTGTGAACTTAAGTGAATTCCATATTAAGCACTTCAAGATGCAGATATCTACCTAGTCAGATTTTCAGAGGATTTTCGTAATATTAGATACTTAGGTGTTTTTCATAATTATGCTACTGCCTGTATCTGCATCTTTAAGTCCTTTAATACTTCTGTAAGTCCAGACCTAACATCTTTAGGCTGCTTCTGAATGTTAGACTTCAGCATTGAAATTTTCCTGGTGAAATTAAATAAACATTCTACTTTTTGGAAATCAGCAGGAGCTAGTCAGAACTTCTGAAGGTCAGGCTTTCATTAATAATGTGCTTAGCTCTCAGAAGCATGCTGCTTTAGGTTTTGTAACTAAGTTTATCTTGAATAAAACTTGCCTACTTTGAGGCTACTGACATGGTAGAAGTGGTAAGGCACAGTTAATCCAAAAGGTCTGATTTCTCCTTCTGAGGGCACTACATGACATTGTTCAGAGGGCGTACATTCATGGCTATTTCCTCAGCACTGAGCAGGGATGGTGGGTCTAGGTCCCTACACTGAGAGAAGGGGTTTCAGCAGTGGGTCTCAAGAGGAGGAAGCCCCAGCTGTGTGCCCTAAGTGTAGTGGCTATTGCAAACATGAACAAATCTTTGATAGTCTTATGTTGGCAAGCGCATGAACTGCTTTATACAGCCCCTTCCAGAGATCTCTGACAGTTGCAGAAAATACACAGAGGCACCTAACCTGGCCTGGCCAGACTGCTCAACTCCTGGAAATTGCCTCTGTACTGCTGTAGGGCAGCTCCTAGTTTCATGTACCTTAGCCTAGCTAAGCAATTGCTACCATGATCCTACTGTTGCAAAAATCATAGAATCATAGAATGGTTTGGGTCAGAAGGGGCCTTTAAGACCATCTAGTTCCTATCTCCCTGCTATAGGCAGGGGACACCTCCCTCTAGACCAAGTTGCTCAAAGCCTAATCCAGTCTGGCCTTGAATGGCTTCAGGGAGATGGAATCACAACTTCTCAGGGCAACCTGTTCCAGTGTCTTACCGCACTCACAGTAAAGTGAGTCTAAATCTACCTTTTTCCAGTTTAAAGCCATTTCACCTTGTCCTGTTGCTACATGCCCTTGTAAAAAGTCCCTCCCCGGCTTTTCTGTAGGTCCTCTTCAGGCACTGGAAGGCCACTGTAAGCTTCCCCTGGAGCCTTCTCTTCTCTAGGCTGAGGAGCCTGTTTTCTCAGTCTTTCCCTGACATGCTCAAGTTGTCTGTTCATCTTCATGGCTCTCCTCTGGACCCACTCCAACAGCTGAACATCCTTCTAGTGTTGGGGACCCCAGAACTGGATGCAGTACTCCAGGTGGGCAACCAGCACCCCCAAATCCTTCTCCTCGGGGCTGCTTTCAGGCCATTCTCTGACCAACCTGTATTTGTGCTTGGGCTTACCCTAACGCAGGTGCAGGACCTTGCACCTCACCTTATTGAACTTCATAAGTTTGGCATGAGCCCACTTCTCATGCCTGTCCAGGTCCCTCTTGATGGCATCTCTTCCCTCTCGCATGTCAACTGCACCACTCAGCTTGGTGTCATTTGCAAACTTGCTGAGGGTGCACTCAATCCCACTGTCCATGTCACTTGCAAAGATACTAAATAACACCAGTCCCAGCAGTGATCCCTGAGGAATGCCACTCATTACCCATCTCCACTTGGACATTGAGCCATTGTCTGCAGCTCTGTGAATGTGACCAGGCACCAATTCCTTATCCAGCAAGTGGTCCATTCATCAAATCCATTTTTCTCCAATTTGGTGACGAGGATGTCTTGTGGGACAGTGTCAAATGCTTTGCACAAGTCCAGGTAGATGACATCAATTGCTCTTCCTTTATCCTCTGATGCTGTAACTCCATCATAAAAGCTCACCAAGTTTGTCAGGCATGAGTTGCCCTTGGTGAAGCCACATTGATTACCACCAGTCACCTCGTCTTTATTTTCCACGTGCCTTAGTAGGGCCTTCAGGAGGATCTGCTCCATGATTTTGTGTTTCTTTAAAAAAAAAATATATATATATATAAATATATATATTTTATTTTCTCCTAATTTGCTGCTCTGAAGTAACTGCCAGCACAAAGGAGACTGCAAGGAAACGCTGCTGTGGAGGGAAAAGACAAAGATGAGAATGGGACCCTGGTTCTTAGTAATAAGGTCAGCTTATACTGCTTGGCTTCACGCTTGGCTTCAGTGTGTGGAGTTATGGCGACTGAATTGTGCTTGGGATATAACCCTGCATTGGTACACCAGGTTGCTGATGGCAAGGAAGTGTAACAGACCCAAATCCCACTTTTGGGGATTTTGAGGGGAAGAAGACAGTGGGGCAATCTGCTTGAGGAGTCTTTAGTCCCTGCATACTTCATAGCTGTCAGTTGGGGATGAGCACAAAACTGAGAGGCATTTAAGTATTAGAGAGATAAGGGGCTGTAAGTCTTAGGTGTATGTTAAACATTTCGAGAAAAATTGTGACTCTTTTTCTTCCAGATAGTGTGAGTGTGGTGATAAGCCCCAAGGGATCATACCATTCTTTGATAGCCGCATCCAAGTTCCTCCTCCTGCTCTTGGGGCATTTCATTTCAGAGAAATATAAGTACAGTAATAAAAGCTTGCTTCTCACCCTCCTCCCAAAGCAATTCCTCAGCGCATAGCTGCCTATCCTAAGCTACGTCAGTAATGCTCCAGTATTCAGCCCAATAAAAATTTTGTCAAGGAAACATAAAGTTCCTGTCAGATCTTTTCTATTAAAAATCATTTTTATAGCAGTGAGCTGTAACAAGCACACAGCTATGGAGTGAAAGTGTGAAATGATGAGAAATTTGGACACTGTTATCATCCAATGGGGACTCAGTGGCAGACCACTTAGAATGCCTCCAGAGTACGGAGCGTGACAACCGAAATATTTTTCACAACAGATTGTAATGTAAGAAATTTATTACAGATCTCAAAGGGGAATAGCCCACACCGCTGATTCTAGTCCTGCCTCCCAGATATACTACTCAGATAATATAAAGTCGTAACTCCCTGTAAATTATTTATGAGCCTGTCCCACCTTAGATTAAAAAATATTTCTACTGGAGACTTCCAGGGTTAATATCTGTAGCCTTGTGTTTGATTTGCTGAAATGCACAGTTGTTTCTGTAGTCAGCGGGAGGTATGTAGCATTTTCTTTGCGTGATACTAAACAGCTGTAGCAGGCTGCGAACTGATCAGAAGCAAGACGTGAAACCATGACTAGAACATGTAGATCTAATTGTACTAAGCCACTATATACAGCTCAAGTGGAATAAATTTATTCAGTGAAAGAATGTATGTCATGGTTGCTGACAAAAATGAATCTGATTTCATAGGCTATCTATTTAATCTTTTGAGGATTGATCATTATAACATGAGCTAAAATTGACATTCATCAGATCGATTTTTCATTTGCTATCCAGAAGCAAGGAATATTGGTAACATGCAGCATATTTGTAGTAGATAGTAATGCCTGTGTAGTAGACAGAGTACGTTAACTAACAGTTCTGATCGTGAAAGTCAAGCTGTTCAGCAAGTTAAGAATCATGGAATCCTAGAATCCTAGAGTGGTTTGGTTTGGAAGGAACCTTAAAGGTCTTCTGGTTTCATCATCTCTGCCATGGACAGGGACTCCTTCCACTGTATCAAGTTGACCAAAGCCCCATCCAACAAGAATGTAAGTAAATTGAGGTAGTGACTTTCATTGAGAATGCAGAGGGTTTCCAAAAATGGTGTATGAGTTAAAGAATAAAGAGCATGTTGTGATCTGCACTACAATTTAAGCTATCATAGACCAGCAAAATATGCTGCAAATGTAGCAAAAAATTCTTACAATGATAAAAATGAAGAGTTTATGAGCAATGCAGAATTAATTTGAGAAGAATTACTTGACCATGTGCTCAGAAGTTAACAAATTGTTTGGGATGAAGAGAGTTGTAATGGAATATAAGATGTAGCCACATCTGTCTGAAAGAGGTTTACCTTTGCTTTCCTTTGAGCATCTTGTGCCTAGTCATTATCAGATACAAGATAGTGGACTTGAAGGCACGCTGATCTTATCTGATCTATTGTTTCTTCTGTAAGCTACTTAAAAACATCAATGTACTTCATTTATTAGTCATAGGTTAGGAGAAGTGAACCAGAATAATAAGGCAGACCAAGATCCAATTTATCAACATCTTTTCTTAGAGACCTTGTTTCTACTTAATATAAGAACATAGCTGCAAGGGTTTGTCACGTCTGTTTTCAGTGAAGATCATACTGACTATGAGTTGTTCCAAGCCTGAGTTGTTCCTAGGTAGACTTGTTCCAAGAAGCACTGCATGCCCCCATGTGCAGCAGCGGTGTGACAGTACCAGTGTGGCAGAGCTGAGCAATAGTTACATAACTTCATACTGTTTATTCTGTGAAAGAATGTAACTGCTGTGAAATTCATGGCTATGCTGTACAGATGGGCTAAGAGTAAAATGAATATATCTGGGCTTTCATCTCCAGCAAGGTTTTGCTTTTAGTTCTCTGGTAAATTGTAAGCTGTAATATCATCAGTTTGAAAAACTGATAGACAGTGATAAATCAAAGACCTGTCCCAGAGTGAAGGTTCACGGTGAGGAACGTCACTGCAGTCCTGAATCACTGAATGTGCCTTCCAGGTGATTCAATAGCTGGTGGGTGGCTAGACTCTTCACATCCGGTGGGTTTATTTTACCATGTCATCTGTGAACCTATCCCTTTTTGTGCTCTATCAGCCTATTGTTTGCTGTCATGTTTTGAGTTACAGGGCCTCAGGAGTCCCGCTGTTATTGTGGTCCTGAAGGGACCTCAAACAATGCATGAGCAAGGTGCGTGTTTCTGAGACAGGCACCTAGTATTGGCTCACAGGAGCAAACGGTGTTTTGTGACCTCATTAGTGATAGATTTTTCCTGGATTAAAAAGCAGTGCTGCCCAAAACTCCCTCTGTATATGACTTGAGATTGTTCGTTATTGGGTTACAATTACAATGAAATTAAAAGGAAAAGTGACAAAGCAGTATAAAGCAGATGACTGCACAACATCTTAAGCTGAATAGTTACAGCTTATTGTCTGGTTGGAGGACTTCAGTTTGTGTTGCAGAATGCTTAGATTGTTCCCTTTTAGGTAGTTCCTTAAAGAGGGACTTGTGTCTTGGTAAAATCTGATGCAACTGTATTGCTGATACTACATTGTGTTTATCAGTCTATATCAATAAACATAAAGGATACAAAATATAGGCTATATCTGTAATATCCAGGGTAGGAGATACTTAACAGCAAAATAAGCCAATGAGTTGTATAAGTAGAGGAAATTGTATTTTTTTTTTTTTGCAATGTTCAAGTCATTACTGTTTTACTAGCAAACTGTGGAATACAGTGGCTAGGTTAATTAAAAGGTACTTCATTACCTGAGGAAAGGAGAACTTGCTCATTGTAATTAGGAAGAATAGACAAAGTATCCCATGTATAAGAAAGGGGGTAAAGTGAATGTAGACTGTATCCCCAAAGCTGTCTTGATCTCTTAGGAAAGAGGAAAGATCAGGTAGGAAGGCTACGGTGATCCCAGAAAGGGGAGAATTAGAGCTTCTACTGGTTATTACCCACATTGTAATGTAGAGATGTGAGGACATATGTTTGCTAGGCCAGCTGTCTGGACAGGACAACTTGGTTGTTGAGGGAGTGAGAACTGCTTTTGATTTAATCCTACAACAAGGAGATGGAGTGTGGCCCTAACTGATGTCTTTTACAATTGTCTGGTTGAATTTAGTGCAACTAAATGGAGGCAGGGGTATCTGTTTGCAAACACAGTTCTGCAGTACTCCTCCTTTTCACTTACAAAGGCCAGGTGGAATCAGGTCAGGGACTGAGAGGAGGCAAAAATGTCTCCCTAACGTACTCCTAAATGTAGTGCAGTGTTTGCTTAAATCCTCATGGCAAGGACGTCAGAACATTCTGAACATTCAAGTCATGCTGTAGGACATAAGCATTCATCTGTGCTTTTCCTTAACTGAGTCAGTGCACTTACTGCCAGAAGTTGGGCTGAGGGCTCAAATAGGAATAAATTGCTTTTCTTGCCTTCTTCCAAAAGAAGGTCTGAACAAAAGATCTTATTTTTACTTTAAATTTTGTTGTTTGTTTTTCATCCTGACATATTGTCAATTTCATCACTTGAATATCTTAATGTATTGATTTGATCTTAACCATGACCTTAATTTGATCATCGCATCTTTAATTAGCTTAGTAAAATTGTAGTGTATTAGCTTAGTGATGTGCTAATTTAAGTGCCTCTTTGCTTGCTCATTGTCTTCAAGAAAATTCATTTTTCATCTATCAAATTTTGCAGCATGGACACTGTATTCAGTGGGTGCAAATAACCTTTAGTAAAGTAGACTGCAAGTCAGTGGCTTTTGAGATCAGCCTAATACTCAGATCCCTTGTCCTGGTCTACTAAGAGAAGAAACATCTCTGTACTAGAAACTGTATAGCAGGAGATTGAAAATAAGCCGTTCCTAAAAGCAGTTTCACAAACTGAGCACCTTCAGAAGTGCTCCCATAGGATGACTTATACACATGCAGGGCCTTTACTAGAGCCAATGAAAATGAGGAACAGAACCATTTCAGTGAATAATTTACAAGGCTTCAGAAATCAAGACCTAGTTCATTGTGCTCTTACAGGCAACTTACGGATAGGATCTGACAAGTCCCAGAGGAGGACTTGCGGAGGACATTGCCTGGACCCCCAAATTCCTTCTGTTTAAAGCTGTTTGACTGAGCTGAGATGCTGCTGCCATACCATGGCAGATAGGTCACCTGTTGGGTGGTGGGACAGCTCCTTTCAGTTTGGTGATACTGGGGAGATAAGAGGAAGGAAGGGAAGGAGGATGCTACTTGGCAGTAGGAGGCAGATGATGCTATTGAGAGGACAAAGGGTACATTATGCCTTAGGGGTGGCTAAGGTTATCCCTAAAACTGGATGCTTCCAGTTTGACTGACAAGGTGCCTTTTGTCAGTAGACAACTGTCTGCTTTGCATATATGTGCAGTTAATTACTCAGATACTGCCCGGAAATCTATGCAAGGAACTCCTGTTTTCTGGTACCTGAGATAATTCAGTTGTATCTAGCATAGAGACACAGCCCAAATAATTTTGGGGAGGAGACTTATGAAGCTATAAAAAATCATGTAATTAAATACACAGACTCACAAACACATATGCACAGCCATGCAGCTGCTTCACAATTATGTATATATATACCATTTCAAATATATGTGAGATGAGAGGCGTTGTTCTTACAAGTGAACTCTCAAAGTTCAGTTAGCAAGTAAGAGGTGAAAAACAGGTCTTAGAGGAAATGCAATTGAATTTGCTTCAGAACTTAAGGTTTGACGAACAGCTTCTGCCTTGTGATTATGAGTACAATATTTCATCTTACAGGTGCAGAGGTGAACGTGGTGACTTACCTAGAAATGGGTACTGAAGTACAAAACTCTAGTTTGAATACTTAGAAGCAGTTTTCTTTGTATTTGCTAGCTCCCAGTGTTTCAAATGGTAGTATGGTCCACTGCAGGGATTTGTAGTGGTGTTCCATTCATATTTATCTTTTTCTGTAAACCAGACTGAAGCATTTGTATTCTTATTTCAAACCTCTTGAGCTGCCCGTGTTTTTTTTTTTTTTTTTCAATTAGCTCATATATTGATATGTAAAAACATCTAAATTTTTGGATGATCACTTCAAATGCTCGTACTTTAGGAAATGAATGTGCTAGAATATCTTTCAGGCTTTAGTACAAAAAAACCCGAAGAGATGGTCTCAGAGTGCCTTGTTGTTCATATTTTCCATGTGAGTTTTCAACACTTGATAGTTTTCTTTATTTCTTCTAGTTAACTTTACGTTGATGACTAGCTTTCTTAAGTGTGGTACCTAACAGTAGATACAGGGCTAAAAGTGGTGTGTAGCAGGGAAGAAGGATGAGGGTTTTTGGTCTTCTTTTTCTGTCTGAGACATTTACATTTGCATGTTATCAGTAGCATTTTGCTGTTGACACATGATCAATATGTTGTCTAATCTGTGCTTTATCAGAAGATATTTTAAACATATGTAGAAAGCAGACGGAAGGTGGGAGAGCCTTTGCCAGTACTTAATATTTGAAGTTTCAGTTTGAATACAGCAGTCCCAATCCAGTCCAGATTTTGAATCCACCACTCCAAACATAAATTGTGTATTCACAGGAGTGGAAAACTCAAATAGGTACCTGCTGTCTAATGGAAAAAGTTTTTCATTCCTGCTCTAAACAGCATTGTTTGTAGCTTTTCACTCATTGGAGTGAAAAACCTCGAGTTCTATTAAAGCTTTAGCAGAATGTGAGTAACTCTAAGTGGGCTAGTTTTTTGTTAAATGTCATTTGAATGCTTATACATTTTTTTTCTCCTATATTAAATAGACGGTTTAACCGCTTTTGATTGGTAATACAGTCTGAAACCTCTTTACTTGAAAGTTCTACTGCTACCAGAAGTGTGTTTTCAAACTGTGATGGAGAAAAGAACCTTCTGGCTGGAGGCTGGTCTTTCCAAACTGAGAGATCAATAAATTGCCTCTTCTTAAGACAAACCTGGAATGACTGCTCTGTGTGCCTCAAGCTGTTTGTGGATAGTTCTCCTTTAAAGGGAAATTCAGCTATCGTAGGGGATCAAATGCCAGCTTTCAGTCTGCTATTGAAAACCTCATTTTGGGCAGGACAGGAAAATGAAGCTGTTTATTGGGATAAACAAAAGCCACTAGCGTGTGGGTACTGTTACCCCTCTGGCTCCTGGATGGATAGTTTCTATTAATGCTACTAGAGGCACTTGTTATGTCCTGTTTTCCAAGAGCCACCTTCTAGTTTTTTTTCTTTTTCTTCTGCCCTACATACTTAATATGAATATTAAGTCAGTTAAAGCATGGTAGTTTAGTGAAGTGGGATCAAAGTGAAGGAGGATCATTTTCTTCTTCATAACCAAATGGAGAAGCACGTCACAAGGAAACAAGTGAGCTGTCTGCTTTTCAGTGCCGTAGGTGTGCTGCTTTCAGAGATCTTTTCTGTTTGAAGGCATCCAGTGGTGCCCATACTCAAGGCTGCCTCTGAGGAGGAAATAGCGTTAATAAGGATGATGCCAGCAAGTAGATAATAATGCTGCAAATCTAGAGTCTCAGAGACTTAAAATTGCTATGAAGTTGCCCTTCAACAGTGTGCTAAATGTCTGAGAAAAGTCTTTGTGGAACTGAGTGGGTTGAAGAGGATGAATGCTGCAAAGCTCTTCCTTTTCTTTTACTGAAAAACTTGAGCTTTGTGTTCTGTTTTCAAAAGCATCAGTTACCTGTTTCTCCCTGAATCTGTGTGACAGGACTGGAAGCTTCATGTAATTTGTGCTAGTGCATTGTTATGGTGAGAAAAAGCCTTGCCAAGATGCTGCACCTCTGGTGTGTAGGGCTTTGGTTTCTGCCAAGGATAGTTGCAGGTCTCCAGGCTGCACTGAATTTAGCTGACCACCATGTGTAATTCAAAACTTGTGGCACTCTGTTTTGCTGTAACAAGTTTCTTCTGACCTTTCTCATGTTTAGGACAGGGTCATACTTCAAGTTGCAACCTTCTGCCTTGAAAAGTAACTGTACAGCTTATGCCTCAGACCCAGTCTTCTGTGTCCCCAATGCAGAATGTTCCTGCGTTGTCATTGCTGTGCTGTAGATGAAGATGTGAGGGGGTGGCTGGCTGGTAAAGAGTCTATGAGCCTCTCTCTTTGCACCTTTGAATGGGTTCCATCAGGCAGAGTATGCAGCCTTGTTGTGCATCAACCTGCATAGCCTAAAGCAGTACAGAGAGGAACTGAGCTGTATAGGGTCTGGGGACAGAGCTGGGCATCTTTTGCCAACAGAATTCTGCCTCCTCCACAGAGCAGTCAGAGTGGTAGGCTTTTATATTAACTGCAAAAGTGTTGTGTGGCTGTAACTGTGTGTCGGTCATTAACAGAGTGCCATCTGCCGGCACATGGTGCCTTTATTGTCTGCATCTGTAGGACACACAGAGTGCTGTAGCTTGCATTAAATGGTTTCTAGGTGAGCCTTGATTGCAAGGGGGGCCAGTCTAATTGTAATTCTTGAGCAGGTCAAAGCTTGCACTCCTTTTCCACGACAATCCCAACATACTTTCCATGGCAGAGCTCGTGGGCTGCAGCTGCCTTCTGCTACTTAAATGGAGCCCTGGGTTGCCTGGACAAACTGATTTGATGGATGGCATTGAGACAACATGCTTAAGTGGTATGGTATCTCACAAAAGGGTGTACATACCTGGCTTCTGCCATAAATACTGCTGTTACTCTTCTGCATTTCCTCAGATATGCTCCCTTGGGTCTTTAAATACTTGAGTGGAGAAGTGGGAAATTCAGTTGCAGATCCAAAGTAGTGCAAATCAGGAGAGTTGAGGGTTTTTTGTTTAATATATTTTATAAACATATTTAATTAAACCAGAGCCATATCAATGTAATCAGCACCAGGAAGTTCCTTTTTTATTATTATTATTAAATTCAGCTTACTTCATGCTGCTCAGCTTTGTTTTTCATGCAGAACAGATTTCTGTGCTGTTGGAAGGATGGAAAGGGCCATCCTGCTTGTATAGAAGACAGCCGCTAGCCCTTCTAGCACTTGGAAAAGGCAGGGTATGATTTGAGGGATTTGTCACCCAGAATTGCAATATAAGGTGGCTGCATTTCTTTTTGTTCAGAAGAGAAGAGGAGGTAACTTGCATTTATTTTTGTCAAAGTCCTCTGACATAACTCTGTAAGGAAAATTTCTCCTGCTGGTTCCCTTGATTAGGAGAAAGTAGTTTTTCTGCCTTGCAAAAATGTTTGACATTTAAAAGCATATATGAAAAAGTCCATTCTGCAGTAAGATAAAAACTAGAGCTTTAGTACATCCTTCACCAAGAACAACAAGCACTGGAATAGACTGGGGGACTTGCCTAGCTGATGAAAGCCCTGGGTTCAAGCTATTGTTAGAAGAAGGAGCTTAAACTCAAGCCTGGGCAGATGCCCAAACCACACATTGTTCCTAAGGTAGGTTGCCATCCCTTCTGTCCATCCACTCTTGAAAACCATTTTGACAGCAGCTCTCCTCACAGAATTTTACATTTTTCCGCTAGGGAGATAGATTTCCTAAAAGTCTCCCATATGTCTTGAGCACACACTTTATTTAAACATACAAAATATTGAAATAAGAAGCTGCTCACAGAACAATTGCATTATCATAAAACACACCCTGCTAAGAATATGATTTCTGTTTCCATTTAACGTGAGGCAGTGCTCCTCATTATTCTTTCTGCACACTGAGCTTCATCTAAATCAAATTGAACTGAAAAGGACAATAGTGCCATTGATTTCTAGTACTAAAAATAATGCATAATAACCTCACTGTACTGTCATATCTGTTCAGTGAATGAAATTGCTATCACAGAAGATGTATCGTTATTCATCAACTTTATTATCCTTACCAAGCAGGCTGGTATCTTCATTCAGGTCATTTCTATGGAACTTGACTTGATCAAGAAGTGACAACATGATCTGTATTTCTTGGTCATCCATGCATATCCAGGAGGTGTCCCAACATCTTCATTCAGTTGAGGAGAACAGGGACATGCCTCCTGCTGAATGCGTAACTGGGGCTGTTAGGAATGGAAATCGCAGTTTAGTTGAGAGTAGGACTAGGTGAGGGCATGCACACATTTCTTTGCATGTTTTAAATCTATGGGCAACAGTGCCAGGAGCAAAGTTTCCTGACTTAAAAATACACAAGAAGAAGATTTAAACCATGCATGCCATATTCTACCAACTAAGTTATGAGCTTTTTTTTTCTTCTTTCTCTTGGCTTTTTTAATGAATGCTGTGGAAGAAGTCCTATGGTACAGAGTACCAAGAGAGTTATATCTGGGGATAGGGGGGCTACAGTTGTATTGGAGGCTCAGGTGCCATCATCTGGCATGGGTTCACAGGTGGCATCTTTCTTTGAAATGTGCTATGACATGATTTGATGCACGTTGCTAGTAATGATTATTTTCATATGGTAACTAGCTAGTTCTAGAGGGCCTTTTGGGCAGACTTGGAGCCCATAAGACATAAGCAGTCCATGGCATCAATAACATAAAAATTCTGACAGTGATACACTGGGAAAGTGCTGGCAGGCTCAGGTTCTGGTCAAAAAGAACCACAAGTAAGTTCTGACACCAACAGCAGGTTTTATTTGATTTCATTTTTACTTCTTGCGTTAGTCTTCTCCTCCCGCATACACTCTTGACTTTTTTTTCTTAACAACTGAGCAGTTGGGATTTGGAGACATTTTCTCTCTGTGTATTTGTAAAGTGTCAAGTGTTCACTGTGAAGAATACCATATCGTAAGTGACATTACGGGCTGTGCTACCACTTCCAGCTGAAATCCAATAGTGCTGTCTTCCTGCTGGGTTTGATTTGCTGGTGTTTGCGTATGCAATTCCAGAGACTGGTAGGTGCCTACTGCAAGACAGAGGTGCCACGAGTGGGACATATTTATCTGTTTTCCACATGTGGCTGCTAATAGGAAATACTGGCACTGTTGCTTATTCACATTGTCTTCTCAACCTACCTTGTGAATTCAGGCTGACGGCATGATTCAAGGTGAGAGGCATTAGCGAATCTAGTCTCCAAACTTTAAGCAGGCTGGAGAAATTTACACCAGGTTGAAGCTCTGTGTGTAGGTGTCTGAACATACAGAATAACACTATTCCTTTTGTGTGAGTGATGCCCTAAGACTTGCCTACTATACCTCATATTTCTGCTCTCCACTTTTAAGTACCTGCATGGTCCTGCTGAAGTGGGGCTTTTCTAATAAAAACACCCTTTTCAGTTACGCTCTTTTTTCCAGGCTCTCTTTTTCTCCATCCCACTTGCACTTCACTGGGGAGGAAGAGCATGTTAATGGGAGGATCTGACATAACCCACAGTGCACATGTTAAAGCTTAGCTGGTGACAGTGATGGGACTGGGGACCAGGGACCAAAAGCTTTTGCCAGTAGAGCCAGTGGAAAATTCACTGGCTTAGCAAGGCCTTTTGAAGCAGTGAAATTTTCTTGGATAGCATTGCAAAAGGATAGGAGCTCTTGGAAAGACAGCAGATCTTTAGCTAAATGGAAGGCTTGGTTGGCACACAGCCCATTTACAGCACTGCTCTCTAGCAAGAAATTTCTTCAGCTCTTGTGGCATGGACTAATTCAGCACTGAGCTGGTAGTTTGCTTTGCGGGACTTATGTGACACCTGCTGTGGAAACGTGCTTCACACAGCAAGGCTATTAATAACTCAGCTCTTGTGAGCTCTTGGCCACAGTCTGAGGCCATATTTTCCTAATAACCCTAAAATATGTTTTGTTTTAATGTGATTGTGGATATTAGGTTGAACCTTTCCCACTGTCAAGGATTTCTGAAACCTTAATTGCTTTTCCAGCTTAATTGCCCCTGGAATGAGCTCAGGAATTAGCTGTTTGCTAATGGGGAAATATTTGAGAGCTGTTATGGCTCTGAAACTATTATTTTTAGACCTAAATTAAGGTCGAGAAATGAGATGCAGATAGCAATCAAGGTTTCACTGTATATACTCTAGAATACACTAGGAATTACAGGATTAAATGTAGCCTAAAATGAGTCCAAGAAACTGTTCAAAATAAGTATTCTTGAGGTGAAATGTCCAGAACATTCTCTTAATTACATGCAATCTTAATGTTGTTGATGCTCATTTTAATGTAAAGGTCTTACTGATAGGCGTCATTCCACTAATAAATTCGCTGGGTTTATAAATTAGAGGAACTGGCTTTATTGGAATCATATGGGAAGATTTTAAGATTTGCATTTTTCTCTCATCTTAAACAAAAATTAAGAAATTGAATAATGACCTAATTGGTTTTAGCAGCTGCTCTGCCAGCGTGTGGAAAATTCATGCAGTATGCCTTGTCACCAGGAGACCTTAACCATTTTTGAACACTTTCAAGCTCTAGGAAGCGGTACAATAATATCTTGCACTACTTCTGAGGCATATGCAAAGCACAGGTTTCAGCAGACACAGCTTAAAGCACAGCAGTTGTGAGAGTGAAAACTTGAGCGTAGCAAATTAGCAGTTTTATTTTATACCCAAGTCATTACTCAAAGATGGAAAACTATGCTAGAAAAACACAGCATGTGATAAAAATGAACATTATTTTTATTCCTAGGAAGAAACTTTTGTAGAATGGTTATTAGTGCTGCAATTCTTATTACCTACTGGTTTGTTTAAAGGATGCTTCTTATTTCTGCTGGTCCCTTTGACGAGGCAAACCTCAAAACCACCCAAACAGATCCATCACTCAAAAAGGCTGCAATTCATTCTAATCATTCAGCTTGCTTAGCTACCTTGATCATCTTTCTACCAAGACTTTTCAATTTGTGGGGTCTGTATAAGCTAATATTTTGAGAACCTGTAGAAATGTAGCATATGGTTCTTTAATTAAAGGCTGTCAAAATGCATATGTGCAATGTGACCTAACTAAGATCACACTGGGGGAGAAAGGCATCTTTTAAATGTGAATGTAAACAATTGTTTGCTTTGGTGAAACAAATGGAAAATTTCCCACAAATCAGTCTCTAGTTCTTGCCTTGCTTGTCACTCTAGTGAATCTTTTTTTTTTTTTAACCCGTGAATGGGGCTTTTTCTGCTGGAGAGCCAAGAAGTCCTCCGAACTGTCTGGAGAAGATATACAAATATTCAGCTTAGAAATAGAGATGGAGGGGCTAACTGGACCATTCTGGGCCAAGTAGGTGAGCTTGGAGTCCTTCTCTCTGGGGAGAAAATGGGGAAAGATATGAAAGGATCTTCCATAACTAAGACCCATTGTATTAAGGGAGGAAATGCACTCCAAGGTGGTGTACAAGCTCAAGAACTTTACCTGGTAATAGAAATATTCTGTCAAACTGATTTTGTTTGTGAGCAAAACTGAGGGACTAGCCAACGAATGGAGGTCTTCCCCATGCCTGGCTGTGGGAAAAGCCATGGTTTGCATCACAGTGGCTGTGGGAATGCGTGTTGGTCCAACTCATCCCTTTTCAGGCATTTTCTCCATTTAAGTAGGTAGTCTTGTGGCAGTGACAGCCATTTGTCAAACTGGAACTTCTTGCGATTTCTCAGCCCTGCCTAATGTGGTACTGGCCAGAGCAGTCATGGGTATGCTTGTCCTGTTCACTGGGGACAGCTATTACTGCTCCTTCTTCACAACCAGTATTCACTGCTTTAGGCTCCGTAACGAAATGCTGGTTGTACTGGCAGAGCCCTGCTTCAGTCTCTAAAAGATAAGTAACATCATTCCTGGGAAGTCTGAGAGCTAAAGCATATCGGGCTCTGACAGGGACAATCAGATTTATATAATTTTCTGACAGACAGTTAAGCTTAAAGCTGTACAAACTGGAAATACACTGTCAAATGAAGTTAATATTTTAGAATCTGAAGGTTTTAAGAGGCGAGACACTTAGACCTCTTCTCACAAGGATGCTGCTTTTTTTCTCCTGTGTTTTCAGAAGTCTTTGGAAGTTGTGCTGCCATCAGTCAAGATACCACATATGTAAATCTGATCCTTATTAAGAGTAATAAAAAGAGCATTTTAGTGGGAGACATGTTTGGACTATGCCATGATTTACAGGTTTCAGAATGTGTAACAGAAGCAGCAATAGTTATCCTCCGTTATTTGTAGTAGGAACAATAAGTATGCTTGAAGCATACTGGTGCCGGAGAGATTATACAAAATGGCTTAGAAGCTGAAGTTGGGTCATGATTTTCCTGACAGTACATTGCTGTGAAGGTGTCCAGAACCATTATGGTATTTCCTTATTACAGTCTTTTACTATTCTCCCCCAAATAATTTAGTAGTTCCTTGGGTGTTGGTGTGATGTCTTAATCCTAAGGTTTAGCTAGTGTGTGTAGGCACCAAGGCCGGGAGGGACATGAAAGGCTGACCTCAGCGTGTTGTGAATAATTCTCACCTCCCCATCAGTCTGCATCTTGTCAGGAGCATGGGTTACTTTTAGTCTTGTTGGCTCTGTGTTGCAAGTAGCAAATTGTAATGGTGAAGTACATTTTTCAAAAACATGACTGCTGAAAGTGAACTGAGATTTGTACTTGGGAAGCCCTGTCAATATGTGGGTTCTGCTCTGTGTGTCATGATGCCATGCACTGGGTGATCTAACTGTGCCGTAGAAATGACTGTGAACAGGAGCCCTAATGGGTACCAGCATCTACAGAACTCTAGAGCCCAAGCTGGAATGTTTTAAATGAGTCTGGCTTTAAACAGTCAGGATTTGACAAAAACAGCTTGTGTAATGAATTTTGTTGACATCTCATAAAAGGAAAAGGATCTTTAGATTCCAAACAGTCTTAAGACTGTTAATGTGCTTTTCATTTTATTTATTTTTTTGCTCCTGGAGCTTCATAATTAGAAGAGAATTTATCTAGCTGGCTAAGTTTGTCACATAAGTATTAGAGTAGGATCAAAATCAGCAGGCTTTTGGTACTCTATTGTCTCAAGTCCAAGGGATATTCATACTTACCCTTGGGTTTGAGTGTGGCTTTGAATGAGAGCAAAAGCTTGAAGAATACAATCTCTATCAAGGTGAAGAAACAAATAATTGTAATGTTATTTAAAAACTAAAAAAAAACCAGAACTATTCTTCTGAGTAGCACAACTCGTGTTCCAACTGTAATTCTGCAGCAAATCACACTACTTTAGGATCTTCTTGCTGGACGCAGGGCTTAAATCTAATTTTCCCACTTATTATTGTTATGAAATAATTGTACCTGCTTCTTCTATATTCTCATCAATCTTCAGTGTAAGAATTTAACCTGGTGTGATCCTTTCAAACTTGTTTAAAGATGACAGATACTCTCTACAAACACAATCTACTGTTTTTTATAATGAAGTATTTCTGAAACCTAAAAGTCTCCTTAATGCTTTAATATCCTTCATTTATGTACTGCAGTTCAGAAGAGAAACAAGCAAGCAGGAAATCAATAAAAGAGGTGGTAAAAGGAGTACGGAAACAATAAGAAAGCAATAGATTGTTAGAAATACTTCTTTAAAAAACATTTTGTCCTCAGCTGTAGGTATTCCACATGATGAGTGCTGATTTCTCCTTCCACCTGGAACTCATTTAGAGGGTTTGTCCATTTGATTTTAGGTGCCTTCATGCAAGCTGTTGTGCACTGAGGAAGTGAGGTAAGTACGTTATTGTAGTGAAAAAGGTAGTTTCCAGTATTTAAACGCTCTCCTAACTGATTGTTTAGGAGCAGTAGTGAAAGGAAAAAGAAAACTCAAAAACAAACCCATCACCACCACCAAAAAAAGCCCCAAACAAGTTACAGGGGCAGGATGAGCAAATGGGGAAAAAAAATAATCAAAAGAAGCCCTTTGGGAATTGTATAGTACAGCATAATTGAGTGTCTTGTTAAAATCCACTTCCTTTTATTATCCTTGCAGTTAGTACAGTAGAGGCTTTGTGTGATGTTGGGATGATTTATGAGTGCTTCTGAAATGACAGAGAAAGCAGAATTTTGGTGAAAGGAGAGATGAATGATTGCCCTTATAAGACCATGGGATTCATAACTGTGGCTTTGCTTGGCTATACTTTTCTAGTTCATAGAAAACTAGTTTCTGTAGTCTTCCAGTATGATACAAATTTCTGGTCATCAATGCTGAATGTGTTTGTCTGGCTATGTGTTTTACTTAGATTTGAGGTGTGTTTCTGGTTTGCAGAGGTGCAGGGGTTGACCTGATGGTGGTATAAAAGTACATTTGAAAGAAGCTTAGGAGCATTTGAAATATTAGTGAACCTCAAGATATTTAGAAAAAATGATGGAAATTTATGAAATACTTCAGTGTAATTAAAGGAGCATTTTTCTCACCCTCTCCGTGTCCTTCCCCTAAATGTTTTCTGAAACTTCAGTAATGCTGGTGATGACTTTTTCTTGAAAATCTGAGAGCAGATCATCAGCTGCCATGATTGACTCTTGCTTAGTAAAATGAGTGGCTCAGCTTTCTGTACGCATGGAGTAAATCCAATAGTCAATGGCATGCTAGCGATATGAGCATGTTACATGGTAAAGATGAAGTTAGATTACATTTGTAAGGAATCCACAGAGTTTTCATACAGATGGCTTAGTGTAAGTGTAGGTACATCAGCTTAGATCAGAGGAAGCTATTCCCCTTTACCCAAGTAGGGCTCTTACTGGTTACATGAATTTTTGCTCAGATCTTTCTAACTGTAAGTTTCCTCTTTTACAATTTTCTACTGATTTTTACACATATCCTTTGTTTATAATCTGTTTAGTTTTTGATGGATGGGTAATAACTCTTATCACTTCTGTATCTTATACTGCATATATATATGCAGTAATATATATTATATATTATTATATATTATTATATATTATATTATATATATATTTACAAATAATTCACAATGCACTTCCCTTTGGTTATTGAGCATTTTTACTTCTAATGTTCAAACAGTCTGTGTGGGTTTCACCAGAAATTGCAGGCGATCGTAAAGCTTAAGTATAACCCCCTTGTTAACAAGGGATGGACTTCTGTGTTAGGAAACAATCGGAATCTCCACTTGAATCCTTTTTTTTGCTGCTAATGACAAGCCTGGTTCAGGCTCCCCAGATCTAAATCCAGATGTTAATGAAGTAGCTTGGTCTCTTCCTAAAACTGTGGGTGTTACACCACAGTAACAGAAGCCCTTTAATTACCACTTGATGCGATTCCCCCTGTGAACCTGGCATGAGTGTATTTAACACTCCCTATTTCTAATTACCAACATTCTGTAACATTTCAAAAATAGTCCAGAAGCTTTGGCCCTGTGTGCCCTACAGTATGTTAAGCCTTGTTTAGGCTTACTGCAATGCTGTAATCAGAGTTCTTGTAGCCTTGAGGGAATTTTCTTCCATTTCTTAATTTAATTAAACATTTCCCATTAAGTTTAATTATATGTTAAGATGGAGAATTTCTCCTGACCCTACAACAAGAAGGGTTTACAAACCAAAGTACTGTTCTCACAGAATTTCTTCAGGGACATCATCTTGTTTGATAGAGCAAATAATTTAACAGATTTTAATATTCTGGCTTTTTATGAAGCCTGTTTCTGTTTATCTCCACTCAGTTCACTGGAAGCAAGATTTTGAGACACGTTGCCATGATGCTTTCATTATTATTGCTATTAGTAGAAAGTGAGGATCACATCTGTGCTATCTGCTTTAGTCTGGTGGCTGTAAGTTTGGCTGTAAGCTGCTTTGGTGCAGAGTCCACCTATTGGTGCAGAGTCCACCTAAAAGCTTGACGCTTCTTGGGTCTTGTCACTTTTTTGTTTTGAGGCCCCATAATCAGACTGCAGTATGTTCATGCCCCGTATTTGTGTAGTGTCCTCACTGGACACTGACTGACTGCTGGGAATTTTAAGTACTATATAACGTAAATAAGTGTGCAGGTAGCTATGCTTATCTTAATTAAAATGCTGCAGTATCATGTGAAAGCTCCTTTGAAAGCTCCTTTGGTGTCTTGAGGGAGTATTGTTGAGAGTATTGTTGTATAACTGAGGTACTTCTACTCAGTGGAGTACACTTTTTCCAAATCTGTGGGAGAGTGACTGATATTCCTGATTGCTCATCGATCCATTGAGCAGAAGCTATCCCTTTCTCCTCTTCAAAGTTTTGTGTCCCTTGATGCTTTTGTGTGTTACAAACAGTTTGCTATTTAAAGAAAGAAAAAAAAAAGGAATGTGACACAAGAACTGTAAGTCCCACGTGCTAAACAGAAGCCCACCGAAGGAATCTCTTGAAGGCTATTTCTGTAGCCTCCCATCTGGCTCATGATAGCACAAGATAAAGCCCTAGAAAGAGCAGAGTCCCATCAACATCACATATTTCCAAATCACTTTCTTTTTAGCTTCCATGCTGAGGTTCACAAACATGAAAGAAGAGGAGGCTCACACTTCTGTTCGATATGCAGCACATTGTATGGTGTAAAAATTTACTGTAACTATTTTACTCAAATACATTATTCTGGCATGACCAGGATATAAACACAGTAATTTTACCGTTTATATAAACAGTTTTTCACATTGAAAAGTGTTTGGTTTGTGGTATTTATATGCACAGAAACACCTGCTTTAGAAGAGAAGCTCCTGGCAGTGTTGATTTCATTGGATTTCAGCACATATATTGTCTTTATAAAGCAAAGAGGCTTGGAGCCACTTTGCTTTCTCACCCTGGGCAAGCTGCTCACAACAGGAAGAAAGTATTCAAAGAATCTTTGACAAGCAATTTGCAGGGAGAAGTTGTTTGTTCTTCTTCAGGGGCATGGTTTTAGTGGGCATGGTGGTGATGGGCTGATGGTTGGACTAGATAATCTTTGTGTTCTTTTCCAACCTTAAAGGTTCTATGATTCTCTTATTCTCCATGGTCTACAGGGTATATGGCCTAGACGGCTGTTGTAGGTGTTGCATTTTAGTGAAGGACTGAGCTTGGACTCAATTGTCTCTGTGGTGTCAGCACTGGAAAACGTTGCATGTGAGAAATACTAGACCACGTCTTTCACATAAGAAGTTTTTGTGGTTCATAAATTGATTTTCATAGTCTACATCCACAGGAGCAGGCTTGCTTACAAAGCTTTGAAAGATGACTGTACTTTGAATGGTGACTTGCTTGGTGTCATACTTGCATGTAGATTTCAGAGTGAATAGATCAGAGCCTCATTGAGTCGACACTACCCTAAGCACAACACTCCCTTCTCTTGTAAATTTATCTTAGTTGTTTGTGTTAAGTTTTTCCCTTGATGGTATTTCTCTGACTTCAGTCAACTAAGTTGGTAGCACCAAAAGAGATCTGGAAATCACCTTACATTGAGTATGGATTTAAAAAAAGAACAAAAAAAACCCACAGAGTCAGACAAAGGACTTGTCTTTCTTTCTCTTCCCATCTTCATTAAATCTCTTGTTTTTTGAAGCCAGTCTCCTAATTTTACAGTCTAACTTGTGATTTTAGAATTGTTAGAGTTGGCAGCACAGGAATTGATTGAAAAATGCAAAGGATTCATGTCATTCCAAGAAAGAATAGACTTGAGTTCAGTCCTGGGGATGTGTGCCAATAGTTGTCTGAGGATGCTTGTGAAAAGTCCATTTTTCATAAGAAAATGAGCAGATGTGTCTGAATAAACACGACAAGCTAGTCTGTAGAATAAGAAGGTGCTGATTTTATGCAATCATTTTTCAAGACAAATCCTCCTTTAAGATGCTTTTGTAGGTCGTTTCTGCCTTTCGCTCCTATACTTGGGAAGGATAAGCATTGAGCCATATCTACTGGTGTTTGGATTTGTAGTTTAAGAAGGTCTGATAATGAGAAATTCCGTCCCCCTTGTTAGTACAAGAACAAATGTTCCATTGATTTACAAACTATGACTTTCAAAAATACTGAAGACAATTTGTTTCTTCCTTTGTTAGATAGTTTCGTGCTTCTAGTAGCTGTTGCTAGTTGTTGAAAAGTCAAATTGTATTGGTTTTATATTTTGCTTGAAAAAATGAGAAAATTTCATCTGAAAAACAGTATGTACAAAGCATTAGTGGAGAGGCAGCATTTTTCTTGACAAAAAAAAAAGCAGCAAAACAAAACAGAAAGATGGCAGTGAACATAGACGTTATCTTGTTTTAATGGAGCTTACTCCTTAGTGTTTGTTGTACCACTTTTTGACTTAAAAGACACGTGGCATTGGTGATCCACTTGCAGTTTTAATTATGCTTTTATATTGATGCTTAAAGAAAGACTTTAACATTCCAGGTTTTTCTAAACATGCTGTGAGTGCAGGTGTACTTTGTCTTGGAGCTAGGAGTATTTGTTTATTCTTAGGTACCTAGAAAATGCCCCTGTGGTTGCACTATATAAGCCCAACAGCCGGGCTCATTGGGAAGGAAGAGGAGACATAGCTGAGGGCAGGCTGAGCATGTCTGAGAGCAGGTTTCTGGGGGAGCACCAGCAGAGTCAGTGGATGGGCAGGATGAACAGTGTGGGGATGATGTGCAGCTGGAAGGACCCACTATTGTTGCTCCTATCCATGTTCTAAACAGATACAGGCATGAAGCGCAGTGCCAGCAAAGGTTGAGATCCAGCAAGGATGCACATCATCAGTCAGAGCAAAACCATCCCTTCAACATGCTGGGTTCACCAGCAAGGCTGAGAATGTGGAAAAGACGTTTGGGAATGAAGTCTTCAAGCAGTTGCATTGCCTGGGTTCTGTCCCCCAGTATTGCAAACTGTTTTCTTATTGCTGCCTCTGTGAAGGGTGCTAAGTGACCACTCTGCCTTATCTTTATATGGGCAGAGAGATAGAAAGAGTCAGGTCTATGTCTGAAAGAGCAAGCGGACAGTACCTAGCCAGAAAAAGATTGTTGGCTCTCTGGTTAAAAACTAAGAAAGTGTTTTGCTAATTGTCTGAGACAGAGGAGTTGAACCTTAGTCTGCTGATTCCTTGTTTTTTGTCTTTCCACATGCAACATCCTTCCTCTCTGCTGTTTTTTAAATTATTTTGAGCTGTTAGTTGTAATCTTATACTGATGAGACAGCTTTTCTGACAAGGGAACCTTAGAAGACATTTGAAAATTGTTATCACAAAGCTATAGGACCAGTGATTGAAGGGATTTCTTGAAAGTGGTAAAATCAAATTAACGAGTCAATTTGCCTAGGATTTTTGAGTGGAGAAAAAAATGACACTCCTTTTTTTGTCTGTGATCACTGCCTTGAAGATAAATGACTTTGCGCCTTGCTGCAGCCCAGTATACGTAGCCTTAGACACTACACAACATTTTTTGTTTTATAATTGATTTTTTAATCAGAAATTTTCAGAACAATTTCAAACCCAAATATTTTCCCTCTGCCCTTTTATTTTTTTACTTGCTCTCTGGCTGATTCATCTGTCAGTATAGTGCGCTGACAAATAAATCATTGTCAGTGCTCGGTTCCCCAGTGCACAAGTCATGAGTCTCAAACTAACCCTGCAGTGATGCAAAGATTCTTGCTTCCCAGCTTTATCAAAGCTTGCTGACTTTGCAGCATCCCACTGTGAAGGCAAACACATGCCATGAAAGACAGTATCTTCTGTACCCAAGAAAAGACTAGCAACAAAGGTGCTGTACAAGCACAGCATAAATGCACTTAATGCAGGCAATGTGACGACTTTTGCCAGGCTCATGGCCAGGTTGGTTCAGCACTGCAGTATGAGTGGCTGACCAGTGGATTACAGTGCTCTGTGAGACCTCAAGCAAGCAAATCCTGTATTCCTAGTGCAGCTTCCATTTCTGTTTTGCTGCACGCTTGCTATATAGCTCGAGTGAAGAGCAGACTCTTAGTTCTGAGCTTTCCTGTCTATTTGATTTCACATGTATAATGCTAATAAGCCATACTGGAAAAAGCCTCACTTTCTGACAGTGCTGGGGCTCAGCACTTGCCCTCAGAGCAATAGAATGATACAGCATTGTATCACACAACTTCACTGACAGCCTTTGAAGACTATGCTTTTGAAGTTCAGAAGATACTAGATCATTTCTAAGTGTTTTGCCTTTGTTTCTTTTCAAAAAGATTAAAATTTCTGACCTTGCAGCTGGCAGAGGAAAGCTCATTAAACATGTTTAATGAAAGTCACCAAAGCCAACAAAGCCTGAACTTCAGCTGATCGTATAGTGCAAAAGCAAATGAGTATTTGGGAGTTCTGTGTGATGCTGTTCCAGCTTAGGCATGGGTGTCCAACCTTTCGGCTTGCCTGGACCGCACTGACTAAAGAGGAATCCACATATACAAGATCACTCCAAAAGTAATGCCTCCTATTTATTTCCATGGAAATCACAACTGATGCAAAGAGCACAATAACACTATTTGATAGAGAAAAATCTCAGCTACAGAATGCTATTTTTCAGCACAATCATCATCATTAGCGATACATTTTCACCAGCAATGAACAAGAGCCTGTAAGCTGTGCTTATACAAATCTGCTCCAGAGGAGGTGACCCACTGTTGCTGTCACCACTGCTGAAATGCACCACCATCTCATTG
Organism: Aquila spilogaster; assembly: GCA_024606505.1. Classification (NCBI taxonomy): domain Eukaryota; kingdom Metazoa; phylum Chordata; class Aves; order Accipitriformes; family Accipitridae; genus Aquila; species Aquila spilogaster. Next base: position 80,763,318 of record JANHGO010000001.1, on the reverse strand, counting down.
TGCTCACATCCACTGGTTGATCTCCATCAGTGTTCAGAAAGCAGCAGTGAGTGTCAATGGGTGCTCTTTCTTCTGCATGGAGAAATTCAGTGACACACCTTTGCTTCATGCATACTTCCATGTCAGATGCAATTTGTCAGACTACCCCTTTTCTGCTGTCTGTCACAAAGCAACAACATATAATGGAATATTGGTGGGAAGATTCAACCTCTACTGCTGTTCCAATATCTGCCTCTGAAACTGTGGGGCAATATAATAAAATAGCAGGCATTACTTTCAGAGCAGCCCTCATAAAATGTGATATAGTTCATGTATATAAGTAACAAATCTTATTTGAATCTTTAATATTTTTTATTTAAAAACGAGAGATCAACAAAAACACAGAACAAGTGGGATATCTGACCCTGTTTTTGTGAAACTAATGCATCAGTATGGTTTGATGGCAGTGGCTGCAATTCTTAGTGAGCTCTCATCAGAGATTTTTGATGACATTTTACACTTCTGGTACTTCATCTTTGAAAACAGTTGTTCACGAATGTACGTACTGCCAAAAAGCGATGACATGAATAAGATGTGACTGTGAAGTGAGGGATGTTTTTCTCTGGTAAGAGAGGGCTTATAAAAGCAAAGAGACACGGTCACATTTTTGAGTTGAATGTCTGATTGCAACTCAGTACACTCCATTTGAAAATTCCCAAGTAATGTATTTATGTCAACTGAAAATGGAGTTGCAAATATACCCCCAAAATGATGATTTTTTTGGCAATCTTGAAACCTCTTCTCAGATTACTTTATCAAAATGGAAAGCAAGGCTGTGTATTTTTTTTGCTGTTCACAGGACTGTGTTTAGCCAATGAATCAAAACACATGCAATTACTTGCTATAACTTGAGCTGGTACTGCACTGCTCCCTCCCCGTGCCTGGTTTCAGCTCAGACAGCATTAATAGCATACAGAGGTATAAGAGGGTGCTAATATTATTATATGACTAGTAAAAATGCAGAAAAGTAGTCAAAATAAATCAAGAGGGGATAGAAAGAAATACTACAAAGAACTGTAAAGACGGGCAACCTCCAGAGTGCCCCTCCAGCAGATACCGCATTTACATTGTTAAAAATGAGGAAAGCATTCTTTGTCCGCAGGTTATCAGTAAATGAGAATTTAAATAATAAATTACCGATGTGATCAAAACAACTCCTAAAAAAAAAAAAGGTATTGCTGTAAGTAGTGTTTTACTATTGAAAAATAAATAGAAACTGTTAATTTGTGTAGAAAATATTACTTTGTGGATTGGATTTGTTTTGTTTTGGTGTCTCAGAGTAGTCAATGTTCAACCTCTGTCATGCAGCAGCACAGATACTGTCATATCTGCAAACTGGGTAGCAGTGTGAGTTAGAGTGAAACTATAATCTTCAAATCCAAGTCATTGGTTGGGTTGAAATCAGTCAGGTCACAACTGATGTAAAGCTGCTGGGAGTGTGATCAGCAAAACGAGTCAGCAGTATAGGAGGTGATCTTGTTTCTGTATGTTCTGACTGAATGCGGTACTCCAAAAGAGATGGCAGATGAGTGTCATGTCTCTACTATGCAGTACCTTTCTCATCATACGTGCTTGGGAATACACATCTTGGCTCCATTGCTGCCTGTTGCATGGGTGTCTCTCTCTGGGAAGTGCTAGTGTATGCGTCTTAGAAGTAGAGCACATTTGCAACCTTTGCAAGTTGCTAGAAGAGCATTGGGGTTGTAGGATGGCAGAGTTCCTGTCAAACTCGGTGAAAGAAAAATGCCACAAATGTGAAACAGGATGCGTCTAGAGAGCACAAATCCCACGTTGCTGGTGGCACTGCTTTTGTTCTGCATTTTGGAAGTCTTGCCTAGAGCTATGTAATTAGATAGAAGAGATTTTAGTAGCCTGACCTTGGGTCCTGTAATGGACGTTTTTTGCTTATAGGCACTTTAGAAAAGTATGTCTTGGGATGCATTTCCTTTTAGTATGACTGCCTGTTTGTCACCTTGTGGTTCTCATCCTCTGCAATATTGTGCATGTATCCTTTGCTTCCCTTTAGGGAGTGAGAGAGATATGCAGACATGTAAATGATCCTTCTGTAACTCTTGCACGGAATTTCATAGTCTGTCACAGAGGAGCAATCATCTACCACGTTAATATGGCTCTTATTACAGTATTTATGTCAAAATCCCTGTCTTTCATCATTTTCATTAGCATGAAAAGTAAGGTTTTAACAACTATGGTAATAGGTAATAATGTAGCATTAGAACATAAATCTAGTGACAATACAGATACCTATGAAATGACAGGGAGGTGTTATAATTTACTTCCAGCACTTATTTTGGGGCCAGATTTGTGTAGGTGGCTTAATTTTTAGCAAGTATTCACTATAATTATCAGAGTTAACAGGAATTCTTGGCAAAGAGGTAGAAGAAATCCTTGCATCGTAATTAAAGATGAGAGCTAGCAGTTACAGTTACAAATGGCCTGCTTTCTGGTGGTGCTCAGCACACATTCCCGTCCCAATTTTGACCAACATGTGTCTTAATATTTTAGTAACAGGAGGATTCATTGTCAGAATCTGTGACTTAGTTAAAAGAGGAATATTTTAGAAGTAGTGTGTATTCACAAGTATGGGTAGGCAAAATTGGAACTGAAGTAAACAGATCTTTGATTTAGTTATTTTAACTGTTAGAATGTGCTTTATTACTGTCAGAATTATGAAGCAGTTTGTGAACTACTTTTAAATAACTGTAGGATGATTTGTCAGCCATGAAAATGTAGCTAAATAGCTAAGGTGAAGAAGATCATTGTCAATATACGGCTGTTCAGTGGAACTCTGTACGGTAGAAAAAAAGTAAAAATAAAGGACAATTTTCCTATGCAGAAGGAAAGCAAGAGGAATTTAGTTATACAAACCAGTACTTGAAAACAACTTTACAGTTAATTTGCAATGTAATGGAGTGTTTCATGGCTTTCGCTGGTCAGGAAGTTGGTTTTAGAGACAGTGTGGGTAACAGTTTTAAAGGCATCCAAGTGATTTAAAGCATTTATACTCTGCAGACTGATGTAGTGCTGAGAGCCTCAAGCAAGAATTGTCTGCTCTCGTGCCACAGCTGAATGCAAAGCTGGGGTCTGCTGGCATCACTGCTGCAGATCTAGACAGTCCTGAGCCCCTCCACTCTGTGCACACATGCTGGCAGGCTCAGAGCTGTCTCAAAGACTGTACGTGGCCCTGCATTGCTCTCACAAGAACAGCCCTTTTGCTTTGAGGACTGGGATTGCTTTTTACCCTGTAGCAGTGTCTTCTCTGGCTGAGCTCTAAGATCAAACACTCGTAGCTATACAACCTTGTAGCTGGCAATGTACATCCAGTCTGGCTATATGCCTGTACTCACTTGCGCATGAATGAACATGATCAGGCAGTGCTTCTTTTTGAGACTTGAACTCTAGTTTTGGCATCCACTCAGTATGGGTGATGACGGCATTTTGCTTTTGCTGCTGACCTAATGCTTCCAGGAGACCACTGAGCCTTCCCACATGGCTGCAGAAAGACTGATGGGGTTTCATTTTCTACAGTGTGGGAGCAGGCAGTTTTGTACATCCATCCATCACTGTTTTCTGCATCGCAGATTTTCCTGGCCTTGGCCTCTCATATACAAGTAAGTTGCACCTCCTCGTTAAAAAAAAAGAGAAGAAAAGAAGGAAAAAAAATGCAGCACAAGGCATGTCTTCATGCGGATCACAGATTCACGGAACATCCTGAGTTGGAAAGGACCCTCATGATCCAGCTCCTGGCTCCAGGAAGAAACACTCAAAATTCAGAAAATGGTGAATCCCTGTGAAGTAGAATGTGAATTTACAGTTTGCAAAGTTATGAACTGTTTTTTCCTGTGCAAATCCCTGCACCAGGAACATAGAGCAGGCTGCCTGCCACCAGGAGCATCTGGCCACTTGGTTCAGCTGCTGTCCTGTGAGTTTAGATTCCAACTCGGTGGACTGAACTACTCAATTAGGCTTGTGGTTAGTGACAAAGTGCATTTGTCAACTGCAACCCTTCTTTTCCTGCTTGTGAGTTAATTAGTCATTGTCACTTGTGTAAGCAAGCAGATTGTTACCACTGTTGATTTGTGATAGAAACTTTTTGTCTGTAGACATCAGAGTGTTCTGCAAATGAAGGTGAATGTTCTCATCTCCATTAAACTGGTGGGAAAACAGCAATGAAAAGCAATTTCTGAAAAGCAGCAGAGCTGGTAGCTAGCCATTGGGAAAAAAAAATCCTGTCTCTTACTATCCCTGCAAAGGCTTCATAAATTTCGAGTGTGCATAATGTGCAGTATGAGACATGTTTTGATATATATCTTTTTGATAGACAAATCATAGCCTATCTTTGTGTTTCCAGATAGGATGAGCCTGGTTCTTAAAATGAGATTTCCTGTGTGAATATTCATATCCACAAAACCAAATCTGATTTAAGTATTCTGCAGTATTAATAGATTTAAGCACATATTCTTGCCTGGTAGCTTGTTCACTAGTGCACTCGCAAAAAGAGTTTGCAAACTGGAATTGGATACAGTCAAAGTAAATTCATCTGAATTATACAAATAATTGTCTTTGCAGTGGTTAGCATCACTTTGTCGTCTTTTCAAAATGGGAATTCAGTTCCACATGAATAATGATCCATCTTTTGTTATCCATATCATCTTTATCTCAATACAGTCGATAATTCATGAGCACAGGAAGCACTTGGAGTCCAGGCAGTTGGCTAGCACCAGTGGTTTGTGTCCTGGGAGAAATCTGGTTCTGAGCCTGTCTCCTGCAAGAGCCTCTGCTCTTTGAAGCACCATTACAGCAAAAGGGATGGCTGTGTGGTGTGGCTGGAGGGATGAGGAAGATAGCTGGTCAGCTATCAAGCTGAATATTGCGTACAGGCAACAACTTCTCCAAAGTCCATTTCGAAACAAACTGGCAGTTCTGAGTTACTGTAATGGATTTAGGCTGTACGCCTTTAGATGTTAATGCTGCCACACTCTAATTATGCTAGACCTTCCATCAAATGACTCTTTTCATGAGTTAGAAAACTCCTGCTTGCATACATTAGCTTATGCTTATTTCAACATTCAGTCACACTTGCCACTCTAACAATACCCTTTGGGTGGTGTGAGCTTGCACGCCCAGGTGTGCAGACATGCCAACATTTGTCTTTCATTGCCAGATGTATCTGCAGAGTCACATCTCTCTGCCAATGGTGAGCAAAAAGCAGGAATAAATGCTGCAGGCTTTCTTAGGAAAGAAGCTGGTGCCTTTATATTTACATAGCATTGCTGCCTGATTATTCAGAAGTTCTGAGGCTTATCCCAAGATGATGATTTTTACATCAAAAGTAGATTAATGGAAGTCGACAGCCTCATGTCCATCCAAACGCAGTGTGAAGTGATAATAAGTATAGAATTGCTAGTCAGTAGGGTCCCATGTCACATACTCAGACTAGATAAATGATGAATATGTAATGAAATTACATAGAATTGAGACAGATGGCTCTAGCTTTTGATAAATGCATATATCTTCACAATCAGATAATAATGCCAATGTGTGGAAGATCAATTGAGATATAACAACTTTGAAAATGAAAATCATTTTTCTGCTTTCACTTTAAGATGCGCATTTAAATCAGAATCAATCTTAATTTAATTATAATTTTTTTCATCATGAAATTAAACAAGAAGAAGAAGAGAAACCCTGGGAAAAAAATACAGGAACATTTTCATCTTATTTTGCTTTGAACTCTAGTTATTTGTCCTACTGCATATAATGAAATGCCATCACCAAAAAGAAAAGACAATTATTTTCTGTCCTGTAGACATTAAGGTAGATTGATTGTCCCACTATAAAAAGGACTAAATGAAATTCTTGACACCTTTTTAGGAAGATGTCATTGGTTCCTAAAAACTCCAGTTATGAGGAAGCTTATAATACGGTCTACCTGTTACTGATAGGGATGTTTAATATTTTACTGACTATTTAAGGTGCAAAAGCCCTTGAGATAAATCAACCTCTCCTTCTCTCTCTTGACTTTAGCATTTTACTTTAGGTACATCTTTCAGAGAATTGACATGATCGACTAGGGGCACGGTGTAGAAATTACCATTTGAGATAATGTCATTACCAAAAAGTAAGGATTTCTGAGAACAAAATAATTATGAAGCTCATTAAATTCACAGTTTCTGGATATTGCAGATTAGTAAAAGAGTAATGGCAGCAACTCAGCACATAATTTTTGCACAGTGGTTGTGTATTATCTGAATTACTGTCACTTCCTTTGAATTTAAAGTCCTTGCTTGTGCAGATAAACAAATATATCTGTCCCTGATTTGCATGGGATTCAGGATCTCTTTAGGTGACGTGGAAGCAGCTTGTGGTTTTCTACAGTCAATCAGCCAAACTTTGAGTGCTACATAACGGGGAAAAAAAAGGTAGCCAGCTGAGATCTGACATGTCAGATGCTGTATCAGAAAATGTACTGTGAGCGTGGAGAGTTTAGTCTCTTTGTCTTTAGATGGTAGCAGGGTGAGAAGAAAAAATGGGGTACTGAAGGAAAAAGCGGCTTTTCTAAATTGGGTGAGAAGGTGATATGAAGTGGGAACCCAGCAGTAATCTGTGTTTCATAGCTTTCTGTGGTGCTCCCGTAGGGAAGCCTCTGGGTGAAGTGGTACCTTGTGCAACTGCATGGACCCTGAATCAGAAACTGGTACAAGAGAATGTAAATCAAGTTTAGTCTGCAGTAGTTGGAGGCTCAGCACATAAATTGCCTTAATGTCTTCAGGAGAGTGAGGAAGGATTACATATGAGTTAATGCGTTGTCCTTGCATGAGGACTGTGCTACTTACGCAGCATTCAATTTTTAGTCCTCAGTCATCCTAAAACTGAAGTATTGAACTCAGTCTTTTTGCCTATGAATTGAAAGAAAAGCATAGGATCTCTTTTGCACTTACCACTATTTAGGCATGAGATAGGTGTTTCCTCAACTTGTGTGCTTTTCTGAAGTCTCCTGGCTATTTGTACTCAGCACTGGTGAGGCCCCACCTCAAGTACTGTGTTCAGTTTTGGCCCCTCACTACAAGAAAGATACTGAGGCCCTGGAGTGTGTCCAGAGAAGGGCAGTGGAGTTGTGAGGGCTCTGGGGCACAAGTCTTAAGGGGAACAGCTGAGGGAACTGGGATTGTTCAGTCTGGAGAAGAGGAGGCTCTGGGGAGACCTTATAGCTCTCTGCAACTGCCTGAACGGAGGCAACCTCTTCTCAGGTTACGGTGATAGGATGAGAGGAAATGGCCTCAAATTGTGGCAGGGGAGGTTCGTGTTGGATATTAGGAAAAAATTCTTCTCAGAAAAAGTGGTGATGCTTTGGCACAGACTGCTCAGGGAGGTGATGCAGTCACGGTCCCTGTAGGTGTTCAAGAAATGGGAAAATGTGGCACTGAGGGACAGGACACGGTTAGTGGGCATGGTGGGGATGGGTTGGTGGTTGGACACGATGGTCTTAGTGATCTTTTCCAACTTTAATGATTCTGTGATAAAAGAAGAGAGACCATCCTTTAATTTCAGCAGTCTCTGCAGGCAGTCTGAGATCTGCTGTGCATTGGCTTACAGTGAAAGTGGAGAAGAAGCCTTGGCTACTGTAAAGCAGTTGGGCAGTGACTCCCTAAGGGAAACTCCTGGTTGGTGTAGGACAAATTTCTGCCTCAGTCTGATGATTTCAGAGCCAGCACTACAGAAGCACATCTCCTCCCATACCCATAGGTTTGCCTCCTCCTCAGTGTTCCTGCAACTTTCTCAAGCTGATTACCTAAAGCTGAAGGCTCTGTAATAAGTGTAAGTGCTGAACAGGAATTCTTTGTATTTATCTTTCAAGTGGAAGAATCACTAAGTGTCTAAGGCGTTTCTAGTGGTCTCAATATTTGCCTTCACTCTGCATTCATATGGACTCATGGACAATCTAGGATAAGATCTTAAAAGAGCCTATCACTTTGTGATATGGCCTCGGAAGAAAAATTTTCTGTGCATCTGTGATAGCTTATTGATCAAACAACTCAACTCTCAAAGGAGAAGATAAAGCCATACATTTCACTTCTAATATTTGTGCAGCTGCTGAACAACTGCAGCACACTGAGCAAGCTCCTTGGTAGTGGCCAGTGGGGAGTGCTCTGTTCTTGTAGATGTCAGATCTTTCACTTTTTATTGATGCATTTTAGAAATAAGACTTCATTTTCCCTCTATCTTATAAGCCAACAAGGATGAAGGATTTGTGGTCCCTGCTATCCAGTTTCATGGGGCCTGCAACTGTTTAATTTTTTACACAGCGGCCAGCTAACACTGCCAGGGTCATTAACATTGGCCAGAGGTGTTAAAAAGAGTTCTTGGCTACCGTTTAGAAAAAAAAATTGCTATCTTTGTGGTGTAGGAAGAAGTAAAAATGTAATTTAAAGTCCTTATTTTGATACTTCTACTAGAGTATAGAAAAGCATAAAGAGAAGCGGGGACTGTGATCACAGGTTACTGATGCTGTTAAAGATAAATTATCCTATGGATGGAATTCACAGTAAATAACACTTGCATGTTTCATGTGACTTTTTTATCACCTGTACAGTGGGTATATGTAGTGAGATAGGAGATTTGCAGAAATTAAGGCATGTCTCAAAGCAAATGAGTAGGTAGCAACTGCCTTTCTGCCAACACATTTCTGGTGTTTCTTGTGCTTTTGCTCAACTAAGACCCTCTCACATCCTTCATCCAGTGACTCACAGTCACTGGTAGTAGTTGGAAGTCAGTGGTGATCATTAAAACCCTTTAGAGGAGGCAGCAGGTTTTGGAGCTCGGCAGACTTCTGTGGGAAGTGCTGCTTTGGGAATCCCGTAGTTATGGGTTTTATGGAACCGGACAAAATGCCTCAAACCAACAAACCTCCACGTTGAAAGTTGGGAAGAGTAGGGAAAGGACAGAACTTGTTGTCTGGAAAAACCGGATAAAATGAGTTCAGAAGAACCACTAATGTGATGGTACAACCTGTACAGGGCTTAACTTTCCTTTGATGATGTGAATATCTGCCAGCAAAGGCTAGCAACTATTCATTAACAGAAGTCAGGCTGTTGCTGTTCTCTTTCACGCGTCTACTTCATAATAAACTTGCAGAACTGTGTATGTACGTATTGGAGTTCATGAATCTGTGTTGTATCATACAAGTTTCTGCATCTCTTTGCAATAGAAAATGAATGTGTTTTCTTCCTCCAAGTTCCACCCCCCTCCTGGCTCCAGCTTTAAAGCAGTTTAAGTAAAATTCAAATAAAGGAATACGCTAGAATTGGAAAGATAATTATAAGGCCCAAATCCCTCACACGCCACTGGATTCTTTCCCTCCTGATGCGGCCTCTGAATTTGCTTGTGAAAGCAAAGAAAAAGCTTTCTTTGGTGCATTGTCATTAAAACAGTTAGAATCTACAAATCCTGTACAGTCAAGACAACAGCAGGATTATGTTTGAATCATAAGAATGAGCAATGTGTTCTGCTTAATTACAGAAGTTACAGACAGAAAGGATTTACAGACTGCCTTGTCCATCTCCCCTCCAGCGCAGGACTGTTCTCTCCAGAGTAAAAAAAATAAATAAATAAAGGCTTAAAGTCTTTTTCCCTAGTGCTGCATGTGCCACATGATGGAGCACCCTCTGCTTTACTGGGGTACTTGATCCAGTTTTTAGTGGTTTCAGAGGTGTAGCCCACTAGTTTTATTATAGTATTGGTTGCGGTGTGGACAAAACTACGTACATGTTAAGACGTGCTCATTTGGGAAAAGGCTAGACAAAAAAGGTGGGTGGGTGCCTTATGTCGCTATCAAGATGTATCCCCTGGAATTTAGTTTTAGGGTCAGTTCTTGCAATTTCACAGAGGATTTCTTCCTCATTACGTTCTTCTGAGAATTAAAGAATAGTTCCTCCCCATTACTTGTGTTCATACCCTTTGATTTTTTACTCTTTCCTTACTATTTTGGTAATGTGGACTTTGCCTGTAAAACAGTGCTTCTCTTTGATCTTTCCAGCTGGAAGAAAATTTCCTGTTGAAATACCGTGTTTCAAAAAGCAAAGTGGTGGAAGCTTTGGAAGTCTTTAAAAACAAACAAAAAAACGTGTTTTTTAGAAAACCACAAACTCTTTTTCTCTTATTTGGAGGTTTGTGCTTTATGCACAGATGTTGGTGACTTTTTAAATCCAAACTTCTTTTTTTTAGATAAAAAGGCTTTTCTCACTTTCTGTAACTAATAGCTTGCACAGATTTCTGAACAGTTGAATCTTTATCTCAGATGTCAGCAGATTAGATATAAACCCTTATTAATGTAACCTAACTCTTAACTCCTCTTGGTCGCGTCACTGAGAACCACATAAGAAATCTGGCCAGTACTTCACAATGCAAAAGCAATTTTATATAGATCTTGACTCTTGCCATCCAAGACCTGTTTCAGTATTGTTTCTTTTAAGATTCTAATCTCTGTAACAGATGCAAACATTTGATGATTTTTCCCCAGGCACCCTCTTCATGAAATTGGTGAACAGTCTTCTAACAGTGGTATTTTATTGGCTTTTTTTTTCTCCCTTCAAACACAAATTTTAGTGAAAATGTGTTAAGCTATGAAATTGTTCTTCCTTGTAAGTCTTTCCTGTTCCCAGCTTTCCAAAAGCTTTGGAGTGTTTCAGATTCTACATAAACCAGAAGGAAGAAAACTCCTAATTTAAGGAAACCAGAATGAATCCTTCTCCCTGAAAACCCGACCCTCCCTGCCATGAGTAGAAAAAGTCCTCGTGCTCAATATATCCCAGCAACAATATTTGACATTTTCTGAACAATCCCTGCTTTACTCCAAGTGGCTCCAATTTGAATCTCATATCTTTATACTCCCTTCTCTCCCTGTAAAGATGAGTCAATTGTATTTTTGCTCCCTGACATTCAGTGTCCCTGACATTCACATTGAATTCTATCTGTAAAATGTTATTAGCAGGATGCTTATTCTATCTGAAGTTCCTCCTGTCATCCAAAACCCGCCTATATCACTCCAAATGTGTGAATAAGAACATTTGCAATTTTGCTCCTTGAAAGCAAACTTAAAACAGAAGACTAAAACAGCAGAGGGTAAAAACTGTTATCCCTATATAGCAGATGAAGCAAGATGATTGAAGAGTAATTACAGCTAACATACAGCTGATGTATACCTCTAGAAATGAAACTACTTAAAAAAGAGCCTTTTTGAAAATCCATTGCTATAAAAGCACACCAGCAACACTGCTAACAACTCCCCGTGCTTCAGAGAGATCCACAGACTGCTCAGGATTTGGCAATGAGGTAGATGCTATGTTAGCATATAGCTTGTCAGAAAAGTGCATTTTTCAACATCTAAGCTGTTGAGCAGATCTACAAAGGTATTTAGTGTTTCAAAAGCAGATTGGTTTTTATCAGGGATTAAGAAATTTATCTCCTGCAACTTGGGTGTGTTAATTATCTTGCTTTTAATAGGCTTAATGTGCCTGAGAAGTGCGTTTCTGGAAATAACCTGGGGCCTCGTTAAGCACATAAAGGACCATTGCAGCTCTGGTTCACAGTAAGGACCATTGCAGCTCTGGTTCACAGTTCTCACCTTTGTCTCCATCTTTTCAGGAATGCCATGGCTTGGCCAAGCTGAGTGTTGGCTTGAAAAGCCATCTGAATTGAAAGGTCAAGATCCATGTAATATAAGATTAAGTGTCTGAGGCATATTTTCTCCAATCCTCTGGTCTCAAGGAGAGAAAAAAATGAGAAGGGAAAAAAAAAAAGCTCTTCTAGAAGACTGTTCATCACAGCCTAGGACTGGATGAAATGCTTGTGTCTCCACTCTCCATTGGAAGAGCATAGGACAAGTAGTTTATATAGGAACTAAATTCATCTTGATCATTTTGTCCCTGCATTACAGCTTCTCAACTGATTCTCAGGAATTCCTTGTGCTCAGACCAGTGCTTGTGGCATCTAGAATGATTGGAGCTAAGCATTATGATGAAAACAAGAAAAGCCACAGACATCCTAAAAGAAATATGTTCTTGTTTTTTTTTTTTTTCCTGGATCCTTTGTGTATAACGGTGCTGCTTTGGTTCCTGTTGGAAGGTTGAACAGATATCAAGCTTAAGGGTATCTTTCTATATAGCTGTGCTTTACACTGACAAGAAAGATAGAGGATTGAGAGGTAGAGGTGGTATTTTTGCATTCCACTGAAACAAAATCCTTGGGCAATTCTTTATGACACCATTTGCCATGACGGGGAGACTTTAAAGTCACTAGAGAGCCAGTTACTGTAGTGATCAGTCAATAAACAGGAGGAGAAGCTAACTTTCAGAAGCCTGAAGTATAACTACAGAGTTGAGCTCCGCTAGATGAGGATAAAATAAAATGTTAGTGTCAAAATTCATGGAAGGGATTACAAAGCAGCCATCTTTTCTATAAACTGTATTACCATGAGGCAAAATGCTCTAATCAATTGCTGATTGCCAGACCTTTGTCTTTTATTTGTTTTATTTATTTATTTATTATTCGGAAAGCTTTTGGAGATTGAAGCTCTGATAAAGAGAAACATTCTGCTTCAAAGTGTTCAAATATCAGTTCATGCTGGCACTCTCTGGGGATTATAGTACTGTTTAGCAACTCAGTGACTGGGGGATTTGGAAACCTGCAACTGCAGAACTGCAGTCGTGCTAGAAAATGATCATTGTTGTTGGCAAACAGCAGCAGTAGTTCCTGGACCAAGTTTCTTTGGCTTCTTAAGAGGGCCAAGGCACCCTTAGAGAAATAGCATTTCAGGGATGGGCAATAAGCAGCATCAATCCTGTAAAGAGCAAAATGGTAAGTCTCTTCTTTGGTCTTTTTTTACTGCATGCTTTTTGCTAGTAACAACTTCACTGTATTTGTCTGTTCTAAGGGAGGAGTTGTTCCCCCAGCTGTGGTGAGGCAAGGTATCTAAGACCTTCCTCAACTTTTATTTTAGTAGTTTTCTCCTGAGCTGTTATTCTCTATCAATATATGTCATCAAATAAGAACCTGGAGAACTTGTTCCGTTGTGACGTCCACCCAAACTTGGTGGTAGTAGCTGAGTATTGCTTTGTTATTAAATCTATAGTACCTCAGCAAATTGTAGAAATTGCTTTCAGTTCACAGGACTGGGAATCCTCAAGCTTTTCAAACTTTAAATGATATTGTCCTCTGATAAGCTCCACTTGATACCTGGGAGTGACATCTTTTCCTGTGAGAGTTAGGTCAAAATGAAATTTGCCTCCTTTCATAAGCACAGATTTGGCATCTTCTGCAGCATTTGTTGTACTTGGTATTGTAGGAAGGATATTTTTTTAGAAGTTAAGTGCACAGGCTCTGTTTTTGTGTCCTCCTGAAGGAATGTTGTTCTTTCTTGGTCAGCTCTTCCTTTGGCTCACCCAATAAGCTCATCTTCGAGTGAGAAACTGTTTGGAAAACAGTGCTGTGAAATGAGCGTAATCCATTCCTCAGCAATCTGATACTCTTGATAAACTGTCAGCGCTGCTATAACTTGTAAATCTCAAGAATGTGTAGGAAGGCTGAAGATGAAGTTACTACTAGTGGCGGGAATTGGTGTAAATGAGTTTTAGTTAGTATAAAAATGACACCTTTGAAAATAACCTGTGTTGTGCCATGACAAACAGGCAAGCAGGTGCACTCCCTTTTTTGGTGATCTGTCACACATTTTTATGGTTTCTGTCACCTGTTTTCAAACTTGAGGATTGGAAAATAGGGCAGTAGATCTGTCATAAGGACTTGAGAGCACCCACTGCCTTCCATCTCATTTAAAATGTGGGCATTTGATTATTTTATGAATGGCTGCTGCTTATATACAGTGAATAGTGAGCACCTTCAGTGATATGAGTTGATCCAGTAACGCTGAATAGCTTTAGTTCTATTGCAAGCAAGTTAAAAGCAGGATGGTCATTTTGAGTAGGGGACATTCATCTCAATCAGTGACAACACACAGCTTAAATTTTCTTATAATTCTAGTATGACCCAAGGAGCTTCTGTCAGCTTTTAGAAAGTCATTCTTACAGCTTACATCTTTGGGTAGTTCAAATCAGTTTGTTTTGTTTTAGTGGATTTTTTTCTTCCAAGTGGAAACCATAGAAAATAATGAAGATGGTGAAAACAGCCTAGCAGAAAAGCATCTTTTCAGTTCATCAGAATTCTCAACACTCAGAGCCCTGGGTCTTCAGCAAAGAGCATAATTTTTTTAGATCGTAGGTTGGATTAAGTAGGGCACATAGAGCATCTCTGCTCCTTAAAACCGAAGCAAACTAAAAAAAGATATCAAAACAACAACAAAAAAAGCTGACATGATATTTCAAATCTGTTATATGTCAGGTCTGCGGTTTCAGAAATGAGAGTTCTCTACGCTTTGGGAAGCCACGCTCCTGCAGTGGCAGCCTTCCCAGCATGAGGTACTCTTATCTTGTAAAAGAAGCTTTGAAAGGAACAAATGCTGTTTCATCACCATCTTGAAAAACTTTTGTGAGAGTGGCATTTTGTGTACTCTTTAAATAACAAAGAGAAATTATGTTTTATGATGGCCCAGTGATCAAAGGGTACAGTCAACCGTCATCTTTGTAGCATCGCCTTGCTTGTGTCTGTCTAGTTGCCAGAATTTTTATATGATGCTGTAGCACAGAATTTCCCCATGGGCAAAATGCTGTCCATCTTTTATTCCACACCACAGACAGGACAAAGAGAATTTGTTCCAAGTTGTGCTTTCCCTTTTTTTTAGGCGTCTTCCAAAAATTAGGCCAGAAGAGATGAGCCTCCTGCAGATGGTGCATGTGTTTATTCTGAAGGGCTGACGGCCAGTTTGCTGCTGTTCAGTGATCCATGCTGTGGTAACATGGATTTCTGCCACATGCAGATTCCTTTGTTGTTTCACTGTGTTTTCAAAGAAAATGGTTTAGGAAAAAGAAAGCAAAAACAGCACAGTTGCTATTATAAGTTCTGATGTCTACTCAGTGCTTATAAAACCTTTGTCTCTGTAACATGATTGTTTTGGCCTTAAAGCTAGTCAAGAAGCTATGTCCCAGATAACTGTTAGCTGATGTCTTATAATGCTCCTGCAGATTGCTTCTGTAAAGGGCAATTTCCATTCCACATGCTGCCTCCTCCTCATCTACATTCAAAAACAAGATGGAAATTGCAGTCTTATTTGTTTCCTGAAAGGAAAGTCCTCTGTTATTGGAGTAAGTAGTGTTTTGAGGTCCTCTTCATAATCTGATGCATCTGTGTACAGTTACTGTATGCTGCTTATTCTCTGTTTACTAATATCTTCTGATTTTTGTTATCTTTTGAATGTAAAGGATTACCAGAACCGGCCTACGTTGGAAAAATACAACAGAATTTCAGTGACTGTTGTTAAACTGTCCCTCTTGTACTCCTCTGTATTAATATTTATCCCTTTTCAGGTAGTGGTATATTCTCTATAGAGCTCCAGACAATTGTGCATAAGAAGTAACAATAAAAGCTGATATCGAGATGGTTGGTCCTTCACCATCAGAGAATTCTAGCCTTAGGGAAGCATGTCAGTAGAACTTTTGTATGTCTTCTTGTTTAGAAGCTGAGTATTTCTCCTTTCTGTGGCTACACAAGGGGTATGGGGCTCAGAGGGAAGGGAGTGTGCTACTAACTGTGAGAGGAAGCTTTGTAGGGCTTACAGGAACATCTCTGCAAGCGTACAACACCAGTATCACTGGGGACCAGGAGGTTTAAGCAAGTGTCACAGGGTGACTCAAAAACTGCAGGAATATCACATTCCTAAGTAGATGCACCTGTCAGTACTGACCTGACAGGAGAAATAAGTGTTGTTTGTCACTTTTTTTGGATTTTTTTTTGTTTGTTTTTAATTAGAGACAAAGTATATGTCTTAATTTAGTGTTAGTCTGAGGTCACTTATCCATCACTTGCCTATAAAAATTTCTGAGTGTCACCGATGGTTACACTGCAGCTGGATGACCTGGAGAGGTGTAGATGGAGCTTGAGAGCTGCTTGAGCTTCTTGCTGCCGTTGTAGGGTTTTACCTCAAGTGTGGAATGATTTTCCATTCCTTATGCCAGATCATTTCAAATTGCTGTCCTTCAGACCTCTCTGCACCTGCCATTGTTGGTTTTCAAACATTAAGGAGCTCGTGCCTTTATGTAGGTGATTCATTCTTTCCCTATCGTTTCTCTCCTGACATTTGAAATTGGATTTTGCAGAGGTACCACTTGCCTCTAACTGATAAGAAAGGTTTCTTCCTGGCAAGATGGATTTTCTGTCTCACTCCTCTCCTTTCTTCCCCTTATCCCACCCTCTTTTGCATTGTTCTTGCTGTTCTTTGTATTCGCTTTTGTCTTCTTTCTTTCTTCAAGACCCACCTCTCCATTTTCTTGTCTCTTTTTTCTCTTTCTCCTCTGTATTCTTCATATATCCCTTATACAGACATCACAGCTCTAGTCTTTGTGTGTTCTGCTTTGCTATGGGTCTCTGTCCCGGAAACATTGGTTCTATTGGTTTGTTCATTTCCATTTGCTGATATTTTTTTTCAGTCAAAAAATGGTGTGACCGGTTGGAACCACTAAATGTAGTTTAAGAGATCTTGGTTGAAGCTGTTGCCTTCCCGGTTTCCAGAGGGAACTTAGGTCCATACTCATTATTTCTTGTTGGAATTTCATTTTGTGTAAACAATTAAATATTAATTGAGGCCAAACAAACTCTCAGCTAGACAAATCGTGGGTTAGGCATTCACCTGGAAAAGGGAAACCACAGGGGCATTAGTGAGTTAGCCACTGGGCTAGCTGCCACTCTATAGTTCTTTCATTTGGAATGTGGAGCAGTAAATTTTTTTGCTGTTGTGTCATTTCTTCACGGGGATGAAGGGATTATGGTAACACCCCAGGTCATGAGATTGAGTAGGGCAGTGGGAAATGAAATGAATGAAGAGAAACGGAGCACAACTGAAAGATGAGTGGTGGGAAGAGGGAAGGCACTGGGGGAGTGGATCTGCAGAGGTGACTTATGGGCAGCTGAGGAGGCCCAGCAGGGCTCCGAGTGTCGGGGCTCTCTTAGGCTGAAGCATCTGGGCTGGATAAGAGGACTGGAGATGGAGATACTTTGCTGTGGTGTGTGGAGTAGCAAAGATGGGGTCCCATCATAGTAAAGAGCTGAGGAAAGGCTGAAGCCTGAAGCTGCACCTGGCAACTCTTGGCAACACTTCAGGCACTGCCTCTGTGTGACTTGGAGTGATTTTCTAGCCAGTGCATTTCAGGGCTTACAGGATGTGCTAAGGGAGGGGGAGAAAGGCTGAAAGGCAGCCCACTGAGATCCCGCAGTCCTTTCTGCAGCAAGCTGGTTGCTGCCCAGCATTTGCGGCAGCTTGCCTGCCTTTGTTGGATGAGCTTTTCGGGCTAATGCCAGCACCTTCCAGAGCTGAAAGAGATCTGAACTGTGTGGCTCCTTTGTTTAGTAGGAATCATGGAGACGAAGCCCAGAGCAACAATCCTGAAAAGCAATCTCCCGTCACCTTCCTCTTTAATATCATCTTTTTTTACCTGTGTGTGCTTGACTGTGATGCTCAAAGGATAATTCATTAAAAAACTTTCTTAGGAAATGTAGCAACATGAAGTGACTTGCAGTCTCGCTACTTTTCCTGTTCTGTTCATTCAGAATGAGAGACTTTTATCGTCTTTAATTTATCTCAAAGCTTTATTCCATCATTGCTCTTTTTCCAATTCCATTTTTTAATAACAAGGCTTTCTTTTGTTTACATTGGTGAAGACTTGAATTCAAAAACTGTTGGAATGATTTTAATGTAAAATAAGGTTTTATCACTACATATAAATATATTTAGCCTGAGGTTCATTCTGAGTAACCTTTTGTGGGCTTAGAATAAATGTAACACTTTTTATTTGTACGTAACATTAGATTTAAAACTAGATGTATGACAGTGATTGCCACAGGTGGGGGGGAGGGGAGGAAATGGGGAATACTTTCCCAGTGTCGAAGACTGCACCACATTGAAATAATAAACCATTATTTCTGACTTCAGAGTGATTTTATAGACATATTTAGAGACCACTGAGAGTTTGTAGCTTCTGTAAGTTTTATACTAAGCCAGAGAAAAAGACACTTTGGAGAATAGCTTTTATTCATTATTATTTGTATTAAAATTGTAGCGTGTGGACCATGACCAGAATTAGAGTCTCACTGCATGCTCTTGTGCTGAGCATTGCTAGGAAAGGGACAGTTTGTGACAGAGAAGGTGCAGTTAGATATTCCAGGCAGAAAACATTTTCTCATTCTTCTTCCCTGTTTTGGAAGCAGGATATTGTCAGGCACAGATATGCAGCGTCCAAGTTCTGTGTCTCACTACCAGTGGAGAAGACAGGTTTCCGAGGAAGCTTAGCCAGGGTCACAAAGGCAAATTAAGCACAGAGACAGGAACTGAATGCGGATTCTCAACAAGTACCCACTCTAGTACTGTGGTTGCAGTGCTGAGTTATGTTTCTGACATGTACACTGACTTGGCAAAAACTTCCTTGAGCTTTTTTCCTGCCACTGGATTTTTCCTTCAGCTTGTTTGATTTTACTGGCAAACTTGTTTGATCCCCTCCTCAAGCAGATATTGCTGATGCTACCCTTTCTCTTGGAAAAGTTTGGAGAAGTTGAGTCTGGTGCTTTTAGCTCTGCAGGAAACATTCCAATCAATTTATCAATTGTGTTGTAAAATGAACTGTGCAACTGCTGTATTTTTATTAGAGAAGTGACACAGACAAATTTTGTCACCAGATTTGCTCAATAGCTGTTTTGCCAGGAACTAGAAGTGCCTTTCAAGAGGGAGTACCTCTCAGTTATGGATATCCTTGTCTCCTTTTTAGTTTTCTTGTTATAGAAAATATATTGTAACTACCATCTTATGTGAAATTGGTAGTGGCTTTCTGACCTGAATGGAAGATGTACAGAAGGAGCTAAGGGAACACCAGGTGGGTTAGCAAGCCTGTGCCCCCAAGTTCCTTTGGTGCTGTTGAAGGGGAAGGTGAAAATTAGCACTGCTGGTCTGACTATGCAGGTACAGGAGTAGTCGCACCCACTGTCTGCATCTTAAATATTATTAAACATTCTCAGGGTTCAGCCTGAGGTCTCCATCTCCTCTGTGATCTGTGCCCAAGGTATAGAGATCTGAAAAAAAAAAAAAACAGGACAGGAAGGAGAAAGCATTATGTTGATAGATTTAAAGTAAATACACAGGGTCTTACAGCTTCTCTGGAAAATGTATTGTGATGCACAGATTGGAGAATATTGGAAAACTATGCACATGTACATAACTGTCATTTTTGCAGGCAGAATATAAAGGTGTGAGTTATATCTCCTATATGCATTACATGTGCATGAATGGATGTTTTTATTTAATACATCTTCATGTTTCTGTGCTTTTTGTGTACAGTGGATGTAGCTGTCAGGGCAGGTGGTTTACATATGTGCCATGTGTATTTCAACTTGTATTTTCTATAGACAATACTTGAAATATTGAATTTCAAAAAAATTGAATACATCTTCATCACTATACAGTCAGAGTTCATAGGGAGTCTACTACTGAGCTTTCTGAGTGAGATCCTGTCAGGATAGATATCGGTAGTATTCCTCCAAAGTCATGTACTGGCACTGATTTCAGATTTGACCTATTCTTGCCTATGTTCTTTTGTGGAAATGTTTCTGTCACTAACGTACTGCACTGCCAGATGTACTGGAATAGGTTATCATCAAGCTTATTTCATGGCTACTTTTAGAAAATACATTTCTCAGACTATTTTTGATTACCTTTGTTCTCTCATTTCTGGTGGATTGTGCTTTTGATGTGTTTGTAATCATGTATAATTCCTTAAAGGAAGCATTTGGAAGCCTTTTCTTTTAAGGCAAGCTGTCAGCTCTAGGGCTGCTACCAGCTTGGCACTCTTGCTTTGCATAGCTTTAATTTAAAGGGCAATTGCTTTTTTCCTTCCTAGTGTTTTTGTTGTTCTTGTTGCTGTTTTTCTTTTTTTTTTTTTTCTTCTGGGTGTCCTTCCTTCCTGTTACCAGGAGCTTTGTTCTCTGATTAGTACACTGATTGGCAGATAATGGAATTGAACCACAGTCCCTTAAGTGCAAGAGCTTGCTCATTACCCATCGCATCTGGCTGTATTTCACAGTATTATAAAGAGATTTTATTTTGCCTGGGTAAAAAAAGCCAGTAATTGAATTCATGCTAAAATATTTATTTTCCTATCCATCCTATCCAACACTAGCAGATGGCTGATAGGCGCGTGGTGCTTAAAACTTTGAATGAGATTTGTAATGTTATTAAAAAAAATCTGGATGGCTTTTGATTCAGCCTTGATACAAAGCGGAAGATTTTTGGGTATTATCTAGTTTGAATTCAAAATTAACTGGAACAAGCTCCAGTGAGAACAAAGAACTGAAAAGGTTTAAAAGGTTTGCTTTTTTTCTTTTTTCTGGGTGCTAGAAAGAGTAGGGAGGGTTTTGGTAATCTTGTCAGATCACTTGAATATCACAATTTCATCCAGAGATTCCTCTGCTGAAGCATCTTTGGCATTTGATTTGGCATGACTGACCACCTGGACAGTGTTGACACTTGGACACATACAGGCAGTGGATTTCAGTGGATTCATGACGTCAGTAACTAAAAGCACTGGCATAAAGACGGTTTGCAAAGAAGTAGTGCTAGGCATGTCCTTAAAGCGGAACTGGGAAGATTTTTACAATGGAAAGCACTGATGGCACGTGTATGGAGCTGAGATGCACACCTGAGATGCCCTAGCACCAGGAGAATATTGACAGTGCTGGGAACCAGCTGCAGAGCAAAGCTTTTACAGACAGCTGAGGATGTAACATAAGAATACTGGAGAGCTGGGTCAGATCCCTCCAAAAGTCTGACTCGTCCATTAGGGCCTGGAGTTTAACAAACACATCACATTTCAAATGACCTGCACTTTGGACAGTTTCCTGGCTTCTGGGAGTCTGGCTAAGGAGTAACCTAGATCAGGTATTGCAATTGGGTTTCTGTACATAGTACCAGAGAGGCCTGAACTCCAGGAATCTGGCAAATCCAGTTTAACCTGTTTATTTTTCAGCTTCTGTAATGCCTCACTGAGTTGCATGTGCCAGTTATGCACTGTGTTGAATAGTACCTCTTGTTTCTTTTAAACATGCTGCATCATTGTTTCCCTGGATGCTTCGGCCTCACTTGATAGGAAAAGCAGCAAACAATAGTTTCATATTCATCTTCCCCACTCACAATCCTACAGATATCTGTCAAAATAATCCCTCTGCCACCTCCTTTCCAAGCCCATCTGTCTGTTTCCATAGTCTCCTCTTAAAGCAATGCCTTGATGGTTTTTGACACCCCTCTTTTCTATTCTCTATCCTTCTTGAGATGGGATGGTGAGCACTGTGCTTGAAGCCTTGATGCCAGTGCACCATTAGCACAGATGGAGATGCAATAAGAGTGCTACAAGTGAGGGCATCTCTAAAATTTTTTCAAAGAGTGAACATATATGTTAGCTATAGTAATCCCTGTTTTAAAAATAAGTCCTCCCCTTGGATGCTTTAAGAGTTGAAAAGACATCTTGAGAGATTTAGAATGGTATAATTTTCTTACACTGTAGGTAAAGAAATATTAGCTGTACAAAATGAGGGGTATTCTGAACTGCCTTTACATTACCCATACTCAGAGTGGGAAGACTAAAAACTATTAAATACTTGAGTCACTTATATTAGGGACAGCATCTTTCTCTGCCACATCTTGATTTAAACTGAATACATCATATGGTATTAAGTGAAATGTGAGTTGTCTTGAAAGACAGCATAACTCATAAATAGTGTAGCCGTAATCCAGTTGATGGCTTACTTATAACCAGGCAAATCTAATATCCTGGTTAACAGTAGGGTATGTGATTTTTGTATATACTCAACACTCCTGTAATTGTTTGTTTTAGAGGATGGTGGATTTGCCAGTTGCTATGAGCTCATTTCTTGCCTTAATGCCTTAATATAGATGAATATATTTTTAAGGATTCTTTGAAATGTCTCTCATATTTTAGCAGTTTCTGAATATAATTTTCTCATGGCAGAGAGAATCCGTAGAGAAAATTACTACAGGCCAGAATATTTATTGAATTACAGACTATTTATCACTGAGTTTATTTAATAAGATCCATATAAGACTTCACTTATTTTGGTTGGTCTCAAAGATATATAACTAATATGAAATCTCTTTTAAAGTAAACTGCATCAGAACAAATGGCTTTATTGAAATTTGTC
>JANHGO010000001.1:80722205-80740802 GCA_024606505.1 Aquila spilogaster | reverse complement strand
TGTATTTGTCAGCTGCAGCCCTTTTTTCCTGCTCATGAGTTAATCAGTCATTGTCACTTGCGTAACTGAGCTGATTCTTACCAATGTTGATTTGTGATACAGAACTTTTTGTCTGGTAGAGATCAGAGCAATCCGCAACTGAAGGTAAGTGCTCTCATCCCCATTTAACTGATGGGGAAAACAGCAACGAAAAACAATATCTGAAAAGCAGCAGAGCTGATAGTTAGCCATTGGGAATAAAATCCTGCCTCTTACCATCCCTATGGATGCCTCGTAAATTTCAAGTGTGCATAATGTGCAGTTTGAGACATGTTTTGATATATATCCATTTGACAGACAAATCATAGCCTGTCTTTGTGTTTCCAGACAGGATGAACCTGATTCTTAAAATGTGATTTCCAGTATGAATATTCATGTTCACAAAACCAAATTCCACTTATTTAAGTATTCTGCAGTAGCTGTAGGTTTAAGAACATACTCTTGCCTGGTAGCTTGCTCACTACAACATTCCCAAAAAGAGTTTGCAACCTGGAATTAGATACAGTCAAAGTAAATTCATGTGAAGTAGACAAATAATTGTCTGTGCAGCAGTCACCATCACTTTACCTCATTTTCTAAATCAGAGTTCATGAATAATGAACCATCTTTTATTATCTCTATCATCTTTGTTTCAATGCAGTAGATAATTCATGAACACAGGAAGCATGTGGAGTCCAGGCTATCTGCTGGTGCCAGCTGTTTGTGCCCAGGGAGAATGTGGCTCCGAGCCTGTCTCCCCAAAGAGTCTCTCCCCTTTGGAGCACAGATGGAGCAAAAGGAATGGCTGCATTATGCAGCTGGAGAGGTCAAGAAGATGGCTGGTTATGCTGTCAAGCATTCAAAATATTGTTGTATAGGCAACGCCTTCTCCAAAGTCCATTCTGAAATGAACTGCAGTTTCAAGTTACTCTGATAGATTGAAGCTAAATAGATTTGCAATGGGTTGATGCAGCCCCTACTTTCTAATTATGCTAGACCTTCCATCAACCGTGACTGGTTTCCTGGGTTAGAAAACTTCTTCTTGCATCCATTAACTCCTGCCCATCTCCACATTCAGGAGAGTCACGCTTGGCAGTGTAACAGTAACCTTTGGACAGTGTGTACCTGCATACACAGGTGTGCCAATCTGCTGAGATTTATACTTCCATTCCCCAGATGCATCTGCAGGGTGACATCTGCCTACTGATGGTGAAAGACAAGCGGGAATAAATGCTGCAGGCTTTTTTATAAAACCGCTGGTGCCTCTATATTTACGTAGCAATGTGGCCTGATTATTCAGGAGCTCTGAGGCTTATCCCAAGATGATGATTTTTACATCAAAACTAGATTAATGGAAGTCGACAGCCTCATGTCCATCCAAACACAGTGTGAAATGATAATAAGTATAGAATTGCTAGTCAGTAGGGTCCTATGTCACATACTCAGGCTCTAGATAAATGATGAATATGTAATGAAATTACATAGAATTGAGACAGATGGCCCTAGCTTTTGATAAATGCATATATCTTCACAATCAGATAATAATGCCAATGTGTGGAAGATCAATTGGGATATAACAACTTTGAAAACGAAAATAATTTCTCTGCTTTCACTTTAAGATGCGCATTTAAATCAGAATCAAACTTAATTTAATTATAAAACCTTTTTCATCATGAAATTAAACAAGAAGAAGAAAAGAAACCCCAGGAAAAAATACAGAGACATTTTAATCTTATTTTGCTTTGAACTGTAGTTATTTATCCTACTGCATATAATGAAATACCATAGCCAAAAAGAAAAGACAATTATTTTTTCTCCAATAAATGTTAAGATAGATTGATGGTCCTCACTATAAAAAGGGCTAAATGAAATTCTTGACACCTTTTCAGGAAGATATCATTTTGTTCCTAAGAACTCCAGTTATGAGGAAACTTATAATATGGTCCACCTGTTATTGATAGGGATGTTTAATATTTTACTGACTATTTAAGGTGCAAAGTCCTTGAGATAAATCAACCTTTCCTTCTCTCTCTTGATTTTACTGTTTTACTTTGGGTACATCTTTCAGAGAATTGACATGATTGACTAGGGACATGGTGTAAAAATGATCATTTGAAATAATGTCATTACCAAAAAGTTAGGAATTTTGAGAACAAAATAATTATGAAGCTCATTAAATTCACAGTTTCTGCATATTGCAGATTAGTGAAAGAGTAATGGCAGCAACTCAGCACATAATTTTGTGCAGTGGTTGTGTGTTATCTGAATTACTGTCACTTCCTTTGAATTTAAGTCCTTGCTTGTGTAGATAAACAAATATATGTCCCTCATTTGCATGGGATTTAGGATATCTTCAGGTGAAGTGGAAGTAGCTTGTGGTTTTCTGCAGTCAATCAGCCAAACTTTGAGTACTAGTTATAATGAAAAAAATACCAGTAGAGATCTGATGTGTTAGGTGCCATACCAATACACAAAAAGGGTATTACAGGTATGAAGAGTGTATAATCTCTTGTCTTCAGATGAGATTTCTTGAGTTGAGAGGGAGGAAATGGGGCACAGAAAGAAGCAGCTTTCCTAAAATGGGTGGGAGTACTAGGGGTAGTCCTCTGTGCTTCATGGCTGTCTCAGACACTCCCATAGGAAAAGCTTCAGGTGAGACGGTACCTTGTGTGGCTGCAGAGATCCTGAATCAGCAGCTGGCACAAGAGAAGGTAAATCAAGTTTAGCCTGCAGTTTGGGGCTCAGCGCGTAAATTGCCTTGATGTCTTCTGGAGAGCAAGAGAAGATTACGCATGAGTTAATGTAGTGGCCTTGCATGAGGAGTATGCAATTTATACTTCACTGAGGAACAACCAAATGAGGTTCAGAGCAGCAGACTCTCAGTCTTTTTGTGTATCCATTTGAAGAAAAAGTATGAGATTCCTTTTGCATTTAGCACTATCTAGGCTCAAGAGACAGATGTTTCTTCAACTTTGTGTGTTTTTCCAAAGCCTCCCAAATGCAGTAGGAGCCCATCTTTTAATTTCAGCAGTCTTTGCAGGCAGTACAAGTACTGCTGTGTATTGGCTCACAGTGGAAGTGGGACAAAAGCCCTGCCCCTCTCAAGCAGGAGGGCACTGATGCTCCCAAGGGAAACCCTTGTTGTAGTAAGAACTTCTGCCTCGCAGGCTGCTGGCTGCAGAGCCATCACAACAGGAGCACATCTCCTCCCAGTTTGCCACCTCCTCAGTGCATCCAAAAATCACTTACAGCTTTCTCAAGCCGAGTTACCTATGGCTGGAGGCTCCCTAATAACACTTAAGCACCTTAGGACTCTCTGAGCAGGAATTCTTCACATTTACCTTTCAAGTGGAAGGACCACTAACTGTCTAAAGCATTTCTAGCGGTATCAATATTTGCCTTCAGCCTGCATTCATGTGGAGTCGTGGAGTATCTGGGATGAGATCTTAAAAGAGCCTATCACTTTGTGATACTGCCTCAGGAGAAAATTTTTCTGTGCATCATAACTGTGATAGCTTATTGATCAGAATAAGCCAACTTTCAAAGGAGAAGATAATGCCATACATTTTACTTACGATATTTGTGCAGCTGCTAAACAACTGCACCACAGTGAGCAAATTTCTTGGCAGCGGCAGATGGAGAGTGCTCTGTTCTCAAAGATGTCAGATCTTTCACTTTCTGTTGATACTTTTTAGAAACAAAACAGTGTTTTCCATTAAAGCAAGTCCTCATCTGCCTTACAAGCCAGCAAGGATGGAGAATTCATGGTCCCTGGCCCAGGCATGGCCTGCAATCCAATTTCATGTGGCCTGTAACAATTCAGTTTTCTACACTAGGGAAAATCCTTATTTCAGTACGTCACTAGAGTACAGAAAAGCATGAAGAGAAGTTGCTCTTCTGACCATGGATTATGGGTGCTATTAAGGACAGGCTATCCTGTAGGTGAAATTACCAGTAAACAGATCTTATGATTTATGTCTGTGTAGTGAGAGAGAAGATCTGCAGGAATAAACAGAAGGTCTTAAAGCATATCAATGCTCGCTTGTCTTTCAAGGACACGCACACACACTGTTTCTGGCATTTCTCATGGTTCAGCACAACTAAGACAGACCTTCCCTCTCCCCCAGTCGTTGATAATACAATCATTTAGAGGAGGCAACAGGTCATGGAGCTGGGCAGACTTCTGTGGAAGCTCCTGCTGTGGGAATCCCAGAGCTATGGGATGCAGGGAGCTTGACCAAAAAAAAAAAAAAAAAAAAAAAATCAACAAAAAAACAAACCAACAAACATCCAGATTTACTTGGCTCATTTGAAAGTTAGGGAGAAGGGGGAAAAGGCAGAACTCATTCTGGTCTGGAAAAGGTAGATAAAATGCGTTCAGGAGAAACATTAATGTAATGGTTAGTATCTGTCCACGGCTTTACTTTCCTTTGATACCATGAACATCTGTTAGCAAAGGCTAGCACTAGCAAATACTCATAAGCAGAAGTCAGAGTGGTATCATTCTCTTTTTTTTGTACCTACTTACTAATATATGCATGCATGTCTGCAAGTATATATTGGAGTTAGTGAAGCTGTGTTGTATTATAAGGGTTTCTGCATCTCTTTGCAATTGAAAAAGTGGTGTGTTTTTTTCCTTTTTTTCTCCATTCCGCCCTCCCACCCCGCCTTAGCTCCAGCTTTAAAGCTGTTTAAGTAAAATTCAAATAAAGGAATATGCTAGAACTGGAAAGATAATTATAAGGCCAAAATCTCTCACATACCACTGTATTCTTTCCCTCCTGATGCAGACTCTGGATTTGTCTGTGAAAGCAAAGAAAAAGCTTTCTTTGGTGCATTGTCATTAAAACAGTTAGAGTCTGCAAATCCTGTACAGTCAAGACAACAGCAGGATTATGTTTGAATCATAAGAATGAGCAATGTGTTCTGATTAATTACAGAAGTTACAGAGGAAAAGGATTTATAGACCGCCCTGTTCATCTCCCCTCCAGTGCAGGCTTGTTCTCTCCAGAGTGCTTCTTAAGTCTTTTTCTATGCAGTGTTACATGCGCCATGTGATGGATCATCCGCTGCTTTACTGGGGGTCTTACAGCAGTTCTTAATGGGTTCAAGGATGTGGTAGAGCCCACTAGTTTTAAAACAGTATTGGCTGCCAGCAGATCATGTTCTCAGTGTGGACTTTGGGAAATTGCTTTATCTTAGCATGTGCTCATCTGGGGCTATCAAAGCTGGATAAAAATATGGGCAGGTGCCTTATCTCACTATCGAGGTATTTCCCTGGAAGTTAGTTTTCACCTTGGTTTTCTCAATTTCATTGGAAAGCTTGTCCTCATTATTTCTTTCTGAGAATTCAATAATAGTTTCCCCCATCACTCACATTCATAACCTCTGGTTTCTTAGTCTTTCCTTACTGTTTTGTTAGTGTGGATTTTATCTGTAAAATGGTGCTTCTCTTTGATCACGCTTCAGCTGGTAGGAAATTTCCTGTTAATATACTGTGTTTTAAGAAAGCCCATTTCAGGAAGTTTTGGAAGTCTTTAAAAAAAACCACAACAGAAACCAAAACCAAACTTTAATTCCTCCCCCCTCCTTCCCCCCCCAAACTGAAAACTTTTTGTCTTATTTAGACTTGTGGGGTTTTATGGGTAGTATTTGGTAGTTTCATTTTTTCCTGAATAAAAGACCAAAGGTCTTTTTATAGATAGGAAGACTTTCCTCCCTGTCTGTAGCTAATAGCTTGCACAGAGTTGTGGGCAGTTGAATGACTTCTCCCAGGTGTCAGCAGGTTAGATATAAACCTTTATTAACACATCCTAACTCTGTCTTCTCCTAGATGTGTCACTGTGAGAAGCACATAAGAAATTCTGGCCAATACTTTGTCCTGCAAACCCACTGTTATCTCTCTATCTACTATTGTTTCTTTCAAGTTTTTATTTTCACTAAGGATATAAGTGTTTGATTACTTTCCCCAAGCACTCACCTCATGAAGTTGCTCAACGTATTTCTGACAATGGTGTTTTAGTGGATTCCCCACCCCCAACCAAAAATTTTAATGAAAAGCTATCAAACTGTGGAAGTGTTTTTCTCACAAGTCTTTTAGGTTTCCAGTTTTCAAAAACTGCAAACTCTTTCAGTTTTTATGTAATCCAGAAAGAAAAAAACTCTTAATTTGAGGAAAGCAAAGCCAACCCCTCTCCCTAAAGCCACAATGCCCCTCATGAGTAGAAAAATCTACGTGCTTAATATATCCCAAGAAAAACAGTTGACATTTTCTGAACAATTTCTACATCATTCCAACTGACTCAGATTTTGATCTCGTATCTCTCCACTCCCTTCTCTGTAAAGATGAGTCTATTATATTTTTGCTCCCTGACATTCAGTGTCCCTGGCATTCACATTGAAGACTCTGTAAAATGTTATTAGCAAGACGCTTATTCTACTTTAAAGTTGCTCCAAATGTATGAGTAAGAACACTACTAGCATCTCCCAGTGCTTCAGAGGGTGCCACAGAGAGCTCAGAGTTTGGCAGCTCAGCGGATGACATGTTAGCATGTAGTCTGTCAGAGAAGTGTGTTTCTCAACCTCTAAGATATTGGACCAGATCTACAAAGGTATTTAGTATTTCAAAGGCAGACTGGCTTTACCAAGGATTAAGAAATTCATCTCCTGCAAGTTGGGTGTATTGATAATCTTGATTTTTAATAGGCTTCATGCTCTTACTCTTTTGAAACACCTACGGCCTCTTTATGCATATAAAGGGCCCTTGCTGCTCTGGTTCATGCTGCTCACCTTTGCTTCCATCTTCTCAGGAATGCTGTTCCTTGGCCAAGCCAAGCATTGGCTCTAAAAGCTAGCTAAATTGTAAGATGAGGATCCACATAATTTAAGATTAGCTCTCTGAGGTATGTGTTTTGTCTAACCCTGTGTGTCCTCTGTGGTCCAAAAAAATAAAAAAAAAAAAAAAAAGAAAAAAAAAAAGAGAGAGGAAAAGAGGCTCTTCCAGAAGGCATTTCATCACAAGATAGGATGGAATGAGATGCCTGTGTCTCCACTCTCTATTGAAGGAGCCTAGGACAACTAATTTATACAAGAGCGAAACCTACCTCAGTCATTTTGTCCTGTGTTACAGCTTCTGAATTGATCCCCAGGAATTCCTTCTGTTCAGTCCTGTGCTTGTGGCACTCTGGAATGATTTCAGATAAATATCGTGGTGAAAACAAGAAAAGCCACAGATATCCTAAGAGTAATATGCTATTTTTCTGGAACTCTTATGTAAAATAGTGCTGCTTTGGTTACTCTGGAAGGTTGAACAGATACCCAGATTAGGGTATCTCTCTTTACGGTGGTACCTTAAGCTATCTAGGAAGAGAGAAGATTTAATCATCCATCTAGGTTATATTTTCATGTCCCGGTAGAACAAAATCCTGGGACAATTCTTTATGACACAATTCGGCATGACAGGAGTAGTCTTTAAAATGATTAGAGAGCCATTTGCTACAGTGATCAGTCAATAAGAAGAGGGAGAAGCTAACTTTATCAGTAGCCTGAAGTATAATTCTAGAGTTGCACTCTGCCAGAGTAGAAGAAAATAAAACACTAGTATAACAATCCATGGAAGTAGTTGGGATCACAATGCAGCCATCTTTTCTATAAACTGGATTAGCCAGTAGCAAAATGCTTTCATCAGTCTCTGATTGCCAGACCTTTGGGTTTTTTTGTATTCTGAAAGCTTTAGAAAGTGGATAAAGAGAAATGTTCTGCTTCAAAGTCTTCAAATATCAGTTCCTGCAGGCACTCTCTGGGGATTAGAGTATTGTTTAGCAACTCCCTGATTGGGGGATTTGGAAACCTGAACTGCAGGACTGCACTCATGCTAGAAAATGGTTATTGTTGTTGGCAAAGCAACAGCAGTAGCTCTTGGGCCAAGTTTCTTTGACTCTGTAAGAAGTCCAAGGCACCTTTAGAGAAATAGTGTCTTGGATTCAGGCTATAGGCAGCATCAGTGTTGAAAAGTTCATAGGACTTCGTACCCTTGCTGGAGTAAAGTGGTAAGTCTCTTCCCTAATCTTCTTACTACATGGTTTTATGTTAGTGGAAACTTCTACCAAAGTGGCTGTGCTAAGGCAGGAGTTGTTCCCCCAGCTGTGGTGTGCAGAGTCCTATGGCAAGGTGAATTCACTGAGATCTTCCTTGACTTTTGTTTCAGTAATTTTCTCCGTAGGTCTGATTCTCTATTAATGTATGTTATCAAATAAGAGCCTGGAGAACTTGTTCCTTTGTGGTACCCACCCAAACCAAGGCAAAACTTGGTGGTAGTAGCTGAGCATCACTTTGTTGTTAATGCCATAGCATTACAGAAACTTGTAGGAGTTATGTTTTCAACACATAGGACTGGGAATCCTCAAGCTTTGCAACCTTAAAGTGGTACCCCACAGTATTGGCCTCTGACTGGCTCCCCTTGATGTATGGGGGTAACCGCTTTCTGTGGGACTTAGTCCAAGACAAAACATGTCTTATCTCATCAGCATAGATTCTGTATCTTCTACAGCCACTTGTTGTATTTGGTATTGTAGGCAGGATATTTATTAGAAGTTAACTGCACAGGCTCTATTTTGGTATCCTCTTGAAGGAAATTCCTTTGCCAGTGCTTCTTTTGGCTCACCTAATATGCTCATCTTCACATGGGAAACTATTTGAAAAATAGTGTTTTAATATGGGCATAAAGTATTCCTCAGCTGGCTGATGCTTTTGGTAAACAGTCAGCACTACTCTGTCCTGGAGGTACCAAGAAGGTATATGAAGACTGAAGATTGAGTTACTCCTAGTGATGGGAAGTGGTTTAAAATAAGTTTTATAGTTAATATAAAAACTACATCTTTGAAAATAACCTGTATATTGCATTATGACACATAGCAAAGCAGACACTCCCATTTTTTTGTTCATCTGTCACACGTTTTTATGGTTTCTGTCACCTGTTTGCAAGCTTGGAGATTGAAAAATAGGACAGCAAACATATTAGATGGGACTATGTTTCCTGAGAACACATCCTGTCTTCTCTCTCATTTCAAATGTGGGCACTTCTACTACTTTATGAATGGTAGCTGCTTATATCCAGTGCCACAGAAGAGCTTTAGTCCCATTGCAGGTGGGTTACAGGCAGTATGGTCATTTTGAATAGGAGACTTTCATCTAAATAGGTGACAACTCAGAGCTTAAATTCCCTTATAATTCCGGTCTGACCCAAGGAGCTACTGACAGCTTTTAAAAACTCATTCTAACATTTTACATCCTTGGGTAGCTTAAATCATTGTTTGTTTTGTTTTAGTGGTTTTCTTCTTTCTAGTTAAAACCCCTGAAAATAATGAACCCCTATCAGTTTGGCAGAAAAGCATCTTCTATCTTCAGCAAAACTCACAGTAGTCAAAGCCTTGGGTCTTCTGTGAAGAGCATAATTTTTTTAAATCCTAGGTTGGATTCAGTAAGGCA
Organism: Aquila spilogaster; assembly: GCA_024606505.1. NCBI lineage: Eukaryota > Metazoa > Chordata > Aves > Accipitriformes > Accipitridae > Aquila > Aquila spilogaster. The sequence goes on along the minus strand of JANHGO010000001.1, from coordinate 80,731,298 downwards.
AATACAACAACTCCATTCCTTAAACATGAAACAAAGCAAAAAAAAAACCCCATAAACTCTCATGAATTTTCAAGTGTGGTATGTGACAGGTCTGCAGTTTCAGAAATGGGAGTTTTACACTTCTGGGAAGCCATGATCCCATAGTGGCAGCCTTCCCAGCGTGAAGTATTCCTGTCTTGTCAAAGAAGCTTTGAAAGGAACAAATGCTATTTCATCAGTATCTTGAAAAACTCTGTTAGTTGCATTTTGTGTATGCTTTAAATAACATAGAGAAATTGTTATATGATGGCCTAGCAATTAAAGGGTACAGTTGGCTGTCATCTTCGTAACATTGCCTTGCTGTGTCTGTCTAGCTGCCAGAAGTTTTTTGTGTTGCTGAGCACAGAATTTCCCCACAGGCAAAATCCCGTCCACCTTTTATTCTGTACCATAGACAGGACAAAGAATTTATTCCAAGTTGTGCTGCCACTCTTTTAGGTGTCTCCCAAAAATTAGGCCAGAAGAGATGAGCCTCCTGCAGATAGTGTGTGCATTTATTCTGAAGGGCTGATGGACAGTTTGCTGCCACTCAGCGATCTATGCTATGGTGACATGGATTTTTGCCACATGCAGATTTTTCTGGTGTTTCACTATATTTCCAAAGAAAAATAGTTTAGGAAAAAGCAAGTAAACTCAACATTGTTTCTGTTATAAGTTTGGATGTGTAGGCAGTGAGTATAAAACATTCATCTCTGTTACATGGTTGTATTTTGGTCTAGTCAAGCTAGTCGAGAAGATGTATAGCTGTGTCCCAAATAACTCTTACCTGGTGTCTTAAAATGTCCAGGCAGATTGATTCTGTAAGGGGCAATTTCCATTCAACCTGCTGCCACCTTCTCATCTAGATTCAAATATGAGACAGAAAATCGCGGTCTTATATTACTTATTTTCTGAAAAGAAAATGCTTATTGGATAGGTAGTGTCTTGAGGTCCTACTCATTATTTGATGGATCTATGTACAGTTACTGTATGCCACTGATTCTCTGTGCTGATACTTTCTGACATTCCTTATTTTTCTATGTAAAGAGTTCACCAGAGAAGGCCTGCCTTGGATAAATGTAACAAAGGATTTCAGTGACTGTTGTTAGACTGTCTCTCTCTTTCTCTCCTCCATACCAATATTCAGCCCTTTTCAGGTAGCGGTATACTCTCTATATACCTACAATTCATTGTGCACAAGAAATAACAATAAGAGGAGTTATTGAGATGGTTGCTGCTTCATCATCAGGGAATCCTAGCCTTAGGGAAGCACTTAAGTAGGATTTTTTTAAGGTCTTATTTAGAATGTAATTATGAGTTTTTTCTCCTTTCAGAGGCCACGTACAGGGTATGAGCTCAGAGCAGGGGAGTATGCACTGTGAGAACAGCCTTGGTGGAGCTTACAGGAACGTCCCTGCCAGTGTGCGATGCCTGCCGCACTGGGGACTAGGAGGTCTAAGCAAGTGCCACAGGGAGACTCCAGAACCCCTGGAATATCATACTCTCAAGTAGATGTACCTGTCAATATTGACCCAACAGGAGAAATATGTGTTGGCTTTTCTAAACCAGCAAGCTAGGAGTTCAGCTACTGTTAATCTGAGGTCACTGATCTGTCTCGTGCATGCAAAAATATCTGTGAGTGTCAATGACAGTCAGACTGCAGCTTCATGACCTGGAGAGGTGTGGATGGAGCTTCAGAGCTGCTAAGCTACTTACTACCTTACCTCAAGTGATGAAAGGTTTCCTATTCCTAACCCTAGCCCCACCTTCATTTCAAAACCCGATGTCCTTCAGACTTCTGTGCACCTCCCAGTGTTGGTTTTCAAACATTGAGGAACTTGTACCTTTATGTAGGTGATTCATTCCTTCCCTATCACTTCTCTGCTGACATTTGAAATTGGATTTTGCAGAGGTACCACTTGCCTCTAACTGATAAGAAATGTTTGTTTCTGGCAAGATGGATTTTCTGTCTTGCTCCTCTCCTCTCTCCCTTTATCTGCCCCCTTTTGCATTGTTCTTGCTGTTCTTTGTCTTCATTTTTGTCTTCTTTGTCCCCCGCAGTTTCCTTGTCTACTTTTTCCTCCATTCTTCATGTGTCCCTTCAGTCTCCTTTCACAGACATTTCTGCTGTTCATCTCACTTGCCTGAATCCCTCAACCTGGAGCTGATGCAGTGGCTACACAGATTGCAGAAAAGAAAGTTCGGCTCCCTCCTGCAAGCTCTGGCGTGTGTGTCACAGTGAGCCCTGGGTCTCTTTTCCAGAAACATGTAGGTTTCATTGGCTTTTTCAGTAAGAATTTTTTTTTTTTCAGTCAAAAATTTGTTTGATTGTTTGGGACCAGCACATGTGGTTTAAGAGATCCTGGTTCAAGCTGTTGCCTTCTGATTTCTACAGGGGGCTTATGCCCTGGTCATTATTTCTTGTTAGACTTTCATTCTGTGTAAATAATTAAAGACTGGTTGAAACCAAACAAACTCTAGCCCAACCAAATTGTAGGTTAGGCATTCACCTGGAACAAGGAGACCGCAGGGACATTAATGAATTAGCCACTGGGCTAGCTGCCATTCTGTAATCTTTCACTGTTTTATTTTACAAATGAAATCTGTTTTCTATTATGCCCTTTCTTCTCTTCCCAAAGTGCAGGAGAAATAAATACCATGTTTGGGAGTGGAAAGATCCTTTCACCTGTCCTCTGGGTATAGGCATGACTTTCTTGGGAAGGACCAGATATGGATTAACCCAAGCTCTAGGGAACACTATGATCTTTGCTCTGTCCTATGTGAGCCCGGGGGAGTTACGCTTTTCCAGTGGGAGTGGGAGGGTGTTTAGGAGGGGGATTTCTACTGAAAGCTGAGTAAAGCAGAGCTGGAGTCTGAAAACCTTGCATAGGTCTCACTTGAAGAAGGGGTTAGAACGGCAGCCCAGATCATGAGACAGGGTAGGGCAGAGAGAAATGAGGAAATGGAGCTGTGAAAGATGAGTGATGGGGAAAAGAGGAGGGAGGGTAGCTGGTTATGCTGGGATAGCTACCGTGGCCGGCTGAGGAGACCCAGCGTTGGAGCAGGCAAGACTCAGTATCAGGGAAGATGGAGATACTGAAGTGTGTAGGGGCTGGATCAGAGCTCTGGAAGTGGAAATACATTGCTGTGGCATGTGGGGCAGCAAAGAAGTGGGCCCAGGAAAGGCTGGAGCTTGAAGGTGCATGCAGAGACTGCTTGGCAAAGCTTCAGGCTCTGCCTCAGTGTGACTTGGAGTGATTTTCTATCCTGTGCACTTCGGGGCTTACAGGATGGGCTAAGGGAGAAGGAGAAAGGCAGCCCACTGAGATCTTGCAGCCCTTCTCACAGTAGGCTGCGTTGCTGTCCAAGCATCCTTGGCAGCCTGCCTTTGTTAGTTGAGCTTGTCAGGCTCACACCAGCACCTTTCAGAGCTGAAAGAGGTCTGAACTGTACGGCTCCTTTGTTTAGTAGGAATCACAGAGGCAAAACCAAGAGCAGCAATACTTGAAAAGCAACCCCCCGTTACCTTCCTCTTTAATGTCATCTTTTCTTATGTGTGTGTGCTTGACTGTGACTCTCAAAGGATAATTCATTAAAAAACTTTCTTAGAAAATGTAGGCACATGAAGTGACTTACAATCTTACTACTGTTACTTACTCTTCATTCAGGATGAGAAACTTTTATCGAGTCCTTAATTTATCTCAAAGTTTTATTCCATCATTGCTCTATTTCCAATTCCGTTTTTATAATAACAAGACTTTCTTTTATTTACATTGGTGAAGCCTTGAATTCATAAACCATCAGAGTGATTTTAGTGTAGAATAAGGCTTTACCATTACATATAAATATATTTAGCCTGAGATTCATTCTGAATAACCTTTTGTGGGCTCAGAATAAATGTAACACTTTTTATGTGTACATACCACTAGATTTAAAATAAGATTTATGACATTCATTGCCATTGTTAGAAATGGGGGGAAATATGGGGAATACTTTCCCAGTGTTTAAGGCTGCACCACTTTGAAATAATAAACCATTCTCTCCTACTTCAAAGTAATTTTGTAGATATGTTTAAAGAACGCTGTGAGTTTGTCTACTGCAATTGTAAGTTTTATACTCAGCTAGAAAAAGACACCTTGGAAAATGTGTTTTTTTCATTATTGTTTGTATTGAAATACAGTCTGTGGACCATGAGCAGCATCAAAGCCTCGCCATGTGCTCTGTGCTGAGCATTGCTAGGTAAGGGATAGTTCATGGCAGGGAAGGTACAGTTGGATATTGCAGACAGAAAACATTCTCATTCTTCTTCCTTGTTTTGCAAGCAGGATATTGTCATACATAGATATTCAGCCTCCTATTTCAGTGTCTCATTACCAGCTGAGAAGACAGGTTTCTGAGGGAGCTTAGCCAAGGTAACAAAGGAAGTTTACAGCAGAGACAGGAACTAGACCCAGATTCCCCACCAGGTCCAGCATGCACATTGACTTGGCTAAAAGCTCCTTGAGCGTCTTGCCGGCTGCTGGATTTTTCCTTTGGCTTGTTCAATTTTATTGGCAAACTTGTTTGGTCCCCTTCTTGAGCAGATATTGCTGATGCTACCCTTTCTTTTGGAAAAGTTTGGAGAAGTTCTGTCTGGCGCTATTAACTCTGCAGGAAACGTTCCGATCGATTTATCAATTGTGCTGTAAAATGAACTGTGCAACTGCTGTATTTTTATTAGAGAAGTGACACAGACAAATTTTGTCACAAGATTGGCTCGATAGCTGTTTCACCAGGAGCTAGCAGTGCCTTTCAAGCAAAAGCACCTCTCAGTTATGGATATCCTGTCTTCTTTTTAGTTTTCTTGTCACAAAAAATATATGGTAACTACTAGCTTACGTGAAATTGTTAGTGGCTGAGGCTTTCTGACCCGCATGGAAGAAATACAGAAAGAGCTGTGGGAACAGTGGGTGGGTTAGCAAGCCTGTGCCTCCAAGTTGCTTCAGTGCTGTTTAAGGGAAAGGTGAGTTCTGGTGGAAAGTAACGCTCTAGGATGACATTGTGGGTACAGGGGTGGAAACAGCTGATCACATCCATTTTCTCTATATGAACCATTGGCAGTGTTTAGCCTGTGGTGTCCATCTCCTTGGGGATTTGTACCCAGTTCCTAAAGGTCTGCAAAAAGCAACAGAAAGAAGCAAGCACTATGTGGGTAGGTTTAAAGTGAATGCAGAGGGACTTGCAGCTTCTGTGGAAAATACCTGGTGGCGCACAGATTGGAGAATATTGGAAACTGCTGCACGTGTACACAACTGTCAATTTTGCCTGCAGAATACAAAGGTGTGAGTTGCATCTCCTGTATGCATTACATGCGCATAAATGGATGTTTTGTATTTAGTCTTTATGAACCAGTGCTTTCTGTGCACATTGCATGTGGCTGATGGGGTGGGTGGTTACTGTGTGTGCCCCGTGTACCCGAACACACATTTTCTATAGACAATACCTGATCTTTTTCATTATTATGGAGTCAGGATTCCTGGGGAGACTATTACTGAGCTTTTCTGGGTCAGGCCCCATCATGATAAATATCAGTGATGTTCCTCCAAAGTCAATGTACTGGCACTGATTTAAGGTTTGACCTCTTCTTACCTATATTCTTTTATGAATGTGTTTCTGTCACTAATGTACTCCACTAACTGCCTGCTAGATATATTGGAATAGGTTACCAGTGAACTTATTTCATGGCTGCTTTTAGAAAATGCATTCCTCAAAGTATTTTTGATTACCTTTGTTCTCTCCTTTCTGGCAGATTGTGCTTTTGATGTGTTTGTAATCATGTATTATTCTTTCAAGGAAGTGTTTGGAATCTCCTTACACTTCTAAGGCAAGCTATCAGCTCTAGGGCTGTTACCAGTTTTTGCACTCTTGCTTTGTATAGTTTTAATTTAAAGGGCAATTGCTTCTTTCTTTCTTTCTTTCTTTTGGGCTGTGGGTTTTTTTTATTGTTTTTCCTTTTTTGGGTTTCCTTCCTTCCTTCCCAGTAGTGGGAGCTTTGTTCCATGATTAGTATCCTGATTGGCAGATAATGGAATTGAGCCACAGTCCCTTAAGTGCAAGAGCTTGCTCATTACCCATTGCATCTGGCTGTATTTCATAGTGTTATAAGGAGATTTTATTTTGCCTGGGTAAAAAGAGCCAGTAATTGAATTCATGCTAAAATATTTATTTTCCTACTCATCCTATCCAACACTAGCAGATGGCTGATAGGCACATGGTGCTTAAAACTTTGAATGAGATTTGTAATGTTATAAAGAAAAAAAATAAAAGAAATCTGGATGGCTTTTGATTCAACCTTGATACAAAGTGGAAGATTTCTGGGTATTGTCTAGTTTGAATTCAAAATGTAACTGAGACAAGCCCCAGTGACAAAAAAGAACTGGAAAGGTTGTTTCCCCCCCCCCCCCCGTATGCTGAAGCCATTTGGGAGTGTTATGGTAATCTCATCAGATCACTTGAATGTCACAGAATTTCATCCAGAGATTCCTCTGTTGCAGCATCTTTTATGTTTGATTTGGCTTAGGTGTGAGTTTAGCTGTAGGCCACCTGGACAGTTTCTTGACACTTGGGCACATATAGGCAGTATATTTCAGTGGATTCTTGACATTAATAACCAAAAACATCAGTGTGAAAATGGTTTGTAAAGGAGTAGGGCCAGTTACTTCCCTAGAGCAGATTCAGAAATATTTTTACTATGGAAAGCACTTAAGGCATGTGTAAGGAGTTCAGTTGCATATCTCTGTGTATGCCCCAGCCCCAGCAGACTACTTGGAGCACATTCAGAGCACAACAAAGTGTAAAAGTTGAAGCAGCTGCAGGAATAGGGGCATGTGATGACCTCTGCATGCTATCTCATTTGGTGACTGAAGACCTTCCCCCTCCGGTGCCTGTGCTGGAATATTTTATGGAGTGTCACCTCTCCCATTACCAAGCAGCTTTCGGAAAGGCTTTCTCTGAGGCTGTGCACAGTAAGAGCTGGGCAATCTCACTGTGGAGGTGCAAGCAGAGAGAGTGGGACACTCTCTTCAACACTGTTACTCAGTGGAGTCTCCTGGTGCCACACGAAATTGAGAAACTCAAGGAAAAAAAAAAAAATGCTGCCAAAGTCTAAGCATATCATCCTTAGTATGAATTCAGCTGAAGTGTCCCATTGATTCTGCCAGGAGATTGATTTTTATCTCCTAGTTTTACTCTAAAGTACAGAGCTGGCATTTTTTCGACTTCTGATAGGCCCCAAAATGGTGGTTACTCTAAATGAGAGGACAGTGGTGTGGAACCAGCTCTGGAGCAAGTTTTTGCAGGCAGCTGAGGATGTAACATAGAAATAGAGAGTGGTTGTGTCAGATCGGTCCACAAGCCAGTCTCACCCAGTACCATCCTCACAGCAAGGGCCCTGCAGATGCTCAGGGAGGGAGTTTAGCAAACATAACATGTTTTGAATGACCTGTCCCTTGGCCAGCTTCCAGGCTTCTGGCAGTCACTGGCTAAGGGGCTGCCTAGATCAGGGGTTGCAGCTGAGATGCTGTATTTAGTAGTACCTGAGAGACCTGGACTCCAGGAATTTGGCTAATCCATTTTTTAATCCGCTTAGTTTTCAGCTTGTGTAATATCCCATTGTGCTGTATGGAAGGAGTATCTCTTGTTTCTTTTGAACTTGCTGCATCATCGTTTCCCTGGATGTTTCCATCCCACTGATAGGAAAAGCAGCAAACAATAATTTCATAGTCATCTTCCTCCACTCATGATCTTACAGACCTCTATTAAAATACCCCTCTGCCATCTTCCCTCCAAGCTCAGCTGTCTGTATCTGCAGAGCCTCTTCTTAAACAAAGCAGTCTTGATTATTTTTTATATCCCTCTTTTCTCATCTGTATCCTTCTTGAGATGGGGTGGTCAGAATAGTGCTTGAAGCCTTGATGCTGGCGCACCAAGAACATAGATGGAGATGTAATGAGAGCACTACAAGTAAGCGCATCCCTAAATATTTTTCCATAGAAGGAACACACACATCAGCAATAAGGATCCCTGTTTTAAAAATAAATCCTCCCTGTGGCTACTTGCAGAGCTGATAGGTCATCTTGAGAGATTTACAACAGTCTGATTTTCTTATACTGTAGGTAAGGAGATCTTAGATGTATGAAATGAAAAATATTCTGAACTGCCTTTAAATTCCCCATACACAGAATAAGAAACCCCCAAAATATTAAATACTTGAGTCACTTATTGGGTACAGTGTTTTTATCTGCCATATCTTGATTTAAATTGAATGTGTCATGTGGCATTAAGCAAAATGTGAGTTGTATCTTGAAAGACAGCATAACGCATAAATAGTGTAGCCATAAGCCAGTTGATGGCTTACTTATAACCAGGCAAATCTAATATCCTGCTTAGCTGTAGGGTAAGTGATTTTCTGTATATATGCCACACTCCTGTAATTGTTTGTTGTAAAGGATGGTGAATTTGCCAGTTGCCATGAGCTCATTTCTTGCCTTAATGCAGTTAATATAGATGAATATATTTTTAAAGATTCTTTGAAATGTCGCTCATATTTTAACAGTTTTCTGAATATAATCTTCCCATAGCAGAGAGACTCTGTGGAGAAAATGACTACAGGCCAAAATATTTATTGAATTACAGACTATTTATCACTGAGTTTATTTTAAAAGATCCATATAAGGCCTCAGATTTTTTGGCCAGTCTCAGAAAGATATACAACTAGATATGAAATTTCTTGCAAAGTAAACTACCTCATAACAAATGGCTTTATTGAAATTTGATCAGAAAAATTTAAAGATGAATGCCAGGAAAAAATATATTGTAACCTGTGCTGGTTTTAGCTGGGATAGAGTTAATTTTCTTCATAGTACCTTGTATGGGGCTATGGTTTTGATTTGTGCTGAAAAGTGTTGATAACACAGAGGTGTTTTCATTATTGCTGAGCAGTGCTCACAGAGCCAAGGCTTTTTCTGCCTCTCACCCCACCCCACCAGCGAGGAGGCTGGGGGGGCACAAGAAGTTGGGAGGGGACACAGCTGGGAC
>JANHGO010000001.1:80694399-80722063 GCA_024606505.1 Aquila spilogaster | reverse complement strand
CCCTGCTTTCCTGGAGATGGCTGAACACCTGCCTGCCCATGGGAAGTGGTGAATGAATTCCTTGTTTTGCTTTGCTTTGCTTGTGTGCCAGCTTTTGCTTTACCTATTAAACAGTCTTTATCTCAGCCTGCGAGTTTTCTCACTTTTACCCTCCCAATTCTCTCCCCCATCCCACTGGGGAGGGGGGGAGTGAGTGAGTGAGGGAGCAGCTGTGTGGTGCTTAGCTGCCAGCTGGGGTTAAACCCCAACATAACCATAGTCTGGCTTCTCTGTCACAAAGGAGACATAAAGCATATTTCAGAAGCAGTTGCAAGGTTTAATATGAAAAATAATGTTACATTCATGTATGTATTTGAACTGAGTATGAAATGCTCACTCAATCAAGAAATAAAAATTTAACTGTGTAACTTTCAGTTATTTGACATGCATCTAAACAAAACACTGGATATTGTAGAAATAATTCCATGAAATAAAAATAATAGTAATATTATAGTTTTTAATACTTCTGAATAAAAAATCTGAAAATATTCTGATCAGTTCATGGGCCTTTCATAAGTGCCAGCATTTGCTGACATCAGAAACTGTTTTGTGGTTTATTACCAGGGCAGGTTTTACAAATGCCTTGAAGAATAAATCACCAGAGCCATTTACTCATCTACAAAGCAGCAGAAGGAAATAATTGACAAGAAAATAGGAAGGTGTACTTTAGACAACTTAATAATATAAAGTAAGTTGCAGAGAGTGACTTTACCATTAAAATGCCTTGGGAGTCCCAAAGTTCTTATATAAACTACTGCTACTGTTTTTTAAAGAATTATTTTTAAAAGAAAAGTGCTTGCAATTGTATGTAGTGTAAAGTCACATGCATGCACACACACAAATAGGAAGCATTTAAAAAAAATTGAAGAGAATTCTGTCTTTCAGAGATTGCTTAACTTCCAGCTTTGCTTTTGAATGCATCACAGTCCCTTCTGTCGATAGGACCATGTAAAAGGACCTTCCAGGTCAGTGTAAATCACTGTATGCCTGTACCTTTAATCAGATATAACACCTACCAGTTAATGACATATATCAGTGGTGGAAAAAGTGCTACTGTATGCTTCATTTCTGTGCTAGAGAGAGAAAACTAGGAAAGCTTGGGTCTCAGAATTAGAAGAGGAATCCATGGTGGGTTTCTCCTTTCGCTTGCCCTCTTTACGACAAAGCAGCTCCAAATAAAACAAGAGACCGCTCTACCCGTGAATGCCCATTCCTCATGTAGAACATCCTTGCTCCTTGATTAATGGCACATTTCCCTGTGATTTATAACCATGCCTGTGTTCAGGTGGCATCAGAATAGCAAGTAATAAAAAAAATGAGCATCAGGTTTATTAATAGGGGAACTACATAGCTGCTTGTTGGGTTTTGCTCAGATTCCCATAAGCTCTATCAGCATAAGAAGCAAAATATGTCCAAAATACAAAGGGCCAAATGAAGGTTTAGCACTGGCTGGTGTGAGCCTCACTGCATGTGTGGCTTGAGTCTGAGCCCATGGCTATCAGTCACCGGCACTCTGGCACTGCCCTTGCTGTGTCCTGCTGATACAGGCTGAACTTTGTAACTTGTCTGGTGGCACTTGTGTCTTGTCCTTTTGCTCAGCACAGGAAATATTTTTAGTTGAAAACTAAAAGGCCGTAAAAGGAGGAGAAAACAACAGTGGGAAGTAAAGGAAAGAGATTTTGCTTTAGAAGGAAGGAACGCTTTTAAATAGTATTTTCATCCCAATTTTACCAAGGCTCATGGCAGAAGGACAGTAGCTGTGTCTGGTCCCTCTCAAACTGCCTGATGATGGTTTCCCTATTAGGAGGGCCCCACCTTTTTTTGAACGTCTGATAAATCTTTCATGTATTTATTTCTCCTGTTAATGTAATTAGTAATGTAAATAACTAATGTAATTAGTTACCTAGAACACATTTTAAATCGGATAAAATTATGTAGGCAGTTAGCTTTATGCAGTTGCACTATCTGCCTTCCTAAAGGTATCGCAGCGAGTGTGGTGGAGGGCATAAGAAGCACACAAGGCTGACAATGGTGACTGCAGCTGGAGATGTTGCCTGTGCTGCTCTGCAGTTGATTTCTAGTGGAGATTGGTATCAGCAATTGCATATGGATGTGACTGATAGTTGCAATGGCACCTTTAACCTTTTGCATTGTTTGGAGTTAGCTGTGTCCCCCTCAGCTCTTCATCATTTAGCAGACCTGAAGAGGTGTTTCAGGGGGTTTTCAGACGTGGCCTTAACAGGGCATTGATATTCTTCTACTGGCTGCTCAAAACTGACATTTAGACACAAGGGATTTTACCAAGTGCTTGGGTGACCCGAGTCATGGCAGCCTCCATTGCTGCAGGGTGTGCCTGGGTGCACGGTCCCACTTGCCTGATTACCTGCTCTGCAGAGGTCTGGCTTGCTGGGAAAAGAAAAATTGATATCCAGCTTCGAATAGGAGCTGGGGACTGAAATTGTATTTAAATCCAGTGAGGTGCCTAGTAACATCTGTAAGTGAACAGATACCTTTGAAACGTGCTCCCTTGTACCTGTTCTGACACTTCTAGCCACCTGTACTTAGTTTCATTTACCCACGGGACCATATCCATATATATGTTGTATGCCCAAGTTCATTGTACAGGTAGTGGATAGGAGTATAAGGGTGCTCTCAGGATACTCCTCAAAGGAGTTTCTGTGACATTTCCCTGCTATGGGAAGCAGGTTCTGTACTTGTCACTGGTGTCCTCACTATGTGTAGAAAAAAGCTTGGAAACAGGAGCCCCCGTGCTTTGTCATCTGTAGGCAGGCCCAGTGGATTAGGGTGGCCTTAATGTGGCATTAGGTTTGGTATGTCACCTAGGAAGGCCGTCTGCAAGGTGCGTATGGGACAGCTGTTTGCGCTGGCACTGGGGGCCCACAGCTTTTCAGAGATTTTGCAGGTGTCGAATTGGGTGCCTGTGTGAGAATTTCAGACTTGGAAAATCTAGAGCTAATATTTTTGGGAACAGCTTTGATTATAGTGTATTTTAGTCAGAAGTAACTGAGCTATTCATAATTTTCTTGGCTGAATTAAGTGGAAGTAAGGCCGGAATAAGAAAGAAGAGTAGGATTTGTTCTTTGCCATTGCCAGTGTTGTCACTGCTGGCCTCAATTATACCGGGCAATGTTTTGATGCTCCAGAGGTAAAGGCAATACAGTAACCACTCTGACCTGTGTTTCTTCCTGTCTGAACATTATTCAGACCCTCAAAATTATTTAACATCAAATAAGTCTTCTTCATCTGTGAATTCATTGTATGAAAGAAGTTTGTTTATACACAACATTGTGCTTTGTTTCTGATCTTTACATTTCAGTCTAGTTTGTTTATTTATATTACTTTTCTTAAGAAGATACTTGAAATCTGCAAGGGAACAAAGAAGGACACATGCCAAAAGTTTGCCTCTGACACTTTTTTTAGTTGGTGTTAATTTTTCAGCCATTATTCAAGCATCTGTCCAGGTCAGGAGAGTTCAAGCATGCTTCTTCTGTGCCACTTGCACTCCAAGACAGCAGTGAAGGAAGAGAAGTCTGCAAATTATTAAGCATTTGGCAGTGCCTTCTAGTTGTATTAGGTTATAACTGCATCAGTCGCATGATTAAGAGGAAGTGACAGGTAAGCAAAATGAGAACAAAAGGCTCATGCTGTTAGAAGCAAATGTCACCATGTCATACATACTGTACACATATACCAATGCTCTCTCTAAACATACATACAAGAGAAAGAAAATACGAGAGAGAGAACATCTGTGTATTTGTGGATATGTGTTCATGTATGTCTATACAGTTTGTGTGTTATATACACTGATGCTTACCTCATGTATATGTGCCTGTTTCTGCATGTGGCAACCAATATACCTATGGCATTGAGGCACAGGTAGTAACAGCGTGCTGGAGATGGAGCATAGTGATGCCTTCGTACAGCCCACTGGTCTGTTTACTGGCCTGACATTTTCTGTACAGGCTTTCCCCACCCCCACCCCCAATTAAATGGTTTTTGGAAAGGTATTTATCAAAGTGTTAAAGGTTTCGCTTATTGGTTTTCTTACAAGCTCCAAATGAATCCAAGTAAATTAGGAAGGTTAAATACTGAGAGTAGAAATTACTATATTTATAGCTTTGCTTTATAAATGAATATTCTTTATGCATGTTGTATCATTTTAGAACAACATTTTTTAAAGTCACAAGTTCTACAAGTAAGTAAGTAAGAGAGTTCTCACAAATACACAGTGGGTGTGACAGTTTGAAGGAAGTTGGTCTGTAACACATGCAAGGTGATGGAAATACCTCAAGTTGGCAAGGCTGCCTGTCACTCCTAAGAGTCAAGGAGTTATCTGGTTAGGCTCACAACCTAGAGTGAGTCAGAGAGGCAGAAGCCTGACAACCCATTTTGGGGTGTGTGAAAGAAGGTGAGAGTGTATGAGGGCCTGACCAAAGTAAGTGTTTCTTCCTTGTGCCAATCCGTGGCTGGGGAGAGCAGAGTTCTGCTCATCTGTTGTTTCAGGATCAGTTATGCCAAGCCTACAGACTGCTTTCAAAATATCTCCACTTGGCTGAGAGGCACAGGACATACCACATATTTCAAAGACATGAGGGAGTTGTACAGAGACAGAAGATGGTGACCTTTCTTGGAGACCCCACCATTACATTGCCAGGTGAGACCTGAGCTGAGTGTACAACAGGACAAACCAGTGCTGTTGGTTTCCTGCTTGCATCCTTCCTCCCATATCTTGGGATTTTAATTAACCAGCAGAAGATGAGGAGGACTGCCATGCTTCTGTGCACTGAGCAAGGACATGACACCTGAAATTCTTGAGTATGACCTGCAGGTTTGGCTATTCCACATTATTCTCTTGGCTGACATGACAGTCTGTGTTCCAGCCCTCCAGTTACCCATATCAATGTCAGTGTGGTCCCATGTAATGGTGTTTGGGGTTTGGAGGAGAGTTCAGTTTATATTTTTAAAATACCAGAACTTATATCTATATATATATGCACACATATACACCATATATGAATGAAAGTGAAAGTGAAGCGGAGATTGCAAGTTGAGCATTGAAAATAAAACAATGTTCAGGAGATAAGATCACCTAAGTAACATTAATTCCCCTGTCTGTTTCTAACTAGTGCTGTCATACACTGTTAATGGTTGCATTCACGAAGGAAGAAGGAGTGGGCTTTAATACTGGGGTTTCACATGAGATGCTCTCATAAATCCTAAAGAAGAGTGGAATTTTGCATCCTTGAGATGCCCAAGTTAAGTACATTTGGAAAATATATAGACTAGCTTGAGCCTGTCTCGTCGTATTTCCACAGGTATAAAATGAAAATGCCATTCAGCTTTCCTGCTACCATCTATAAAGGTTAAATCTTTGTATATCATTCACTCATAGGCCCATTGGAAGGAGGTTTCTTGTGCTGGTAACAACAGTCAAAAGCTTTATGCTGCTGCTGGATAGGATATTTTCGTTTCTGTTTATTTATAGTAATAAAACCACAAAAAGACAGAGCCAACACCTCCCATTTTGTGAGTACTTAACATGTGTGGAAACATGTGAGAAAGAGCTATTGCTTTTATTTCACTTCCAAAAAATTTTCTTAAAAGTGTTCTTTTTGAATTTGCTAATCATGTGGCCAGAAGATCAAGACTGATGAAAACTCAGATGGCTGAGGAGAAAAAATCTCTACTAATTTCTTTTCCCTAAAAAGAGACTATGGATGTTTAGTATTGGCATACCTGCTTACAGATGGTTTGAAGCTGGCTTGAGTGCCTGACGCCGAGGCACCAAAGCAGGTCAGCCAGGCTATCCGGGATATGTTTCTGATTGCAATTGGAATTAGTGGCTGAGCTTCTCTTATTTTGCTGGAGCCAAAATTTCGCACAGGTGTCTGACTCTGCAACTTCATATCTTGTGATGCTGTATTGATTAATATTGTACAAGAGATGTGCATTTTTTTTCTAGCAAGCATACCTGTACAAGTCAAATATTAATGCCTAGGGTATTCTGTAAATAGCGTTCATAATCCTTCTCTGAAGCAACTTTCTGTGAAGCCATTTTCCACTCTGTTTCTTAGAGAAAAACAAATATATAACAGAACTCTGAAACTCCTTTCCAATATTTCATTTGCCAGCTTTCAAGCGTCATCCTGGGAGCAATGAGACAAGAAAAGAGTCTTTTCTTCCTTCAAGGTCTGCAGTGAAGAGTGTAAAACCACGCACAATGGATTTGGAAGAAGCTTTATATATTATGACAAGTGAGTGTATCTCCAGGGTTCTCTGCTGTTGTGGAATGTAGTTCTAAGCCAAATCATCCATTAAGTCACTGTGGTAAAATTTCTCAGGTTCCTAGAGATGAAAAGCAGATGAAGAGACACCCATGACTCAGTTCTTACAAATGCAGTGAAGTAAGATTACCAGCCTAAATTGTCCCTATTAATCAACAGTATAATCTTGCCATGATAGCCTCTGTGAATCTGCAGAGCTTTGGGACTGTCTTGGGTGGAAGGAGTCCGACTGACAGTTTTAGGGTCATGTACTCAATCTGAGCCTCAAACTGCTCCAGCTGAAAAAAAGAAAAGAAAGCATATGTACTCCTTGCTCCTGGGAAGGTGTTCACATGGTTAAGAAATGCATGATTATGATGCTGTTTCTACACAGAGGGGTGGCGTGTGGTGGTAGGTTTTTTCATTGGGTTTTTTTTTCCAGTTTTCATCCTCTTCTCTCTCACAGTTTCTCTTTTCTTACTAAGCCCTGAAATTCAGCCTCTCAAAATTTGCCATGCCAACCAAAGGAAGGGACTGCTCTGTGGCTGTATTATTTCTGTCACTCTGAAAATGATTTAGCGTTGGCCTACCTGCCCTGATGTACACCCATGCATTCATACATCCATACCTTCACCTTGCCTTCCAGTATTGATTAAAGAATAGCCTGATAAAGATTTTTTGAATGAGGAGAATGAGCTGCCTTCTTACTGATAATCAGAGGCCAGGACTACTGTTGGTACTTTACTTGCAATGCCTGCCATCCAAGGGATAGTAAATACCTTCTTTAATCTTTCTTTAATTTGCTGTCATTGTGTGTGTACTTGTCAGGTACTTTTAATACCTGTGATATACTGCTTAGATTATGTCTTTGACTTCAGAAGTTGTATTTTTTTAATCAGCTTTCATAGGAAAGGGACACATTTAATAAAAAAAAAAAGATTGCCAAGTTAATTAAGGATGAGAAACAAAATAAGAGGAAAGTGCAACAGCCTGACTAGGAGACAGAAATTGTAGAGCAAAACTGGTATCAAATACTATGAGAATATCTCAGCAAAAAATGCATGGCAGTAATCAAAATGGGTCATCATTAAAGCATGTCTATGGAAATTTTTTAAATAGCCAGTGCACTTAATAAATAAATTAATTTTCTACTGCAGAAACCTTCAGTATAAGGAATCTTTTCTGTGTGCATTTAGGTACAGTGCCTTCCAAGGAAGAGTCAGTAATTCCTGTCCTGGAAAAGTTTGCTGTCTGGTTTTCGATAGTCTTAGAGAGAGGTGAAAGAGCAAAAAACAATTGAGTCTTTTGCAGTTAATAACACCAAAAAAAGGGAGACTGCTAAGCTCTGTGCCCAGACCTTAATCTTGGTAGAGAGGGAATACTTGGAGAACTGAACCTCCAGAGATTGCAAGGTCACTTAGGCTTACGAATATACTAAGGAGTCTACGCTAGGAGACTAGAAAAGGGTAGCTGAAAAGCATGCAAGGGTGGAACTGGGGGTAATTCCCAGAGTGTCTTATGTCACATTGCTGCAAGACACAATCTCCAGTAGTAAAGTGCCCTGCAGATGCCATAACTTCCTTCAGCGTATGACATCCAATTTTGCAAAGTCTGATGACAGGCACAGAATTAAATTGGGCTGCTGCCATAGGCATGCCTGGGAGCTGCTTACCAGTTCCAGTAGCATGTCAAGATATTTGCCCCATCTTTTTTGAAAGAGAAATAGCCGTCAGCATTGGCATTTGAAAGAGCACCGATAAATTCAGGTAGAAACTGAACAGCCATTTCAGTAGTTTCCCTTGAGTCTGAAGTTAAATGTTACTCTAGGTTTTTTTATTAAACTCAGGTTGCCTGAAGACAGGGAGGAAATACATAAGATTTTTATGACATTTGTTAAGGTGCTGTTTAAAATAATACAAAGCCAACAGAGTTAATTATGGTAAACAATTGTGTGTGTTTCTGTGGTGGGATGTTTCTGTTGTGTGTAAAATTCCATAGGTAGAATTTAATTCTCTTAAAGTTTGTGATGTGACTGAGAAAATCTGTGGAGTTATTTTGTTTTCAGTTTTACAGGGCAGTTCTGTAAAGGGTTACATCTAAGAGATGCATGCTTTTGAGAAGATCCTATCCTCAGGTAACTGTTCTTGTACATGCAATTACTTTTTTCTGTATATCACTCATATATAATTTGCTCTTATGATCTGATCTTTTAAAATAAAAAAGTCTCTTATCCTAAAAAATAGTACAAAGTAATCCAAAAGAAGACCTCATAATACTTTTTGCATCCACCCTAATGAATCCTGATTAGGAACCTGTGTAGTGATGTTATCCTGATTGGTGGGAAATTGGTGAAGGAAATAACCAATTTTCAATCAACATAATTGGTTGCTCAGGAGGTTTGAAATCTAGAGAAATGGCATTGCATCTTCTGCAGATGTGTTAAAAGATTTCTCTGCAATGGCAAATAAATTGTTGGTAAGAATTGCATGTTTCCAAAAATATTTACTCCTGTGAGTAATTGTTTGTAGAAAAGTCACGACAAGTATTTTAAAAAGTATTGATGCTGTAGTCTTTTCAGTCATTATTAAAGCTCAGTAAGTCCAAATTCTATAAAAGACATTTTAAAAAAACCCAGAAAATTCCACCCTACCACCCAACAAATAAGTTTCTTGATTGACTTCCATAGATTTTGAGTACATTTTTTATTCATTTAATGAGGATTCAGTTCTGTAGCACAAATCCAAAGTGGAGTGGTACCCAGAACCTGTTTCACCCCATCTTCCTCTCAGTGTTAAGACATGCTGTTTACATTACACCACCATTATGCAGTCCCACATATGGTTGACAATGGTGATGAGCTAGAAGCAGAGCAAATGCAAATGAAAAAGCTATTCTGTCCCACAGAGTGTAATCTCTGTGGTGATATGCTCTGGTCTTGAGCTGGCTATAAATTCATTAAAGTCCTGGAAGTAAAAGTGTCTGTGCTGGTTTACCCAGCTGGGAACTTTGACCCAACTTCATAATTCATCATGCATTTTGAATGCATGCCCTGATGTTTTCCCACTCTAACCTGACTGCACTCAATAGATAAATAAATTAAGAAATAGTCAATAAATTCCCATACAAATGCAGCATAGCTCTTAAATGTTTTCATCTGGGTTTTAAAGGTGTATGAGGAACAGAAATGGGACTATCTCTTTACTAAACATGTCAGTCTGAACCAATTCTGCTGAAGTATTTCCTGCTTAATATCTGCCTGTGAATTGAAGGTAGCCCAAAGCCACCTCCTTGAACAAGCAGCTGCTTCACTGCAGTAAAGTTGGGCAGCACAGCTGAGCTTGTGGCACCAGCTCCGGCTAAGAACTAGCCATATAATAATGGCATAGATTTGCCACTTCCCTGCCTCTGAATTGTGAAATTGCAATTGGGTGTGCATGTCCCAGAGGAGAATGTTGCTGGATATACACGGTTGTATGCAAGTATCCTCATATGTTCTTCCACTTCAGATTCTCCTCCCCTAAATCAGCCAAGGCATGGAATGGCCACCCTGTACCTGGGCATAAAACATTTTTGCCTTGCTGAGCTTCCCAAGCACTTCCCTTATCACCTTGAGCTGTCCACTCAAGTATAAAGAGAAGTTTCACTACCCACCTTCTAAAATTATAGTTTCCATTTATTAAAAGAAAGACGCTCAAAATCCTTTTGAGAGGATAAACAGCACAGAATGCTTTGATTCGTATCTGTGTGCTGGAAATTTCACACATCAAGTAAAATACCATGAATACATCATTATTTTGACAGCTTTGTGAAAAAGGAGGCAGGAGGATTGCATTGCATGGATTTAATTTCTGCAGTTTTACAGCTTTATGTTTTGCACGAGACTCAAATCCTGCCATCAGAGCACAGCAGGTGGTAAACTGAAGGGCAAAGTGAAGATACTATATAAAGGCTTGTCAAATCTCATGCTTGGCGTGCAAGACCCTACCAAGGGCTCCCCAGCCAGAGCTCCTGTGTCTCTCACCTTCTTAAAATAGTATCTTTTATCTTTTTTTTTTTTTTTGAGGCACAGCACTTCTCCGGCTCAAGTGGGGGTCACAGAAGAGGAGAGGCTAGATAGCCTGAACTGAGTTTCCCACCAAGACTATTACAGGCAAAAGAAAACAAATTCACTTTCCCCACTGGAGGATAGTGGGATGGCCACCACAACTATGCCACCCAACACAAGGAATTTCATGGGCCAGCATTCAGGTAAGCTGAAAATCTGTCTATAGATGCCAGGGCCAAATGTGGTATTCATTTAACATAAAGCTGAATTTGAGTGAAAAACATGGTAGTGTCAGGGTGCCATGGACAAGGAGCAACATCCTAGCTGCAGTGAAGGACTATTTACATTGAGGTAGGCGAAGGGAGACTGGGAAAAGGGTCCTTTGCTTCTCTGAGGAGTAGTACCCTCCCTTGTTCTCATGTCTCTGTGACTGTTAGCAAAGCTTGCCCACCCAAACGTTTATGCAACACGTTTGTAGAAAACCATAACTTTTAAAGCATTGAGGACTTTTAATATTCTTTTTATTTCCCTTTGAGTCATGGATTTGGGATTCTCTTTGTGATCACAAAATGAGAAATATATTTCTAGAAAACAAAGGGTTTTTTCCCTCTCCCATCCCACAACTCCAGGACCTGAGCCTTTACAAAAATAAAAGGTACAATGCATATATTTGGTTAGAATTTCTAACATAACCTTCTTCACCTTTTGCTCTCAGTTGCCTTAATTTCCTGTTCTCCTTGATCTGAGGCAGTTTAGGAGTGTAGCAAGCATGCCCTTTCTTGTGGAGTAGAAACCTGACCTTGTTTAAGCTTTGGCATTGACTTAAAAATGCCCAGTGTGTCAGTGGTGGTATTTCAATATTTTTGCTCATGTGGCTAGCAGAACACAAGAATTGCAAGGATAATGCATAATCATAATTAAAACTAATAGTGAACTGAAATTTTGTCAAAGCTCAGAAAACTTTTCAGTAAAGTTCACGTTTTTATGGGCTTGTTATTTTGTACAAATCCATTTTCTTCTTTCCTGTCACATCTCAAGACCTTTTTGTAAGGAATCACCATTTCTTTTCCCCCTAATTTAAATTCTGCTCTATCTGTTTGGAATATTAGGTATGCCTTAGCAGTGAAATTATTTTAATGATGTGGCTGAGTGCTCATATATATTCAGGCAAGCAAACATAAAATGGTCATTCGTTATATTAAGGGTCTATCTATAGTTTAGAAAAGGTAATAAATGATAGATTGAAAGCATAGGTGGCTCCAGTAGTGGATGGTGTGTATTACAGAGGTTATTAGCTCATCACTTGAAGGTGTTGTAGACGGCTGCAAGCCAAACTTACGAGAGACCTGTACAATGGCTGGACTCTATAACAACTGCTTAACTATGTATTAACATGCAGATTAACTCTTTATCAACTCTTTATGAAATATATATGTTTGGCACCCAAATAGCCAGCATGGCTGTAAAAGGAGGAATAAAATTTCCTTATGAATGGCAGTATATCGGCTCTTATTTTTGTTTAAATGTGGAATATGATTTGCAAGGCTGCCTATGCCACCTGAGATTTAAGTCCTGTTTTCAGAAGTGGCACTGTGCAGTGCTTGTCTCATTTCCAGCCAGGATTAGGCCTCTAAATCTCTTGGAGCAGTCTTGAATACATTGCTGTGCTTCTTAACTGACCATTGGGCAGAATGTCCATTTTCAGCCCACAGCTTTTCCCAGGACGTGTATGTCTAATCTACGAGCAAAGGGGCTGAGCCACAGAAGGTTGCTGGGAAGCAGCGAGGGGTGTAGTGGGAGAGCTGTGGAGGGCAGGCAAGGACCCTGCTTGTCTCAGGGAGGAGAGCATGACCAGACCATGGAGGCATATGCAAGAGTGGAAGGGAATTCCCTGAAGCTCCAGAGTGGGCTTGGAGCATGCTGTTCAAAGTCTGAGCACCCACTGAAAGGAGGCTTGGAGTTAAGGCTGTGATTTTGTAACCATATTTCATTCTTACTCAGAGGTAAGTTACCTCCATACTCAGTTATACCAAACAAAGCTCTGTTGAATTGGCTGGGACAAAAGCATGTGTTTTTTAGGAAGAGGAAGTTTATTCTCACATCCTTTGATCTGCCTCACCTAGCAGATTTTCACTGTTCCTCTGCAGAGGTACCTTTCTCCAGTCTGGTGCAATATAGCTGAAAAGACTAGAAGTCCCTTCGGGTCTTCTGGTGCATGTGCTTCCGAGAAAAGATGGGGCAGCTCCATCTCTGATCTCTGCCCAGCTTATAACCCTGTCACAAATGCAGCAATGTGGCTGTAGTCTCTGAAAGCTCTGCAGAGGGCTAGCAGAGTTTGATGGGAGAGAGGAGTTTTGCTATGTATATGCCCCATTCTTACACCTTATCTCAAGTGTTTGGCTGCTGGCCTGTTGAAGACCTTAGACTGGATACGTGTATTCTAACCCAAGATGGGTACTTCTCAGGTTGAAAACAGGAGGTCTGCAGAGATTTTACCACTTGTTCCCAGTAGCCGTAGATTCCAGTACCTCCTTCTTTCCATAGATGATCATCCTCTTCCTACACTCCAGCATAAGAGTAATGCTAATAACTGCATTATTATCACTCATAATGTTCCTTAGGAAACAGAGGAGGCTTAGGTACTGGTGACCATGGGAGAATTTGTGGTTTCTCATCCTGAAGCCAGCTGCTGCAATTTGGAAAAGCGGGCATGAAAGAATTGCCAGAAGTGAGGCACAGAAGGGGCTTCCAGTGCCCAAGCAGAGCCAGACGTGCCTCAGCCACTCCTCAGAGTTGTCTGGGTAGCTCTTCTGAAGGTGAGGAGAGAGACTGCTGCTTCCTTTTGTAGCGTAGTCCAGTGCTTTACTGCTAACAATTTTTTTTTTCTTGTGAAAGGCGAGTGTTTCTTGTTGTGACTTAAGCCTGTTATTTTTATCCTATCCAACCTGAAGTGGAGAATAGATTACTCCCTTCCTTTTTTCTGCAACCTTTTATGTACTTGATTACTGCTGTTATATCTCCCCTTAGTCTTCTGTCTACTTTTAGTAGTTGTCCTTGTTTCATGGCTACATTTTTTTCCAATCAGCAGGAAAATTCCCTTACATAAAGTGGCTTTGGATCAGGCCCCTTGCGGAATAAAGCTCTGTATTGAAAACATTGTTTTAGTGGTTCAGATGTTGTATATTGGGATTGCAAGCATGTGTTATTTAAAATCATGCTCAAGGGGCAAAAATATCATTTGGAATAAAGAAGGTTACGCCCAGGCTGCTTAGAATCATTATTTCTCTATAGTTCCCCAGCCCTAATTTTTCTATCAGTGTACCACTATTTATGGTTCTTCAACAACCAACGCTGTAACCTTTCTTAAATTATCATAAACTAACCTTCTATTGACCAGGGACAACAAAGCCAGCATAAGATTGCCAATGCAGAAGGCTACAGTGTTAAGATTTGTTGTTTTTTTGCTAACAGTTGTTTATCATCAGATGTTTCCAATAATGGCTCTAGAAAGCATTGATTATTTTTCTGCCTTCACTTCAATTTATAAATTCAGTTTACCAGAGAGTGATAAAGAACAAAGCAAAAGTATGGGATGATCTAAATGACCCTGGGTAGCTTTACTGATTTGTTTTGCCTAGGGTTCTCTCTCCTGCTTCATGTAGGCTTAGATTTTGGGGGGGGGGGGGGGGGGGGAGAAATCTGAATAAATGCAAAACCAGTCCAGTTTCTTCATTTATTTTGCTAATTTCTTCATAACACAGAGAAAAAAGAATAAAATCACAGTTGTGTAAATGTTAGCAGAGAAAAGGACTGGCTAGATATTTTGTCGCAAAAGAGTTTAAGGATCCCTGTGGCTCATGACCAGTCACCTTTCTCTTGGCGTCGCCGTGTAGAAGGGAGAGGATGCAGAGGACTCTTTCACCCATGTAGTTTGCTAGGCAGTAGGGACTTTGTGATCTCTGGAGTATGAGAAGACATGGGGGTAGCCTCAGATGGGAACTCCTTGAGCTAAAGGCAGAGAATGGGAGCTGACTGTTTGAAGAGGACTGGGTTGGCACAAAGAGGTTCTGCAATAGTTGTGGCCTGACCTGTACTGATGTCTGAGGCAAACGTAGAAAGTGTTGGGGAAGGCTGTGCCAAGGCTGCCTGCATCCTATTGTGTCTTGCAATCTGGCATAACTCCTGCTCTCACTCAGAACATAGACATGAGACTGCAGAGCCCATGGCTTGGTGCTTAGGCTGGTTGGCAGAGCCCTGTTACTGAATAAAATTTGTATTCCTGGTATTGCTTTACACAGGTTTTGCAGCCAAGAAAGTCGTACTTGTCTACCTTGTCCTGGCTGCTGCTGTCTGGCCCATCAGGAGACAGACCTTGCCAGGGCCATGGCGGGCTGGGAGAGGCTGCAAGCAAGCAAGGAGGGCACAGAGCAGCAGGGCATGCCTGCTGCCTGGAGCACACACTCAAGCCCAAAGGGGATGAGGAAAAAGGGACCTGTGAGGTGTCAGATACTGCTGAAAGTTGCTGCTCGGGAGCAATGCAGACTCTCACAGCTAAAATTCATGAGTCCCAAGATCAGTTTTCAGATTGATATGTTCAATTTTTCTTTTAGTACAAATGTTCTTTGTTTTTGTAGGAGATATCAATAGCCTATATATTATTTTGAGTGAGCACATTTATAGGTATTTTCTGAACAGAACTACTACATTTATTCCCAAAGAGCGAAAAGCATATTCTTCTTAGATGGCAGTCCTTAGGCCTGGAGAGCTGAGGAGAACGTGAGGCTGAGCAAGTTTATGAGACCAAGCTGTACGTGGTTGCATGTTGCAAAGGCACCAGATAAAGAGGATTCTGAAAACTGGAGTAAAAGTTATAACAAATAGTTATTTACCTTGGGGTCCATGGTCCTTCTGTGAGAAGAACTTAGCAATTCACATTCCCATTGTCTTTGGCGCTGAGAATAGATTACTGTCTCCAGAACCAGGCCCAAGTTGCCTTGGGATAAGCAGATGGAGGAGAGTTTGCTAATCCCCTCCTGCCAGAGTTAGTTTTTTGCCTCTGGGCTTTCAGAAATTCTCATAAGCATACATCTCTGAGGCGAAGCTCTAGATTATAGAGGTTGCTAAGTTGTGTCTATGGAGTAGGTCCTCTTCAGAGCATCTTATCAAGACAGGGTTTGATAGATATTTTAGCTATGTCTCTGACTTTCTCCCTGCTGAGTCATTCAGGAGAATGGTTTGATTTCTGTCTGTAGCAAAGGTGGGTTGCACAAAATCTGTGAAGCACAACTGATATTAGATAAGCAGGGAAGATTCCACATGTGAATTGTTCATCAGGTTACAGGTATTTTGCTGAAACTTTTCATTTCTCTGTCTTACCTCATCAACATTAATAAAGTATATAGTAAAGTAATTCAGCAAGTACTGGAATCGAAGTTCAGTATCATGCAGATGCCTGACTCATGGCTAATTATGAGTGCTGACTGGGAGCATTTATAAAGATACCTGATGATGTTGAGCCTCTACAGTCCATTAGGATATCAGCACAACGCTGGCTGTATTGAGTCCAATTTAATTTTGTGTAACTTAGAGTGAGACTTCTCCCACTTCACTGGATTTGATAGCAGTTGATCAGAGGTTTAAAAAGCTAAAACAGGCTAAAAACACTAGGCTTGTCATCTTTTATACCTGTCTTGTCTTTACAGTGATCTAGCAGAGGAGTATTTGCATGCTGATGAATGAGGGAATCAGTCCTATTATATGTTACAAACATCAGAGATATGGGAGCGTTTGGAAGTTACTAGTTTAAGTTTGCCTTGTGCATTCACTTTCCTCCAGCCAGATTGAACCTGGAATGATTTGACATGTGTTCCTGATCCTCTGTCATTGATGGAAACCACTTAGTGACACATTTGCATGATATTTTAAGCAGGATAAATGGATACTTGAGTCCTTTTAGAGGCTTTGACTTTGGATTTTTTCCAGAAATGTTGTCTTGCTGTTGTTCTTAGCTCACATCATGAACATTATTTCCCACATGGTGTGTCACAAGGTCCTGGTGCTATTTATTCAGAATGCCCTTTGCTGTGGCCTGCAACTTCTCTCTGCCTGTTATGCAAGCACTGAGAGAGGGGGGGATGTGAAAGCCTCCCAACGCTACCCCCTCTTTGCACAAATTTCTGGGTAGGGTGTGAAAAACATGCTAAATGAGATCTTCAAAGAGGCACACTCGCATGTGGGGAGAGCAATATTGCCCTTTCTTAAACATGGAAGCTGTAATTATGGCTAGCTGAAGGGAGTCCTGCTGGGTCTCCTGCATGCCCACCTAAGCACCAAGCAGAATCTATCACTAAATAAACTTATCTTTATCTGACTGTTTACGGCTCTTGTGCCGTACTTGTTATTTATTTAATGAAATGTCCCAGTAAAATAGAGCAGCCATTCATAAGCCCCTGACAACAAACAATCATGAAAATTGCCTTTGATTTCCCTAATTTACTTGTAAGAGTCAGAACAATGGGAGAGAATAATTGCAGTTATTAAAAGAAATTGCTGCAGGCAAAATATAACCCATTTTAAAACTCAAATCCAGGAAAACAGAAAGGGGGGCAAAAAGGAGAGCCACCCGGTAAGATGCCTTGTGCTCCCTACCTCCTTTCTCTTTTCTCAAGCACTGCTATTTAGGGGGAAAATCAAAGCATTTAGTATCAGTGTAGTCAAGCTGTGTGCGGCAGCGCCTCACCTGGCAAAGCCATTGGAAAGCTGTTTTCTTCCAATCTGCTTCACGCCAATGCAAAACTATCCTTCTCTGGAAACTAAATGTATTGGAACCCAATATGAGGAAAACTTACTCTAGCATTAATTACTGTACAGAGAGGACTTTAACTCCTTCCTGGGCATGAATGAGATTGCTTGTGAAACTACAAGGCCTGTAGGATTTTCAAAAGAATGCAACCGGCTTTTAGTGTCATATGACCCCTAATGAGATTTGTTTTCTTCAGTCATTTAGAGCCAGGTTTTAAAGAATTTGGGTTCCTAAAGGTGTATCTATAGACCCTTTCAGATTCCTGTTGGTCCAGACCCAGCTGACTTTGCACATGGAGAGAGGTGAAGAACTGCTGTCTGCCCTTGGCTGTACAGAAAACCTCTAAGCAACGGCAGAAACAAATATGACACTGACTTTTGTGCGTCTAACTTCCTTGGAAAAGTAAAAGTCAAGCTCCTCAATCAGTTAAACACTGCAACACTAAGCAAAGTGATGCTTAAGTACTTGTAAAACTTGTGCCTCAGAAACCAGATGGCATTGTAAGAAGAATCTGTGCTTAACACAAACTGCATGCTTTTGTCCCAGCCAATTCAATAGAGCTTTGTCCAGTATAACTGAGCACGGGGGTAACTCGTCTCTGAGTACAAATGAAATATATTTGGCTCTCCCACTATTTTATAGGGAGATAAAAGAACAAAGGATTGCTGCAATTTGAGGGCATGAACCCTCATTTTCTCTCCAGTCTACCTAAATAGAAAAGAATTTCATGTTGGCCTGTGATCCTCCCTTCTGCAAGTCAAAGCCTTTGAGTTCCTGCTGCAAGTAATGGTAGTTTACTCGCAATTTTTCAGCTGCATGTGATACCCCAAATTGGCTGCCTTGTTGTAATGAAAAGCAGCATGCCAAGATGGAGGTCCTTCCAAAGAAGCCTGGCTATTGTAAGAGGAGGACGAATGACTGTGGTAATATTCCTGTATCTCTGTTTCACTTCATGCTTCACCACAGGAGCAAAACAAGGCAGCGGAGACCACTGTCAAGTGTTTACAGAATGTGGCTTTCTGACAAAAATGATTGTCAGGCAGTGACTGTATCAAAACGTTAGCAGGAGATGGTGGGTTTTCTTGGTTTTTTGCCCAGGCAGCTGGCAGTCTTAATTGCTCTGAAGAAAACAAACCTAGAAATTCCTTTTCTTCTTTTGGTATTTGGGGATATATATCATTCAGTGTTTTAACTCCATGCCTCCCTGCCTAATTTTCTCTCATCAAAGCAAAGGTGGATGAAACTTCCTCTTAGTTGCCTTGCTGTAGACATCAAGTAGATCCACTAAATGTCTCTGTTTTACATTGATTTAATGTGAGTAGAAATTAACCTACATTCAACATTCAGTACCTGAAGTCATTTTCCAGGTAAGCGCAGAATATTGAATAGTCAGTTCGATCAGTGTTATTCAAGGGAAGATGAGAATCCATATTCATAGCAATTTGACCTGCTGTTTACCTTGGTACACTGGGGTTTTTTTGTTTTGGCTGTGGAACGAAATGCTGTTTTGCCATCTGAAGAGATCTCAGAAAAAGGGCAGTAGTTAAAGATGAACTGGATTGCATTGCAAAAAAAGTCATAAAACCTTCCAGGACTTTAAAATCTCAGGGGGGTCAAATGTGTCGACTTAACTGAATTAAAATATTCCAGGCCATTCCTTCCTCTCTGCTTGCCACCTGCCAGAGTGCTGCAATTCCCTGTGCAGGAGTGTCACAGGTTGGTGATGCTGCAAATATACATGTGTTTATAACATTGTCACTGTATAAGAAATGCTTATCCTAAACCCAGACCACGGCAGGAAAGAACCTCCTAATTGAATTCTTCATTTTTATAGTCTCCATTCCCTTTTATGAATTAGGTTTAGGACAGCGTGCTGGAGGGAGCAGGAATAGATGGTCCTAATGAGGAGGTGGCTGAGCACCTTCCCTGAGCACACCCTGCAGTGAAACTAGTTTGGGCTATGTTCCACTTAACTGTTCTGCACCTCTCGGGACGAATCCTCACCTCGGATGTTGCTGTTCAGTGATTTAAGATGCAAATGTACGGTATCTACCAATTACCATAGGGATACTGTTCTCAACTTGGTGCTTGAAGATCTAAAAACATTTTCTGGGAAACTGAATGCCCAAACTGGTTCTTTCTTATCAAAGACCAAAAAGCCTTTTTGTTTTATGAACATAAATCTAGAGGATTTAATCAAACTTCCCTAACATTACATTTTGCCAGCTCCATGTCCATGATACAAGCTTGCTTTCTGCGTTAGTTAATACTCTCCTTTAAAAGTGAAGTTACCCTGCAGTCAGTGAATATATTGTGCTTGGTAATACTTAGAAATTTGCTTTCTGTTCACATTAAGTGATAAAAACCTCAAACTGAGAAACAAGATTTGTTGTAGAGTTTCTTGACCTGTTAAAGGGACTCAAAAATGGGGAATGGTAAGGAAGAGAGAAAAACAGTGATGTGGGCTAGTGAAATTCAAGCTTTTTATAGGTTACACTGCGTGGCTCCAAAGAGTTGCTTTTTGTAAATGTAGGCTTGCCACCTGGACACCCTTTTCTGCAGAAATTGAACACCAAACTCCATTTCTTCCCTAACAAGTGCACATAGGTGCTTTGCCATGTGTATACTTCTTGCTGCATTTTCTAGAATGATGCCAAAGACACTTCAGAAATATACCCTATGTTTTTAAAGAGTTTTTGTAAATCAAAATAAACTCCTCCATAAATACTGGGGAATGTTAGTCCAAGCCTACAGCAATCTAAGGCTGATTTAGGAATACTTCAGTATTCAAAGTGCTTATTTCAGCTTGCTAAAGTATCTCATTGGCTTAGATCTTTTTACTGCGTTTTGGTCTCGTGAGTGATTTTTATGATATTTAATAATTTCCTTAAATATGTGGGCACAGGTGATTTGACACAGCAAGCAGACTTGACAAATCACCAACAAAACGTTCTCTTTTCTATATAATTCCTGTAGCTATGCAGAAAGAAATGGAAGGAAGAAGGTGTATCAGTCCAAGCAACTGTATTTTAGTCTATAACTTCTACCCTCTTTCCTTTGTACCGTGGAGCAGTATGCCTAGAGTTATTGGAGAAAATCATGTTAAAAGTGAAGATAAGTATACAATAAAAGAATAATCTCGGAGGCAAAGATTCTTCTGTCATCCTTTCTATTTTTATAGGAACCTTTGCTGATTTACTTGCCAGATGAAGGCAGACTTTCTGTTCTCTTTTTAATTCGATCAGACAGCTTCACTGTGGGGTCATGCGCAGGGGAATGCTAGACTCTAGACTCACACTTTTTTTGCAGGGGTTTTCCTGAATACACTAGCTCCTAGCTGATCCTCAGCTATTATATGGAGCTTCAAGCCACAGGTAGATTTGCTATGAAACTGTTCAGTGTATGTCTTTCTGCAGAGTGTGAATGTTCTTGTATATGTAAAGCGATAGGTGCTAAAGGGTTGTGGCTGTTAAAATATGCTTTCTGTTGTACACAGGTAGAAGGCAAAGCAGTGGCAGCTCAAACACAAGAGTGGGTTATTTTTAGTTTCAGGAAGAGCGGTGCACAGTGTGTGTAACTGTTGTTAAAACAAAGGACGGCAGTTTGAGATGTGTAAGGGGATAGATAGTTTGTCTAAATCTGTAGAAGGTACAGGGTACAAATCAGGCAAAATATTTCCTGGTAACATTGTTGAATTTAGGTACTCCTTTGGGACACAAGAGCAAGCTTTGGACACCTTGGAAATTCTTATCTTATATTTTATAGAAGTGTTGCTTCTATAAAAGAACCTAACAAATATTTCACAGCAAATAAAAGCAGTAACAAAGAAAATGCAGCCCTCCATATCTCCCCATACTAATGGATTCACCAGACTCTCTTCAAAACTGCAGTGTAATGCAGGTTACTGCTTCCACTGCACCTCAGCCTCTAGGAGTTACAGCTCTTGACCTCTAAATGTTCAGAATAATAAAATACATTATTAACAAGTAGTCAGTTAACAAATAAATGCCCCTCTGGTAAATCCAAAAAGTAATGTTTTGAAATACTGCCACCTTCTGATCAGTTTGTGATGGAGAACTGAGTCATAAGGAATTTGTCAAAGTTTTTATTAACAGTAATAATTCAGTTCCTGATTTTATAATGTTAGGGCCACGTTGCACCATCTGTTTTGCAAGGCCAGCTTCCACTATATGTGAGACTATGTATACAGTAGTATAAAGAGATGAAGAAAATGCAGTATGATTTCTTACAAGTGGTGGGAGAGACAGCAGCAAACTTGTTTGAAGTAAGGAAAAGCACTTAGGTGTGTTATATATAAGTTTAAGGATTTACAAACACAGAGCCTATGTTTTAAGTTACGTAAGTATTAAATGTATCACAGAATTGCGGCTGAAATGTTGGTATGACCTGCAGGATGAGCTTGGCCAGAGGAGAGGTATGTGTGCTTTGAGTCTTAGAGGAGCAGACTTCCCTACTCCTGCATAACACCTGTCTCTGACATGTATGTGTCCATGAAGGGTTAATTTCTTTTACCATTTTTTCTTTGCCAACATTCAGATGATACTTGTCTGCATACCACCTTTGTGTATATTTTAATTACCCAGATGGTGTTTTATGTGTTCAGCCCCATATCATTACTATATTACTTAAACTTGGCAGTGATACTTAGAAATAACTTTCCCCAAGCTGGCTTTTTCTTGCAAAGTTCATCCAATTTCAGCTTTCCAAATGTCCTTTGTGCTGTGGCAATATATATTGTGTACCAAAATGGCTCGCGTATCATTTAAATTCCCTTGATGGGGAAAGTCTGCTTGGCAAAGAAAAGAAGTATTTAAAAGAACCAGAAACTAACACAAAACCTAAGCTAATGTGACCTTAAAGTTATCATTTCAAACTCTCAGAATGTAGGCCATCCAAAGGTTCTTAAATTTCCTTTGATTCACTTGAATTAACCCAGCTTCTTTGTCAGGCTCCAGTGAGATAGGGATGTCTGTGTCACACTCCAGCCTGTGGGCTTGTTGTGGACCAGGCTGATGCAAGGGCCTGACTGCACCACATTTTCCCCAAAGGGTGCAAGTGAGGTGTGCTTGTATTGCAGGTGCAGAGCTTTTTCCACAGCAAAATGGGTATTTTGAGATGGTGGCTGAGAAAGCAGATCCCTCCTTGAAGTATTTGGGATAGTAACAGGACTTCCAGCAGCAAAGGGAGAGTGACTCGTCTTGAAGCCACAGCACTGCTTTCCTGTGAATTCATCCCATATCGTAACTCTCATCCTACCTGGAGTACCACGAGCAGCACCTATGGGGCATATAGTAGGAGCATGCAGACTTGAATATAAGCATAGTCGAGGCAGTATCAGGGCTTGGGCAGGGAAAGCACATTGGCTGCCCATGGGGATTGAGGCCTTCCTGTGGTCAGTGTAAGCGTTTGTACATTTTATTTACTTTCTCATATTAATCGGCTTCTCAGATTTCCCACTCATTGCACAGCCTTCGTTTTGGCTTGATTTTTTTTACTTTCAGTTTTCCACCTTGGTAATATTTTAACTCATTAGCTGATTTCAACCTAATTTTAGGGAAGAGGAGTCTTGAGTCTTTCTTAATATATGCAGTCAAGTAAAGGACTCAAACCCGTATCAGTGCCCCACTAAGGGGAAAGACTGAAATTTGAGCTTGACTGTATAATTGTACACCAGGGAATCCATGCACGAGAGAGATTTACTGAATGAAAGTACTCAGAAATCAAACTTAAAAAACTCTTCTGCTTGTGTAATTACTTGTACATTGGCTTTGATAACTCCAAAGCAGGTAAAGTGGTTTGTGTTTAGCCAAAGTAGCTGTGTCCTGCAGCAGGACTTGTATTGCAGTCTGACTGGTAATGGCAGGTGAGTGTCAAGCTCTGTTACACACAGAGGGAGTGCCCTGGAGATGAAGCTTGTTATGACCAGTAACATGCCATTTGTGTCATTACAAACTGAAAATAAGAACTGTTTTCTCTTCAGAAAGGCTTGACTCCTGAACACTGAACACAGCACGTGGAGCTGAGCTGTCATCCCAAGATGCTTATCTTCCTGGCTATTTTCTAAATATGGCTTTCTTATTTCAGTTTAATACAGAAAAATCTCTTCTATTGAACAATAAAAACTTTCAAATAAGGGACTATCCTATAGCAGAGTTTTAGACCTTCACAGACTCTGCTAGATGCAAATGACAAGCCACACAAGCAGTCTCCAAGTGTTTTTAAAACAGATCCTAACCATATGTACAGTGTGCCACTTCTGCTGTTGTATATTGAGCTCAGGAGAAGGCAAGTAACATAATTGCCTTCAGCAAAATTGTCAAACAAGGAAACCTTTTAAAACTACATAGAGGGGGAATGTAATGAAAGCCCTGGAAGGAAGAGGCTAAGGGAAGAAAAATTGGCAGAGAACATTAACATATACTTTTAAGCAGTCTTTTCACAGAAAGAATAATGACCCAGAGGTTTGACTGTTGTAGTTCTTTTTTCAGTGAAAGGATTTTGTATGTGCTGCTGTGTAGGAGAGAAATGCTTATTTCCCCTGTGTTATTTTACATTTCAGTTTGGAAGAGCAAGAGGAAGCTTTATTTAGCCTGTTGAGTCCAACCCCACAGTAATACAGCCTATAAAACTTTCAAGAAGTGAAAGGCATACTGAGCTCACATTTCAGATAGTTTTCAGGATAACTCCTTGGCTGTTATAACCGTATGTCATACTAGACATAAATTATTAGAAATTATTTGCTACAGTTTGCATTCATATTACCTCCCAGGGACCTTTCAGGCTAGATTTATGAAGAGAGATGTTTCCTGAACATTTCTTCCTAAAGAAACTACAGATCGCAGGACAAATCAAGTTTTGATGAAATACGGACTCCAGATTTGAATTGCTGACTGATACCTAAGAGTTAGAGAGTGCACTCTCCGGGGGCAATTAGGGATACTATCCGCAAGGACAGTTGTGTCTTGCAGCAATTGCTGCTGGAAGTGGAAGGATTATTCTTTGCTTTATGATAGAGGCAGATGCTGCTGAGTAGCAGCCACTTAGCTGGTTCCTCTCCTGCAGGAGTATTGTGGAGACATGGCACAGGAGTGAGAAGGGCCTTAAAGATCTTCCATCCAGGTGAGCTGAAAGCTGTGAATCGAAATTGTCTTTAGGTAAGGGCAGGTGATGGTCTCCCGGGCCTTACTGGTTTAATATAAACATGCAAAATATAAACAAGTATCATGTTATTTGTGGTGGTTGTAGTTGTATGCATCAAGGCTCTGTGCTACACTGTGGTTATTTCCATCTTTCATTTACTTGTTCTGGAAAGTGCTCTTCATCCCCTTTTACGCTGCAGCCCTTGTCTGCTTGTGCTGTAAGGCAGCATGCCTCACAGGGCAGCACGGCACACCAAGCAGCTTGCAGATCATACGCAGTAGAAAACCTTTGTCCATGAGATGTAGGTAGCTTGCTCTGAACATTGTAGATTTTACCGTCACTTTTCCTTTCTTTTCAAAGTTGTCCTTGCCCTTTGAGGAAAAGTCTTTTGTGAATCTAGAAATGCCATCCAACCTGTGTCATCTTACCCAGATCCTAAGATCTCATCTGCCACATATGGGCACGGGTGAACAGTTTCGACTCCATACACCTCAAGGTTGGGGGCAGCCTGAATCCTAGGTAATCCTGCAAATACAGGGAGTGCAAACCAGCAATAAGCAGGGCTTTAGCCCACTGCCTGGTCTGAATTACTGGAGCCAGTGGGAATGAGGTGTAGCAGCCTGGCTCTTCATAAAACCCTACTGTGCACTGCTTTGTGCTTCTAGGTGTAGTATAATAATCTGGCCCTGTGTGATGGGGGAAGGAGTCTGATAGGAAAAGCTTTTGGTATGAAGATGTGTGAATAGAGTAATTCCATAATTAACAATAATGACCAGCACAGGTGACATTTCTTTGTAGTTAATAGCTGCTGGTGTGAAAGGCCCTGAGGCACAGCCTCAAAGCTGCTAAGCTAGCAAGTGAAATGCTAGGCTATTTGACCTGCAGTTCATTCCTAACATGAATGAGGCTATGAAAAACCTGAGCAAAATGTTCATAGGGACTTCTTCTTGGGCTGTGTGGAAATGCCAGCAATTTTGTATTTGGGATTGAAGCAGATTTCTCATGTTGGCAGTAGGGTTTGCAACAACTCTTTAGGAAGATGCAGAACTGTAAGCATCACTTGCACCTTCTAGAGGGGAAGCAAAGAAAGTCTTATGCACCTGAGAAAGTGTAAACAATTATGGCCAAATTCTGCAGTAGGAAGATTATGGAGATTTCCACCCTTAGGCCCATGATAAGTGAGTGGACTGAAAAAACAGTGGTGCTGAAGGAAGTGATGATACCTGGACTATCCCTTCCTGCAGTGTCTCCATGCCTGGAGATTCCTTCTCCAACTCTTCTGACAAAAAGGGATGGAAAAAGGTAGATGGTTCTGAGTGATTCTGGAGGCAGGAGAATGGGGCTTGTGACCAGGGGTGGGAGATGGGGCAGCTGTTTGCCAGCCAGACATTGCAGTGGTGTTCCCTGGATGTTGCTTTTATTGATGATTCAGAAATGGGTCATACTCTGCACATCTGGCCTTGCCAAAGCAGCCAAACTGTCTCTAGCAATGTGGTACCACCCTGATCTGCCAGCGTGGGATGCAGCAGCCAGGTAAGGCTGAGGCTATGCCAGGGATGCTCACATTTCACAGGCTGAGCTGGGTAACTTTATTTGATCCAAACTGGTTTTAGACTGAGAATATAGTTTCTGCAAGCCCTGACCACTTTATAAATTCAGCTTTGGCCAACTTATTTGGGGGGATATTCTAGTGGTCCCTAAATGTTAGGCAAGCAAAAGCCAATGCTTTGTTTTCAAAGGACTGATTAAAATACTCCACTGTGCTGAAATTTGAGTAGAGGTTGTTCCAAAGCTTTTTTTCTGATTACCAGCTCACCATAAAATCCATTATTGCCCACTTTTAATCCTGACTATCAAAACCATTTGTCTCTACAGATTGCCAAGTGAATAGCTACAGATGTTGTTTATTGTGCTGAACGCAGTGAGACACACTAACAAATCTACTGTAACAAGAAGTAACCCATTACAGTAAGAGAAGACTTTGTGCTCTGAAACAAATATCTTTAGACTTCAGTCTGAAATACAATCTACTGTCATGTTTTCTCCACGGCTAGCAATTTTACTGTATGACACAACAAATCTCAGTGCGAAATAGCTGGGGTTTATTCTCTACTAAAAAACTGGACCTGCTGCAGTGTAGCATATGGGAATTGGCCTGAAGGAGTGGACTTTTCCCTGTGACTGGATTTTCATGAAGCTCTGCATACAGAGCTTTTGATACCATCTTGTTCTCCACAGAGTCATCAGGTTTACAAAGGTAAGCTATACCATTCATACTGTATGTGTGCTGCCCTAAAACAAAAGCCATGGGACAAGTTCTTAGCTGGCATGAAGAACTGCGACATCAGGCATGACATTTAAAATAGTTCTTTCCTGTCTCAAAGGTTCACCCCCTTTGACTTTATATTGGTGTCCTCTTTTCTAGGTGCCAACGGCCTTTGCCCAGCCAGCCTGGTCTCCCTCTGCTCTCCCATCTCATCAGAACATCTTACTTAGCCTCTGCCTAGTTTTCTTCATAAATTCTGCTACCTCATTTCAACTGTTGACTCAGCACCTTGCTGAAATTCTGGTGGATTTTTCTACTGGGCACGTAGCACATGTCTGGCACCCAGACCATTTTTATGCAAAGTGCAAAGTCCCAGCTTCCATCACATGAAGAGCTACAACTCAGTAAAGAAAACAGAAACTTTCTAAGCCTGGGGTTTTTTGCTTAAGAACGTAAGTTACTGAAATCACTGTCTGCCTGTCCCTTTTATACCACCTCCAACCATTCTTCAGTAACTTTTGAGTCCATTGACCAATTTCACCCAGAGCTGACATAGGGGACAGAGGTTTTGAAGAGACTTAGTTACTGCAATATTAATAAAAATCTCTCTCCTTTACCTGGTTATCTATAGCAAAGATTTGTATATGAATCTGCCTCTTATCACACACCAGAGAACTTGCAGGAAGGAGGCACAGTCCCCATCTCAGGAAGGCTTTTGCATATTAGACAGCAGAGGTTCCAAAAAAGAGGCAAAACCCCATACCAAGACCAGAGTGAGTGTCTGTCGTGGTTTAAGCCCAGCTGGTAACAAAGCACCACGCAGCTGCTTGCTCACTCCCCCCACCCCCGACCATGGTGGGATGAGGCGAAAATATAAAGGCAGGCTTGTGGGTTGAGATAAGGACTGGGAAGGATCAATCCCTTATGGTCACGGGCAAAAGACAGGCTCAACTTGGGGAAGAAACAAAATCAATTTAATTTACTACAAGGCAAATCAAAACAAGGATATTAGGAAGTAAAACCAAACCTTAGAACACCTTCCCCCCACCCCTCCCTCCTTCCCGGCT
>JANHGO010000001.1:80655262-80694299 GCA_024606505.1 Aquila spilogaster | reverse complement strand
ACACAGTTTGTTCAGTAGTTCACTCAGGTTACCAGTAAGGACATCCAGACCCTGCACTTTCATGTTTACAGATAAGATATTGACAATAAAATGGGCAGGTGTACTTTAGAGAGCGTAATGATGTTGCAGAGAATGGCTTTACCATTAAAAAGCCATAGGAATTTCAAAGTTCTGATACAAACTACCACCAGTGTTGTTTGTTTGGTTGGTTTTTAAGTATTTTTGAAAGGAAAGTATTTGCACTTAAATGTAGTGCACATGCAGACATAAATAGGAAGCATTAAAAATATGGAAGAGAATTCTGTCTTGCAGAGATTGCTTAGCTTCCAGCTTGGCTCCTGGATACACCACAGTCCGTTATGTCAATGGGACCACGTAAAAGCACCTTCTAGGTGAGTGTAAATTACTGGCTGCCTATACTGTCCCTATTCAGATGTAATGCCTACAAGTCAGTTACACATATCAGTGGTGTAAAAAGCCATACTGTATCATTCATTTTGTTGCTAGAGAAAGAAAACCTGGAAAGTCTAGGGCTGGGAATTAAAGGAGGAACCCACAGTAGGTATCTCCTTTCATTTGCCCTTTTTACAACAGAGCAGCTCCAAAAAAAACCAGGAGGCTGCTCTGTTTGAGAATGGCCATTCCTCATATAGAACAACCTTGCTCCTTGATTAATGGTACATTTCCCTTTGATTTATAACCATGCCTGGATTCAGGTAGCATCAGAATAGTAAGAAAAAAAAATGAGATTGCAGTTTATTAATAGGGAAATTGTATTGCACTGTCCTGCTTTGTCTCTGTGGTTTGCTCAAGTCTGAGCCCTGTCCTTCTGGGTACAGCTTGGTCTTGTGTCTCTCCTGATGGGAAAAGGAGAAGGCCTGATGGCCACATGGACTGCAAATCCCTTCGCTCTGTTCTCACAGCTTTAGCTGCAGCCTTGGACCGTATATACAGTCCTATAGCCAGCTTAGAGACAAACTCCTGTTTGGCACAGTATTCTTTTTTCATTAGGAACTAAA
This sequence comes from Aquila spilogaster, assembly GCA_024606505.1. Classification (NCBI taxonomy): domain Eukaryota; kingdom Metazoa; phylum Chordata; class Aves; order Accipitriformes; family Accipitridae; genus Aquila; species Aquila spilogaster. The sequence continues at coordinate 80,693,280 of JANHGO010000001.1, read as the reverse complement.
GAAAGTCTGGCAAAGGAAGAGAAAACAACAGTGGGAAAGAGGTAGGTTTTGCCTCAAAAAGAAGAAACTGCTTCAAATAATATTCTGATGCAATTTTTGCTTGGGCTCGTGGGAGAAGGGCAGTAGCATTCTGGTCCCTCTCAAACTTCCTGATGATAGTTTCTTTATTGAGGAGGTCAGTGCTTTATAAAAAAAAAAAAAAATGCCTGATAAGTGTTTCATGTATTTATTTAACCTGCTGGTGTAATTAGTTAACTAGAACACATTTTAAATCTGTTACGATGACACGAGCAGCTGGCTTTATGCAGTTGAACTGTCTACCTTCCTAAAGTTATTGCAGCAAGCATGGCAGAGGACATGAGGAGCAGACAAAGCTGACAGTGCCAACCGCAGCTGAAAATGTTGCCTGTGCTGGTCTGCAGCTGATCTCCAGCAGAGACCAGTATCAGCAGTTGCACATGCGCACAGGTGTCATTTGTAGTGACAGCTTTGGCATTTTGCTTTGTGTGCAGTTAGCTATGTCCCCCATAATTCTTGGTCATTTAATACACATGAACAGGTGTTCCGGGGGTTTTCAGACATGGCTTTAACAAGACTTCAACACTCTTCTACTGGCTGCTCGAGCTGACACATAGACACAACTAGTTTTCCTAAGGGCTTGGGTGGCAGCTTCCTTTGGTGCAGAGTGCCTGGTCAGCCTTCTCTGCAGAACTCTGGCTTGTGGGAAGAGGAGAACTGGCATCTAGCTTCAAACAGGAGCTGGGGACTGAACTTTTAAAGTCCAACAAGATGCCTAGTAGCACCCTTCAGTGAGAGAAAGCTTGGAAATGTGGTCCATTATACCTGTTCTGAAATATCCAGCCTTCTTTTCTTAGAAGACACTTCTGTCCTTAGTTTCATTCATCCAACACATGAGGACATGGGACTGTCCTCCATGAGGCATCTCCTGTTGAATGCCCAAGCTCATACAGGTCAAGGTATATGGTAGTCTTCAGGATACCATTCAAAGGAGTATATTTGTTATTTCCCTGCTATGGGAAGCAGGTTCTGCACTTGTCACTGCTGTCCTCATTAGCAGTACAAAAAAAAAAAAAAAAAAAAAAGCCTGGAAGCAGGTCTGGGGTTGCCTTGTGGAGTGCCTGTAATTCATTATCCATAGGTGGGCCCAGTACTACAGAATGGTTTTAAAGTGATTTAGGAGGTTTGGTATTTCACCTAGAAATGCCATCTGCAAGGTGCTAATGGGACAGCTATTTGCCCTGACACTGAGGTGCTAGCTTTGCAGAGACTTTGCAGGCATAGCATGATGTGGAAATTACAGACTTGGAAAATCTAGAACTAATCTTTTTGGGATCAGATCTGGTTTTGGTGTATTTTAGCTGAAAGGAGCTTAACTGCTTATAATTTTCTTGGCTTGTGAAGGTGTGCTTCCTTTTCCACCCCTAGCTTCCTCCTTCAGCCTTGCTGGTACGCCCAAGGTCTTGCTCATACAGTGAGGTGCAAAAGACCTTGGCTTGGGAGTGGCAACAATTAAGATATCACCTGAGACAGATAATGACTGCACTGCTATCTCAGACTGGGTACTCAAAGAACTGACATAATAAGCACACAGTAAGGGGAACAGGATTTGTTTTTTGCTGTTACTAGTGTTGTTATTCATGGTCTCAATTATGGTGGGTAGTGTTTTGATGCTCCAGAGATAAATGCAATACAAGTAGCTACACTGTGTTTCTTCCTGTTTGGACTTCACTCAGACCCTCAAAATAATTTTAACATCTCTTATATGTGAATTCATTGTATGAAGAGTATTTCAATAGAACTTTCTGCCTTGTTTATGATTTTTACATTTCGCTCCAGTGTGTTTATTGTTATTTTTCTCCACAAGGGAACAAACTAAGGCACATGCCAGAAGTTTGCCTTCAACATCTCTTTAGTTGGTGTCAGTTTTTTGGCCCTTATTCAAGCAGCTGGCCAGGTCATCAGAGTTCAAGCATACTTCTTTTGTGCCACTTGCACCTAGTCTGGCATGAAGGAAGATAAGTCTACAAATTATTAAGCATTTGGCAGTGCATTCCAGTTGTGTTAGGTTGTAACTACATCAGTTACACAGTTAAGAGGAAGTGACAGGTAAGCAAAACAAGAACACAAGACTCATGCTGTTAGAAGCAAATGTCACTGTGTCATACATATAATATGTGTATATCGATACTTTCTCTAAATGCACTCACAAGAAAAAGTGGAAATGAGAGGGGGAATATCTGTTTATGTGTCAATATGTGTTTCTATGTGTCCATGTTATTTGAGTTATATACACTGACATTTGCTTGATGTATACACAGGGAGTAAGAGTATGATGGAGATGGAGCCTTCATATGGCCCATTGGTTTGTTTGCCATTTTCTGTATAGGCATTTCAGATTGTTTGTTCTTTTTTACAGTGAAATGGTTTTTGGAACTGTATTTATCACATTTCTATAGGTTTTGTTTCTCTTTTGTTTCAACCTTTTGTGAATCCAATGAGGAAGCATTCTTTACTTCCAGTACTTGTAGAGCTATAAACTCAATTAGGAGTATAACTGATTGCATTTATTTTATATTGTTTCGTAACACCGTTTTTCACAAGTTAAAAGTTCTGCAACTGAAAGAGCTTTCACGAATGTCCAGTGTGATGCCTAGTTTTATAGATGTTGCTTCATAACAACATGAAGATACTTTATGCTGGCAAAACTGCCCGTCTCTGCTAAAGAGTCAAGGGGTTACCTGGCTAGGGTCACAGCTTGGAGTGAATGCAAGAGACAGAAGTCTGACAGTTCCTTTTTGGGTGAGTGGTGAAAAGTGAGGTTGTATAAGAGCCTGCACCCTGACTAACCCAAGTATCTCCTCCTTGTGCTTATCCACGGCTGGAGAGAGCAATGTGCTCTTCATCTGTTGTTTCTGAATCTCTTGTGCCAAGCCTGCAGGCTGCTCTCAAAAAATACCCACTTGGCTGAAAGCCACATGACATACCATATTTAGAGTTGTAGAAGGAGAAGGTTTCTTGGAGATCCCATCATTACCTTGCAGGGTGAGACTTGAGCTGAATGTACAACAGGACAAACTGATGCTATTTATTTTGTGCTTGTATCTCTCCTCCTGGATCTTGGGTTTTTAATTAACCAGGAGAAGATAATAGAGTCTGGGTTCAAGCCCTCGAGTTACCTGTATATCCATGTCAGTTTGGTTCGAAGTAATGCCATTTGGGGAATGGGGGAAGAGTTCAATTTATATTTTAAAAATGTCTGCAAATACATATGTGCAGATATACATGCTGTATATGAATGAAAGTGAAAGCATGAAAAAGTAGAGATTGCAAGTTGAGCATTTAAAGTAAAGCAGTGTCCAGGAGATAAGATGACCTAAGTAACATTAATTCCCCTATCTGTTTCTAACCAGTGCTGTCATGCACTGTTAATGGTCATATTCACAGAAGGAGGGGGCTTTAATACTCGGGATTCATGAGACGCTCATAAATCGTAAAGAGGAGTGTGATTTTGCATCCTTGAAATGCCCAAGTTAAGTAAATTCAGAAAATATATTGACTGTTTTGAGTCTGTCTCATCCTATTTCCACAGGCATGGAAATGAAAATGCCATTCAGCTTTCCTGCTACTATATATAAAAGTTAAATCTATATATACTGTTCACTCAAAGGGCATTTGGAAGGAGGTTTTCTGTGTTGGTAACAGCAGTCAAAAGCTTTATGCTACTACTAGACAGGAAATTTTTATTTCTATACATTTCTAGTAATAAACCCACAAAAAGATATAGCTAACACCTCCCATTTTGCAAGTACTTAACGTGTGTGTAAACAATAGTGAGAAAGAGCTGTTGTTTTTATTTCACTACAAAAAAAAACCTTCTTACAAGTTTGCTTTTTAAAATTTCTTACCATGTGACCAGAATGTCAGGACTGATGAAAACTCAAGTAGCCAAGGAGAAAAATCTTCACTGATTTCACTAAAAATGCGATGACAAATATTTGTATAAGCATACCTGTTTATGGATTGGTTGTCAGTAGCTTGAGTACCTGACACTGAGGTATCAGAGCTGGTCAGCCAAGCTGTCAGGAATACGTTACTGACCGCAGCTGAAGTTGGTGTCTGAGCTAATATTCCACCCAGGTGTCTCACTCTGAAATTCCTTATCTTGGGATGCTTTATTAATGAATATTGTACAAGCTGTGTGTATATTTTCTTCTACCAAGCATACCTGTAAAAGTCAAATATTAATGCCTAGGGTATAGTGTAAATAGCATTCATAATCCTGCTCTGAAACAACTTTCTGTGAAGCCATTTTCCACTCTGTTTCTTGGAGAAAAACAAATATACAACAGAACCCTGAAACTCCTTTCCAATATTTCATTTGCTGGCTTTCAAGCATCATCCTGGGAGCAATGAGACAAGAAAAGAGTCTTTTCTTCCTTCAAGGTCTGCAGTGAACAGTGTAAAACTACGCACAATAGATTTGGGAGAAGTTTTATATATAATGACAAGTGAGTGTATCTCCAGGGTGCTCTGCTGTTGTGGAATGTAGTTATAAGCCAAATCATCCATTAAGTTACTGAACGTGGTAAAATTTCTCAGTTCTTAGAGATGAAAAGCACATGAAGAGACACCTATGACTCAGTTCTTATGAATGCAGTGAAGTAAGGTTATCAGCCTAAATTGTCACTATTAATCAACAGTGTAACCCTGCAATGATAGCCCCTGTGAATCTGTGGACCTTTGGGATTGTGTTGGTTGGAAGTAGTCTGACAGTGCTAGGGTCAGGTACTCAATGTGAGTCTCAAACTGCTCCAGCTGAAAAGAGAAAAGAAAGCATATGTACACTTTGCTCCTAGGGAGGTGTTCACATGAGTAGGAAATGCATGATTATGGTATTGTTTCTATATGGATAGAGAACTGCTTTTGTCTTACTTTATTTTTCTCCCAGTATTCATCCTCTGTTGTCTCAGAATTTCTCTTCTCTTACTAAGTCCTGAAATTCAGCCTTTCAGAATTTGCTTTGCCAACTAATGGAAGGGGTGGCTCCAATGGTATTATTATTATATGCTAAAAATGGTTTAGCTTTGGTATACCTGCAGTGATGTACATCCTTATGTTCGTACGTCCATGCTTTCACCTTATCTTCCAGTAGACTGATAAGGATACATAAAATGAGAAGTAGCTGTCATCTTACTGATAATCAGTAAGATCTACTGCTATTGGTATTTTACTTACAATGCCTGCCATCCAAGGGATAGTAAATACTTTATTTAATCTTTTTTTTTAAATTTGCTGTCAGTGTTTGTGTTCTGATCTGGATACTTTTCATACCTGTGATCTTACTGCTTAGATTGTCTCTGACTTCAGAAGTTGTGTTTTGCTAATTAACTTTCATAGGAAAGGAACAAATTTCATAAAAAAGATTGCAAAGTTAATTAAGGATGAGAAACAAAATGAAAAGCAAGTAGAACAACCTGACTAAGGAGACAGTAATAACATGCGGTACAAAAACAGTAACAGATGATTTAAATGTCTCATCATTAAAGCATGTGTGTGAAAAATTTTAAGGTAGCCAGCACACTTCAAAAAGGTGGAAAAAAATATTTTTATGCCAGGGAAATCCTAATTCAAGGTAAGAAATATTTTTCACGTGCATTTATATACAGTGTGTTTCCAGAAGGATTCATGAATGGCTGTCCTGGCAAAACTTATCTGGTTTTGGGTAGTCTTGGAGAGAGGTGAAAGAGTTAAAATAAACAAAACAATTAAGCATTTTGGAACTATTAACACCAGAAAATGGGAGACCGCTAAGCTCTACGCCCAAACTTTGATCTTGGTGAGAGATGATATTTGGAGAACTGAGTCTCCAAAGACAGCAAGGTCACTTATGCTTACTACTAGTTTTTATATTAAATAGTCTGCACTGGGAGCTGTAGAAAGGGACAGCAGAAAAACATGGGGGGCTGGAAGTAAATCCCAGTGTGTCTCTTCTGACATTGCTGCAAGACATGATCTCTGGTAGTAAAATGGCCTGCAGATGCCATAACTTGCTTCAGCACATGACATCCAATTTTGCAAGGTCTAATGACAGGCACGGAATTAACTTGGCCTGCTGCTGCAGGCATGCCTTGGAGCTGCTCACGAGTTCTAGCAGCACGTCAAGATGTTTGCTCCATCTTTTTGAAAAAGGAAACAGCCGTCAGCATTGGCATTTGAAAGAGCATCAATACATTCAGGTAGAAACTGAACTGCTATTTCAGTAATTTCTCTTATATCTAAAGTTAGGTGCTTGTTGTTTGTTTGTTTGTTTTTAATTATTATTGAATTCCAGTGTCAAGTCCCTGAAGGGAGGGCACACGTAAGGTGTTTGTAGACATTCGTTAGGGTTCTCTTTAAACAAATTTAAAAGTAATGCAGTTGATTATGGTAAACAGTCGTGTATTTCTGTGGTGGGATGTTTCTGTCATCTTAAAATGCTGTAAGTGGGATTGAGCTCCCTTAAACTCAGTGGTGCGTCTCACGTTGCTGTCATCACTGCTGAAACACGTGACCCACCGCTCACGTCCACTGATTGGTCTCCATCAGTGTTCAGCAAATGTTGATGAATGTCAGTCGGTACAATTTTTTGTGTGTGGAGGAATTCAGTGCCACTCCTTTGCTTCATACACACTTCCATGTCAGACGCCATTTTGTCAGACTGCCAGCTGCTGCCATCTGTGATGTGGGAACAACATGTAAGGGAATATTGATGGAAAGGTTCAACCTCTGCTGCTGTACCACCAGTGTCTGCCTCTGATGTCGTGGGCCAACATAATAAAATAGGAGGCATTAATTTCAGAGGAGTTCTTCTATAATTTTCTCTTGTGACCTGATTTTTTTTTTTAAATAATCAAGACTCTTATCCTAAAGAACAGAGAAAAGTAATCCAAAAGACGATCTCAAAATACTTTTTGCATTTACTGTAATGAATCCTGATTAGGAACCTGTGCAGTGATGTTATCCTGATTGGAGGGAAATTGGTGAAGGAAATAACCAATTTTCAATCAACATAATTGTTTGCTCAGGAGGTTTGAAATCTGGAGAAATGACTTTGCATCTTCTGCAGATGTGTTAAAAGATTCATCTGGAATAGCAGAAGAAATCTAGTGTAAGAATTGCACAAAGGAAGGGCAACTGTTGTCATCATGCTGGACTTGTGTAAGGCCTTTGACATGGTCCTTTGCCACATTCTTATCTTGAAACTGAGGATACATGGATTTGAAGGCTGGGCTATTTGGTGAATAAGGAATTGGTTGGATGGTTGTAGCTAGAACGCTGTGGTCAACTGCTCTGTGCCTGGGTGGAGGCCAGTCATGAATGATGCCCCCCAGTGGTCCTTTTTAAACTGAAAGGGGAGATTTAGATTAGATATCAGGAGGAATTTTTTTTTATTCAGAGTGTGATGAGGCTCTGTGAAGCTGCCCATAGAAGTTGTGGATGCCCCATCACTGGAGGTGCTCAGGACCAGGTTGAATGTTGTTCTGGTCAGCCTGGTGTGATGTGGGGCAATGCTTTCCATGGCAGGGGGTTGGAACTGGATGATCTTTAAGGTCTCTTCCAACCCAAGCCATTTTGCTACTAAACACGTCAGTCTGAACCAGTTTTACTGAAGCTTTTCCTGCTTTTCCCCTTCTGTGAATTGAAGGGAGGCTAAAGCTACCTCCCTGAACAAGCTAGCAACTTTACTGCTGTAAAGCTGAGTGGCATAGCCATTTATCCTAGCCATATAATAATGGAGCAAATTTGCTACTTCCCCACCTCTGAATTGTGAAATTACAATTGTATATGCATGTCCCAGAGGTGAATGTTGCTGGATATACATGGCTGTATCCACATTTCCTTGCACATTCTTGCACTTTAGATTTGCCTCCCTTAAATCAGCCGAGACATGAAATGGCCAAGCTGTACCTGGGCATAAAACACTTTTGCTTTGCTGCATATTCCTTATCACCTTGAGCTGTCCATTTAAATGTAAAGAGAAGTTTCACTCCTCAGCTTGTAAAATTATAGTTCCCATCTACTAAGAAAAAGAGGCTCAAAATCAAATAAATAGCATAGAATGCTTTGATTCATATCTGTGTGCTGAAAGTTTCATACATCAAGTAAAATACCATGAATACATCATTATTTTGACAGCTTTGAGGAAAAGAAGGCAGGAGGATTGCATTGCATGGGTTTAATTTCTGCAGTTTCACAGCTTTGTCTTTTGCAAAAGAGTCAAATTCTGCCGTCGGTGAGCACAGAGAAGGTGGTTAACAGAATGGAAAAGTGGAAAGACGATGTAAACGCCTGTCAAATCTTTTACTTAGAGTTCAAGGCCCCACAAAGGGTTCCCTACCCCTCACTTGTGTCTCACACCTTCCCAGAACATTACTTTTTGTCTTTCTTCAGGCTCAGCACTTCCCCAGCTGCAACAGGAGGTCACAGAACAGGAGAGACTAGATAGCCAGAAGAGCGTTTCCCACCGAGACTATCACAGGCAGAAGTAAACAGCCACTCTTTACTCATCTGACAACAGTGGAATTTCCACCTTCATTATGCCACCTGACATGGATATTTAATTGGCCAGCATCTAGGTAAGATGAAGATCTGTCTATAGGTGCCAGAATCATGTCAGAGCAGAAATCAAGTCCTTGTGGTAAGCAGCAAAAGTTTGATGGGGTCCTCAGAAGAGAATGCAGTGATAAAAAGCTGAAGTCCTGAAGGACCTGAGGCAAGCTCTCAGTTTGATGGCATCGCTGTTGGGAATGTTATTTACCATAAAGCTAAATTTAAGTCTATAATACGATAGGGTTAGGGTCCTGTGGGCAAGAAGCAACATCCCAGATACAGTGAAGTAGTTAGTGTTGATGGGGGACTGAGGCAGGTAGAGGAGTCCTTTGCTTCTCTGAGCAGTAGTACCTTCCCTTGTTTTTGAGTCCCTGTAATTGGTAAGCCTTCTCACCCAAGCACGGTTGTGCAAATTGTATTTAGAAAATCTTAACTTTTAAAGCACAAGAACATTTAATATTCTTTTTATTTCCCTTTGAGTCATTGAATTGGATTTCTCTTTATAATTACAGAATGAAAAATATACTTTTGTAGGAAGCAGAGGCTTTTTTATTTTTTTTAACCTTTCCTATTCCACGATTCCAGGGCCTTTTTATAAAGTTAACAGGTATGTGCAAGTAGTTCATGAGGGTCGTGAAAAGAACCTTTACCTTCTGCTACAGTTGCCGTGATTTCCTTTTCCCATTGATACGGACCAACGTACGACTGTAGCAAGCCTGTTTTGTGGAGCAGAAACCTGACCTTTACTTCAAAGTATTTGTGTATTTATATTTAAAGTATTTCTGTATTTACCAGTATTTCACTGGTGGTATTTCATTACTTTTGTTCCCATTCCAGCAGAACACAAAAAGTGTATTGATAATGTAAAATCCTTGGAATTAATTTTAGCAAAACCCAAAAATGAACTGAAATTTAGTCAAAGCTCAGAAAACTTTAATATAAAGTTCCCATTTTTATGGGCTTGTTATTTGGTGCAAATCCTGTACACATTTCTTCTTTCCTGTCACATCTCAAGATCTTTTTGTAAGGAATCACAGTCTCTTTTCTCCCTAATTTAAATTCTGCTCTATCCTTTTGGAATATTAGGTATGGCTTAGCAGTGAAATTATTTTAATGATGTGGCTGGGTGCTCGTATATATTCAGGCAAGCAAACATAAAATGGTCATTCTTTATATTAAGGATCCATCTATAGTTTAGAAAAGGTAATAAATGATAGATTGAAGGCATAGATGGCTCCAGTAGTGGCTGGTGTGTATTACAGAGGTTATTTGCTCATCAGTTGAAGGTATTGCAGATGGCTGCAAGCCAAGCTTACACACAACCTGTGCAATGAGTGGACTCCATAATAATTGATTAACTGTGTATTAACATGCAAATTAACTCTTCATCAGCTCTTCATGAAATATATATGAATGGCAACCAAATAGCAAGCATGACCATAAAAGGAGACACTAAATTTCCTTATAAAAGGGGGTTTATATGTTCTTGTTTAAACATGAAATGTTATTTGTAAGGGTGCCTATGCCACCAGAAACTGAAGTCTATATTAGAAGTGGCATCTTGCAGTGCTTGCCTCATTTCCCATCAAGACTAGGCTTCTAAATCACTTGCACAATCCTGAATATGTTGTTGTGCTTCTTTTTTTTTTAAATTATTTTCAGGCAGAGTTTTCATTTTAAGCCCACACCTTTTCATAGCGGGTGTGGAAAGGGAGGGGAAGCTCCACTGCTGACGTGGAGCATTCTGTTCAATGTCTGGGGCTCTCACTAAAGGGATTGCAGCTTCTGTTTTTGCCGTGTTCCTTTCATATTCAGAGATAAGAGTTACCCCCACTCTTAGTTATACTGGAAAAGCTATGTTGAATTGGCTCAGACAAAGACATGTGGTTTGTATTAAATACAACCTCTTTCTCTCATCTTTTGATCTGCCTCACACAGTAGATTTGAGGATGTACCTCAACAGTGGTGCTTCAATTGGGTAGCTCCAAAGTCTAAAAGTCCCTCGTGTATGTGCTACCAAGATGTACTCTGACAATCTCATCAACAATCTCTTCTTGAAAACAAAAGGTCTGCAGAGATGTTACCACCCTTTCCCACTAACTGTGGTTATCAGTGGCTCCTTTATTCCAAAGACAATCATCCAAGATTACAGTAATGCTAGTAACTGAAAGAACAAAATCAGAAGGAAAGCTATTGAGCTAACGAAAATTTATCTTCTCAAGGGCCCTCACCCATAACTTTCCTAAAGAAACAGAAGAGCCTTGGGTATAGGATTTGGGATTTCTCATCCTGCAGCCAGTTACTGGGCTTTGGAAAAGTGGATGTGAAAGAATTGCGAAAAGTAAGGGAAGGGGTCTATGTAGTCCATTCTGTCCATTTTCTGGGAGCCATACGTACCTCAGTTGCTCCTAAGAAAGAGCCAGATAACTGTTCTGAACGTGAGACTGCAGCTTCCTCTTGTCGTGTAGTCCAGTGCTAACAAAGTCTTCTTGCCTTTGAAATGTGAGCGTTTCTTGTTGCAACTTAAGCCCCCCCCCCTTTTTTTTCCTGTCCATCCTGAAAGTGGTGAACAGATTGCTTGCTTTCATTTTTCTGCAGCTCTTGATGTGTTTGATTACTGTCGTTATATCTCATCTCAGTCTTCTGTCTACCTTTATTAGTTGCCCTTGTTTCATGGCTTCATCTTTTCCAGCAGGTAAATTCTGTTACGTAAAGCAAATTTGGACCAGGCTCTTTTAGAGAAGCAGCTAGTTGCTAAATAAAGCTCTGTGTTGAAAACATCATTTTGCTTAAATATTCAGATGTTGTATATTGAGATGGCAAGCGTGTTTTACTTAAAATTGTTCTTAATGTGCAGAATTTGCAATAAATAAAGTTACACTCAGACTGCTTACAAGCATGATTTCTCTTTAGCTGCTCAGCCCTACTTTCTCTATCATCGTACCACTGTTTATGGCTCTTCAGCAATCAAGACTGTAGCCTTTTCTTAAATTGTCGTAAAATAACATTCTGTTGACTGAGAACAACAAATTCAGAAGGCTAGTGTTAAAACTCTTGTGTTTATTTTTTTGGTTGATTCTTTTTCTGTTGGTTTTATTTGTTTTGCTAATAGGAGTTGTTTATCATCAGAGATTTCCAATAATGGCTCTAGAAAGCATTTATTATTTTTCTGCCTTCACATAAATGTGTAAATTTAATTTACTAGACAATGAGAGAGTAAAGCAAAGGTATGAAGGGGTCACTTAGACCCTGGGTAGTTTTACTGATTTATTTTGCCTTGTGTTTTCTCTCACACCTCATCTAGATTTAGAAATTAAAAAAAAATCTGAATAAATGGAAAACAATCTGATTTCTCCCTTTCTTTTGCTAATTTCTTTATAGAACAGAGAAATGGGAATAAAGTCATGGTTGTTTAAATCTTGGCAGAGGAGGGGACTGGGCTTGATATTATGTAGTAGAAGAGATGAAGTATCCCTGTGATTCTTGAGCAGCCGTCTTTTCTCATGATTGCGTGAAAGAGAGAGAATGCAGAGAGCTGTGTTACCCACAATTTTGCATCTGAGAAGGATGTACCTGTCTGCCCTGTCCTGGCTGCTGTCAGGCAGAGATGAGACCACCAGGACAGAGGCAAGAGAGATCTCTCTAGCTGGGGAGCATGGTCTACTGGGAGAGGCTGCCAGCAAGCAGAGTGGGTATGGGGCAGCAGAGACAGAGAGGTCCAGGGAAAGAAAAAGGACTTGTGAAGTATTTCTTGGTGGCAAGGAACATCTTAAAAGTTGTTGATCTGGAATGATGTAGACTCACACAACTAAAATTCACGAGTCCCATGGCCAGTTTCCAGATTGATATGTTCAATTTTTCTTTTATTACAAATGTACTGCATTTCTGTAGGGGACATCAATAACCTATACATTATTTTGAGTGAACACTTATATGGGTATTTTCTGAACAAAACTGCTGCTTTTACTCCCAAGGGATGAAAAGCATACACTTAGTAGGCAGTTTTTAGGCCTAGAGAGTTCAGGAGAAGGTGAGGCTGATTAAGTTTATCAGGCCAAGTTACACCTAGTTGGATGTTGCAGAGCCAGCAGGGAAAGAGGATTCTGTAAACTGAAGTAAAAGTTATTAAATATATATATATATATAAGTGCTTATTTAGTTTGAATCTATGGTTGTACTGTGAGAAGAACTTAGCAGTTTGCATTCCCATCATTTTTCGTGCTGAAAGTAAATTAACGTCTGCAGAACCAGGCTAAAGTTGCCTTGGATGAGCACTTGGAAGAGTTTGTAAATTGCCTTCTGTAAGAGTTAGGGTTTTTGTTTGTGTGTGGGGGGGGAATTGTTTGTTTGTTGCTTTTTTTTTTTTTGAAGTTCTCATGAACATTCATCTCTGTAAAGAAGCTCTTACGAGAAATGGGTTGCTAAGCTGTGGCTATGAAGTAGGTCTGATTCAAAGCGCCTTATGAGCACAGGGTTTGATAGATACATTAGTGATATCTCTGATCTACTTGCAGTGTGATTCAGAAGATGGAGAAAGGTTTGACTTCTTCCAGTAGCAGAGGTGGTCTGCATGAAATCAGGGATGCACAGATGATAAGCAAGGGAGATTCCAGATATGAACTGTTGTTCAGGTTACAGAAATTTGCTCAGACTTCCCTTACTTTGTCTTTCCTCATTGATATTAATAAACCAGGTAGTAAAGCATTCAGTAAGTAATGGAATTGTAGTATCCTGCTGATGTCTGCCTTGTGGCTAATTGCAAGCTCAGAGAGGAAACATTTGTAAAGATGCCTGATGCTGCTGAACCTCTTTAAACCTCCATTAAAATACTAGCACAATGCTGGCTGTACTGAGTTCCATTTGTTTTTGTGTAGCTTAGGTTGTCTTTGAGACTTCTCCCACTTTGTTGGATGTGATTGCTTTTGATCAGAGGTTTAAAAAGCTGCAGGTGAATTAAAGGCAAAAGGCACACACACACCCCTGTTTACCTGTTACTTCCTAATACAAGAACAGGCAAAAAAGCATTAGTTTTGTCAATTTTTATCCCTGACTTGTCTTTACAGTGGTCTAGCAGAGGAGTATCTGTGTGCTGATGGAGGTGAGAATCAGACTTTTTTATTATATATTAAAAACCTCAGAGGTGTGGGAACATTTAGAAGTTATTAGTTTAGGTTTGCCTTGTTCACTCACTTTTCTCCATCCAGTTTGAGCTTGAAACAATTTGGCCTGTGCTCCTGATCCTCTGCTATTGATGGATGCCACTTAGTGAAACATTTGCACGATATTTTGAGCAGGAGAAACTGAATACTTTTAGAGACCTTGACTTTGGATTCTTTCCAGAAGTGTGGTTTTTCTTCTGTTCTTAGTTCACATCATGAGTGTTATTTCCCACACGGTATGTCAGAAGGTCACAGTGCTGTTTAATCAGAGTGGCCTTTGCTGTGGCCTGCAGCTCCTCTCTGCCTGCTGTGCAAGCTCTGAGAGAAGGAGGGATGTGAGTGTCTCCCGGCACAAATTTCCAGGTAGGCTGTGAAACACATATTTAATGAGAGCTATAGAGAAGCATACTTGCATCCTGGCTCCTTTCTGCCAGAGAGAAAACATCCTGGAGAGCAGATGGTATTGAAATCATCCACAGGTGAGCAACTCGTAAGCACAGCTAACATGTAGAGAGCAGGGCGGAGGTGTAGCATAGCTCCTCGTGCTGTGCTGAGGGAAGGTGGGCTTCAGTAGGTTTGTTGTAGTCTTCAAACCACTGTAACAAGATGCTGCAGGTTGAGGACTTCTGAATATGCAACAGTGCTCAGTCACCCTCGTAGTGAAGAACTCTTTCTCATGTGCAGATGAAAATTCAGCCCTGGGCTTATAGAGAAGAGCAGGGCCTCCCTCAGTGCACCAGCCCCACTTTCTACCAGGGCTGGAGTCATGGCTCGACCCCCTTTTGGGGCTGGCTGAGGGCAGCTGGAGAGAGCAGTATTGCCCTTTCTTAAACACAGGAGCTGTATTTGTGTCTGTCAGGAGAGAGTCCTGCTGGGTCTCCTGCATGCTGGCCTAAGCACCTGGCAGGATCTGTCCCTAAATGAACCAATCGTTACCTGGCTGTTTACAGCTCTTGTGCCACACTTGTTATTTATTTAATGAAACTTCCTAGTAAAATACAACAGCCATTCACACGCCCCTGACAACAAACAATCATGAAAATTGCCTTTGAATATCTCTAATTTGCCTGTAAGAGTCAGAACAGTGGCAGAGAATAATGACAGAAATAGCTGCAGACAAAATATAACCCATTTGAAAACTAATATCCAGCCTCTATCACCAGGAAAACAGAAGGGGGGGGGGCAAAAAGGAGAGCCTCCTGGTAAGACACCTTGTGCTCCCAAATTCCTTTTGTCAGTGTAATGAGAGACTTCACCTTGCTCTTTTCTCAAGCACTGTTATTTACAGGGAAAATCAAAGCATTTAGTATCAGCATAGACAAGCTGTCTGCAGCAGTGCCTCGCCTGGCGTAGCCTCGGGAAGGCTGCTTTCGTCTCATCTGCTTCATGCCAGTGCAAAACTATCCCTCTTTGGAAGCTAAGTGTATTGGAAACGAGTATGAAGAAAAACCACTCTAGCATAAACTGCTGTATGGAGGGGACTTAAACGCCTTCCTGGGCTTGAGCTGGGTTTCTTGTAAGAGCAGGAGGCCTGCAGGATTTGTGGAAGAGTACAACTGGCAACTAGCATCATGTAACTTTTAACGAGTTTTGTGTTCCTTAGTCTACAACCCAGTGCCAGGTTTTAAAGAATAGGGGTGCCTTGAGAAGTGTCTATAGATTCCTGGGGTTTCCCGATGGCTGATTTTGCAGGTGGGAAAAAGCAAGGAGCTGCTGTCAACCCCTGGCTGTTTAGAAAGCCCTGAAGCAATGCCAGAGGCAGACAGAACTTGGACTTCTGTGAGCCTAACTTCCTTGTAAAAGTAAGAATTGAGTTCCTGAATCAGTTAAACACTGCAGCGCTAGGCAAAGTGATGCTTCAGTACTTGTAAAATGTGTGCCTCGGAAACCAGATGGCATTGTAAGAACCCATGCTTAACACAAACCGCATGCTTTTGTCCTAGCCAATTCAATAGGGCTTTGTCTGGTATTACTGAACATGGGGGTAACTATCCTCACTGAGTACAACTGAAATGTATTTGGCTCTCCCTCCATTTTATAAGGAGATAACAGAACAAAGGATTGCTGCAATTTGAGGGCGTGAACCCTCATTTTCTCTCCAGTCCACCTAAATAGAAAAGAATTTCGTGTTGGCCTATGATCTTCCCTTCTGCAAGTCAAAGCCCTTTGAGTTCCTGCTGCAAGTAATGACAGTTTACTCGCAATTTTTCAGCTGCATATGATACCCAAAATTGGCCCTCCTGTTGTAATGAAAAGCAGCCCGCCAATACAGAGATCCTGTAAAAAAGCCAGGCTTTTGTAACAGAAGAGTGTGTGTCTGTGGTAATGCTCCTGCATTGCTGTTTCACTTCATGCCTCGCCACAGGAGCAAACCAAGGCGATGTAGACTACTGTAAAGTGTTTACAGAGTGTTGCTTTTTGACAAAAAATGATTGTCAGGCAGTGACATCAATTTTTTAGCAGGAAATAGTGGTGTTTCTTGGTTTGTTTGTTTTTTTTTATGGACAGCTGTCAGTCTTAATTGCTCTGAAGCAAACAATAAAGCACACAAAAAAACAGTACCAAAAAATGTAAAAGCCAGAAATTTCTGGTATTTGGAGATATAAATCATGGTGTTGTAATTCTATGCCTCCCTGATTTATTTTTCCTTATCAAAATGAGTGTGAATGAAACTTCCTCTTAGTTATGTTCCTGTAGACAACAAGAATATTCAGTAAATATCTCTGTTTTGCATTGATTTGATGTGAGTAGAATTTAACCTATATTCAGCATCCAGTGCCTTAAGTTCTTTTCCCAGGTAAGCACAGAATAGCAAAAAGAGTCAGTTTGATCAATGTTATTCAAGGGAAGCTGAGAATCCATATTCATAGGAATTCTCCCCGCTGTTTACCTTTATATTCTGTTTTGTTTTGTTTTTTCTTCAGGCTGTAGACCAAATGCTGTTTTGCTGTCTGAAGAGATCTCAGCAAAGGGACAGTAGTTAAAGAGGAACGATTACATTGTAAAAAGTCATAAAACCTTCCAGGATTCAAAGTCTCAGGGGGTAAGTTTATCAATTTAATTGAATTAAAATATTCCAAGCTGTTCCTTCCTCTGCCACAATGCTGCAATTCCCTGTGCAGGAGTGTCATGCATTGGTGATGTTGCAAATATGCGTACGTTTATAATGTCATCACTGAATAAGCAATGCTTATCCTAAACACAGATCATAGAAGGAAAAGCTTTCTAATTGAATTTTTCATTTTTATAGTCTCAGTTGCCTTTTATGTGTTGAGTTTAGGGCAGCCTGTTGGAGGAAGCAGGAATCAATAGTCCTAACGAGGAGCAGCCCTGAGCACAGCCTGTGATGAGGCTGATTTTTTACTACATTTCATATAGCTGTATTGCTCCTCTTGGGACAAATCCTTGCCTCAGACACTGTCATTCAGTCTCCTAAGATGCAATTTCTCATTATCTACCAATTAACTAGACATTCTTCTTATCATCCTGCTTCAAGATCTAAAATCATTTTCTACATTACTTTCAGAGCAGCCCTCATATTTGCTGCACTTTCTAGAATGACGGTAAAGGCTGTTAGAGAAATGTGCTTAATGATTTTGAACAGTTTTTATAAATCCAAATAAATACCTCTATAAATACTTCGGAATGTTACAGCAATTTAAGGCTGTTGTGAGAATATCGCAGTTTTCCCCATGCTTATTTCAGCTTGCTCAAGTCATTATTTTAGATCTTTTCATTGTTTTTGTTTCATGGGTGATTTTTATGATGATTAATAATTTCCTTAAATGTTGACACAGGTGATGTGACAAAACAAATGGGCTCATCACCAACAAAACAGGCTCATTTTTTGTATAATTCCTATAGTTAGGTGGAAAAACAGGAGGGATGAAGGTGTGTTAGTCCAAGCAAATGTTTTAGTCTTTATCTTCTACTGTCTTCTCTGTGCTCCGGAGCATGTTTCTTGAGTCATTGGAGCAAATGATGTTAAAATTAAGTAGAGGTGTTTAGTGGAAGCAATCTCAAAGATTGCTATTTTTAGCAACCTTTGTTGATTTTCCTGCAAACTAAAGACAGGCCTTGTTTTCTCTCTCTCATTTTTTAAATCAGAGATGGCTTCACCATGGAGTCATGCACATGAGAACGCTAGACTGTGGTCCCACATGTTGATTGTAATGGTTTTTCCAAGTACCCCACCACCTGGTTCATCCAGAGGTTTTAAAACAGACCTTTATGCCACAGGCATGCTTCCTATGAAGCTGCTCAGTAAACGTCTTTCCAAAAAGTGTAAATGCATAGATAAAGCAATAGGTGCTAAGGGGTTCTGGCTGCTATAATATGCTTTCTGTTTTACAAGGGTAGAAGGCAAAGCAGTGGCAGCTCAGACACAAGAGTAGCATCATTTTACTTTCAGGAAGAGCAGTGTGAAGTGTTTGTAACTGTTGATAAAACAATGGATGACAGTTTGAAATCTGTAAGAGGATATAATGGATGAATCTGTAGAAGGTACAGGATAAGAATCAGGCATGATATTCCTGGTAACAGTGTTGAATTCAGAAACTGCTTTTGACGCAAGAATAAGCTGTGGACACCTTGCAAATTCCTATCTTATTCATATGGTCATTTCTATTAAAGAAGGTAATAAGTATTTTACAGCAAATAAAAGCAGTAGTGATGCAAATGTAGCCCTTCATATTTCCCCATACTAATGGATTCAGCAGGCTGTACAAAACTGCTGCATAATGTGGGTTACTGTTTCCTCTTCACCTCAACCGCTAGTAGTTACAGCTCCTGACCTTTAAAGATTAGGAACAGTAAAATGCATTATTAACAAGTAGTAAATTAACGAATAAATGCCCCTCTGGTAAATCCAAAAAATACTGTTTTGAAATACTGCCACCTTCTGATAAGTTTGGGACAGATAACTGAATTGTAAGTAATTTGTCTTTTTTTTAATCAACAGTAATTATTTATTTCCTGATCTAATAATGTTAGAACAATGTTGCACCATCTGTTGCAGTGCCAACTTTCGCTGTATGTGAAACTACATATATAGCAATATAAAGCAATGACGAAAATGTACGATTTCTTACAAGTGATAGGAGAGACAGCCAGAAACCTATGTGAAGTCAGGAAAGGTGTTAATCTGCTTCATGCGTGAGTTTAAGAATTTAAAGTCACAAAGCCTATGTTTTAAGGTAAACATAGGTTAAATTCATCACAGAATTGTGGCTAAAATGGCAGAATGACCTGCAGGATGAACTTGGCCATAGGAGAGGTGTGTGTATTGTGTGTCTTAGCGAATCAGACTTCCCTCCTCCTGGGTAATTCCTGCCTCTGACATGAATGTATCCACAAGGGTAAATTCTTAGCATTTTTACTTTCTAACATTCAGATATTTGTCCACATACCACCTTTGTGTATATTTCAGTTGTCCAGATGGTGTTTTCTGTGTCCAGCCTCATACCATTACTATATTACTTAAACTTGGCAGTGATAACTTGGAAATAGCTTTCCCCAAGCTGTCTTTTCCTTGCAGAGTTCATCCAGTTTCAACTTCTTGAATGTCCTTTGTGCTGTGACAATATATGTTTTGTACCTAAATGGCTACAATATTACTTAAATTCCCTTGATAGGAGAGGTCTGCTTGGCAAAGATAGTAAGCCTTTAGAAGTACCAGAAATGAATACAAAATTTAAGCTAATGTGGCCTTAAAGCGTCTCAGAATGTAAACAGTCCAAAAATTAAATTTCTTTTGAATCACTTCAATTTCCCCAGAGTCTGAGTTGGGCTCCAGTGAGATGGGGATGGCTGTGCCATTCTCCCACCAATAGAGTTGTTACAAGTATGGCTGATTCCAAGAGCCTATCAGCACAATGTTTTTCTCACAGAGTGCTTTTATTGTAGTCCCAGTGTTTTTTTTTTCCTTGGCAAAATGGGTATTTTGAGATGATGGCTGAGAAAACAGGTTCTTCCTTGAAGGTGAGAGGATGGTGAGAGGACTTCCAGTAGCGAAGGGAGAGAGAAAAAAGCCTCACTTTGAAGTTACAGCATTGCTTTCTTGCAACTTCATTCCATATCATAACTGATCCTACTTGGAGCCTCTGTGACTGGGTACCATGTGCAGCAGCTATGGGACATGCAATGAGAATATGCAGGCTTGAACATGTGCATTGCTGAGGCAGAGAGGCAGTGCTTGGGCAGAGAAAGCACATCAGCTGTTGGTGAGGATTTAGACCCTTCTCATAGTGTAAGTGCGTATACGTTTTATTTACTTTCTCATACTAATGAGCTTCTCTGACTTACTTTGTGTGGCCTTGTTTCTGGCTTAATTTTTTTTTACTTTCAGTTTTCCACCTTGGTACTATTTGAACTTGTTACCTGTTTTCAGCCTAATTTTGGGAATGAGGAATTGAGATTGTGCTGCATTTCCACAAATTTTTCAAAAATACATAACCAACTAAAGGGTTCAAACCCATATCAAGTGGGTTCCCTTTCACTAAATGCAAAGGCTGGAAATTGAACTCAGCTATATAATTGTACATCGGGGAACCCATATGCGAGAGAGACATACTGAATGAAGGTATTCTGAAACCAGGCTTCAAAAGTTCTTCTGCTTGTATAATGACTCATACTTTGGCTTTGAAGACTCCTGAGTGGGTAAAATGGCTGGTAAAATTCAGCCAAAGGAGCTAAGTCCTGCAGCAGGACTTGTGCTGCAGTCCTGTTGATAATTGGCAGGTGGATGTCAAGCTCTGTCATGTACAGGAGGAGTGCCTTGAGTCCTTTTATCACCAGTTATGTTCCACTGGGAGAGGTGGGGGAAAGGATTTGTTTGTGTCTGATTCACAGCTACTTGTATTTTGTGAGTTCCCATTCTGCTTAAACCTAGTTTTCCCCTGTAAAAATGATAAATTAAGGATAACCAAGTATCTAGTCTTTGGGAGTTTGTTAACAGGTCCTAGAAATCTGTTGCAAATCTTTAGATAAACTGGGGTTTCATTACAAACTGAAAATCAGAACCCTTTTGTCATCAGAGAGGTGAGTAAGCTTGACTCCTAAACACCTGCTTAATGCAGCACATGGAGCCACGCTGCCTTCTGTCATCCCAAAGTGTGTATCTTCCTGACTAGTGTCTAAATATGGGCTTCTTCTTTGCAGTTTAAGACAGAAAAATCTCTTCTGTTGAACAGTAAAAATTTCATCTCTTGAGTTTCAAATATGGGATTGTCCCAAAGCTGATTTTCAGGGCTTCAGAGACTCAGCTAGATGTAAGTGACACAAGCTATGCAGCCAGATTTGACAGCAAGCTCCAAGTGTCTTTAAAACAGATCGCAACCATATGTACAGTGTGCCAGTTCTGCTGTAGTATATTGAGCTCAGGAGAAGGCAAGTAACATGATTGCCTTCAGCAAAATTGTCAAACAAGGAAATCTTTTAAAACTACATAGAGGGGGGAATATAATGAGAACCCTGGAAGGCAGAGGCTAAGAGAAGAAAAATTGGCAGGGAACATTAACATATACTTTTAACAAGCCTTTTCACAGAAAGAAGAATGACCCGGAGATTTCACTGCTGTAGTTCTTATTTCAGTGAATGGATTTTGTATGTGCTGCAGTGTAGGAGAGAAATGCTTATTCCATGTTATTTTATGTTTCAGCTTGGAAGAGCAAGACGAAGCTTTATTTAGACTATTGAGTCCAACCCCACAGTAATACAGCATGTCGAGCTTTCAGGAAGTGAAAGGCATACAGAGCTCACATTTCAGATAGTTTAAAGGATAACTCCTTGCCTGTTATTACAGTATGTCATACTAGACACAAGTTATTAGAAATGATTTGCTACAGTCTGCATTCATATTACCTCCCAGGGACCTTTCAGATTGTATTTATGTAGAGAGATGCTTCCTGAACCTTTTTTTTTTCCTGAAGAGTATTACAGATTGTGGGACAAATCAAGGTTTGATAGAATAAGGACTCCAAATTCAAAGTGCTGGCTGATAGAAGAGTTAAAGAGTGTACCCTTAGGGGACAATTATGGATAGCTATCCACAGGGATTGTTGTATCCTGCAGCAATTCTTGCTGGAAGTGAAGGGATTATAATTTGCTTTATGATAGAGGCTGATGCCACTGAGTAGCAGTCACTTAGCTGGTTCCTCTCCCATGGGAATTTTGTGGAGACACAGCCCAGGTGTGTGAAAGAGTCCTTCTGGGTGAGCTGTAAGCTGTGGATCAAAATCATTTTTAGCTAAGGGCGGGCAGTGGTCTCCTGGACCTCAATAGTTTAATATAAACCTGCAAATAAAAGCCTTCAGATTTATTATAAACCTGTGAAATAAAAGCAAATAGTATGTTATTTGTGATGGTTTTAGTTGTATGCATGGAGGTTCCATGCTACACCATAGTTGTTTCTGGCTGTCATGTACCTCTTCTGGAAAGTGTTCTTTATTTTTCGTCTTCCTCTGCAGCCTTTGTCTGCCTGCACATCAAGCATCTCTCAGATCATACATAATAGAAAACCTTTGCCCCAGAGATCTCCTGTGGGTGGCTTGATCTGAGCATTGTAGTTTTTAGCACTGAGTTTTCTTTTCAGGGTTTTCCTTGCCTTTTGAGAAACATCTTGACTGAATCAAGAAAAGTCATCTATCCTACGTCTTCTTGCCCAGATCTTACCTATCCCAGATGAGCCACTGGTCAAGAGGCTGGATCCTATATGCCTCAAGACTGTGGGAGGTCTGAATGGCATGTAACCCTCCTCATACAGGGAGGGCAAGGCAGTGATGTGCAGGGCTTTAGCCCTGGATACACCTGGATAAGGTGTAGCCGCCTAGCTTTTTGTAGAAGTCTACTGCACGCTGGTTTGTGCTTCTTTGTGTATTATAATAACCCAAACCTGGGTGGATGGATGAGAAAAGCTTTTCTTATGGAGATACGTGAATAGACAAGTGCCAGAATTAACAACAATGACCAGAAGCAGTGGCATTCCTTTGTGAAAAGCCCTGAGGCAGAGCCTGAAGCTGTTAAGTTAGCAAGTGAATTGCTAGGCTCTTTGACCTACAGTTTATTCCTAACATAAGTGGTGAGGCTGTGAAAAACCTGAGCAAAATATTCATAAGGATAGTAGGGTTTGCACCAACTCTTTAAGAAGATGCAGAACTGTAAGCATCACTTGCTCCTTCCAGAGAGGAAGCAACAGAGGTCTTATGCGCTTCAGAAGGTATAAGCAATTGTAGGGCATTTTAGTAGCCCCTAAATATTCAGGCAAGCAAAAGCCAATGCTTTGTTTTCAAAGCACTGATTAAAACACTCCATTGTGCTGAACTTTGAGTAGAGGTTGTTCCTAAAGCTCATTTTTGATTACCAGCTCACCACAAAATCCATTATTGCCCACTTTTAATGCCGACTATCAAAACCATTTGTTTCCACGCATTGCCAAGTGAATAACTACAGATGTTTATTGTGCTGAACACAGCGAGACACTAACAAATCTGCTGTAACAAGAAGCAACCCATTACAGTAAGAGAAGACTTTACTCTGAAACAAATATCTTTAGACGTCAGTCTGAAATATAGCCTACTGTCATGCTTTCTGCACAGCTGGCAATTTTACTGTATGACACAACAAATCTCTATGTGAAATAGCTTTTTTTATTCTCTATTAAAAAAAAACAAAAAACAAAAAAAAAACAGACCTGCTGCAGTAGAGCATATAGGAATGGAGTGGATGTTTACCTGCAGTTGGATTTTCACAAAGCTGTACATGCAGAGCTCTTGATACCGTCTTATTTTCCAGACTCATCAGGTTTATAAAGCTAAGCCACACCTTTTATACCATATGTATGCTGCTCTGAAACATAAGCTAAGGCACAAGTTCATACCTGGCATGATTAAGTGCAGTGCCAGGCATGACATTTTAAATAGTTCTTTGCTGATGGGAGGATACTTGGAATTCATATTAGATCCTTCCTCTCTGGATACTGGAGCTTCTTTCCAGCTAGCCCTGTCTACCTGTGCTCTCCCATCTCATCACAGCATCTTACTGCTTAGTTTTCTTCATAGATTCTCCTATCCCATTTCTATAGTTGATATTTAGCATATTGCTGAAATTCTGGTGAATCCTTCTGCTTGATGCATAGTCTATCTCTGTCACCAACGCAATTTCAGTATGGAGTACAAAGAGCGCAAAGTTCTGGGTTCCACCATAAGAAGGGCTACAACTGATTAAAGAAAGCAGAGAATGGCTAAGTCATTTTTTTGTTTGTTCAAAAAATGTAAAGCTAATGTAATCACTGCCTGTCTGTCTTTCCTATACCCCCTCCCACTGCTCTCTGATCATTTTTGGCCCTATTGACTAATTTCACCAATAGGCATATGACAGAGATCTTGTAGATACTTAGTTACTGCAAACATCATAGCAATCTCTTTCCTTAGATGGTTATCTATTAGCAACAAAGACTACTGTGTGAACCTGCCAGTTACCACACACTAGAGAACTCACAGGAAGGAGATACTGTCCCCATCTCAGAAAAACTTTTTCAGATTAGACAGTGAAGATTCCAAAAAAGAAAAAAAAAGAAAACAAAACATGGTAAGGGCAGGGTGTGTGACCTTCTCCATGTTAGCTGTTCTGGTGTGGGCCAAACAACATACTTTGCTCTCCTCATATGGGCTTTTTCTTAATTACTGTTTTGAGGCAAATACCTGTTGTACCGTAATACAGGTCAAGTGATGCAACACTGACAATTTTTTTTAACTACTGAAAGCAAAGTCTCATAAAAGTCTGCTAGGAAGCTTTTTTTTGGTGGTCTTCTTGGGAGAATCAATCTGTGGATTGATATATGTCAGTCTGCATAACTGCACAGACCGTGCAGCAACATGACTGGAGTCTCTGCGGCTTCTGAATTAGGAGCAATGGAGGAGCAATGGGAACCACCAGGAGGAGCTGAAAAGAATCCATTTTTTTTTTATATACATTTTTCATATTCTGTTGTTAGGGAAATGAAACACAAGTTAAAAAAAAAAAAAGCATGGTTGCCTTTTTGCACCAGTTCTAAGTGCATTTTGTAATGCTTGGCCTGATCTCAGAGGCATGGTGCCATCCTCTTTTGAATTCTGTCTCTTCTTTCACCTGTGTGACCTTAACTGTGCTTTTATTTGTGATCCTGTCTTAGCTCTGAACCTCTCCAGGGAATCCCTGCATGCTGAGCAGTTGACATTGGTTTGTTTCTGTAAAGTGAATATAAAAATTAATGTAAAAGAGTAAACCCCAAAGATTAAATTAAAATAATGAAAGAGATATTACTCACTAAGAGGAAATGAATTGACAAAATTAAACCAGAAACCATGAATTATATTTTCCATGAAGCTCAGCTCCTGTTAGGCAGCTGTTTAAATAGAACAGAGGCACTGAAGGGCTCAGCCTGTTCACATGCTTATCTGTGTGAGCAACTGGAAGTTGCCAGTTTCTAGATTTGGCCCTTCTGCGCCTTTTTATTTACACTTGAAATACTCATCCTAGTTCATCACTAATTGAAAAGATAAAGCCAGAGAGACCTAGCACAGGTATTGTTGTGTGTGAGCAGGCTTGTGATGGGGTGGGGACGGTGGGAGTAGGCGCTATCCTGAAACAAGCATTGATGGAGAATTTTCTCCATCAATGTTAGAATGCAGTCTTAATCCTGAAGAAGTCTATTGCTGGGCCTGACTCCAAAAGTTTTTGTCAAGAGGCTGTAGCTTTATCATGAGGTGCGTATTTGATCATTTTCCTGAATGTGAGTGGATTTATAGCTCCTCTTCAGGCATCTCTTCCAGCTGAGACCTAGATAGTTCCCAGTATGAGCAGTATTAGATTAAAGCTCAGCAGATACAGTTCATCTCCATGCTGCATGAGAAAACAATGTCCTAATAGTACTGGCGGATGTGAATTAATTACCAGCTATAACAACTTTGTTCCTTCCTACTCTAGAGGATGAAACAAGGATAGACTTCTCTTCTGCTCTTTGCGTAGAAGCACTCACAGGATATGGGACTGCCTGGATACATTGTGGGGATGCAAGTGGGCTAATGTTTTAGAAGGAATTGTAGGTTGGTGCTTGAACATCCAAGTGAAGCAAAGTGACCCCAAGATGAGAGGATATTTGAGGGGACAGGGAACATTTATAACTTGTAGGGTTGAACTACTGTTAAATCTGTAAAGGAGTGGAAGTATTTTAATAGGACAATCTCGTGCATGTGGAGAGAAGGGCTATCTGAATGTTAAGATACACTCGCATTCAGCTTTTGGCACTTCTTTTTTATGGTACTTGGCAGAGCCTTTTTTCATCATAGCCATATTTGTAAAATGAAGACTTGGAAAAGACAGCTAATATCTGTATGCAGCCTTGTGGTTACCCCCTCCCTCATCTGTTCTTGCCCTGTTCTCTTTCACACGGGCCAGTGATGTAACCCAGTGTTATTTCCTGTGCTGGAGGCTTGGCTCCTGATGCCACATGATGGTGAGTGTGCCATGGAACTGAAATGGACCAGGTGGACATCAGTGAGCTGGTATGTGCACATATGTGGTGCTTCCACAAAGAGCTCATACTTTTAGGTGGCTGGAACTGAATGGGCCCAACATGTAAGGAAGTGCAAGGACCTTGTTTCTCATTTTCATGGCAGAAGGAGTTGTTAATTTGAACTATTTGTTTGGGAAGAGGAGAAAACATGCATTATTACACAATCTATAGTAGGTGGGCATGGAAAAGAGATTAATTTATGTCATTGTGCAAGACTGAGGCAGTTCAGTCTCTCCATTATGCCCTAACTTGGTGCATCCTTCCCAAAGTGCGTTTCCACTGGCACAGTAGGATATTGTTGTAACATAAAAATGAGGACTAACTACCCTGTAACTGCCCTTCTTTCATTCTCTGTATACTGTTGGGGATAAGTCGCTTGATGCTCATCCTATGCAGTGGGTATGTATTCCTTGAAGAAATAAATTGCCATCTGAAGTCTGACACTGAGCTTTGAGAATGTAATGTGTTTACACACATGGATAATTAACCACTTTATGCTGTAGTATAGACATCAGCAATGGCCTGGTATCTGAGCACTGCTTAGCTAGGGGAGAGTTTTTGTTTGTTTACTTGCTAAATTTTCCAGAAATGTCTTGGAAAGCTGATACAAAAGACTGATGGCGAGTCTCCAGTGCTAGAGAGAGCATTTCTGTTCTGCTGATGCTCAATCTCTTTTTCCAGTTACTTGAACAGTTTGGCTGGTGTCTCCCGTGTTTGGAAAGTAATAATAAGCTGTTAAAAAAACAACAACAAAAAACAACTCCTATCCCTGGGCAGCTACAGTAGATTGTGTAAATTTCGTACAGTGACTTCATCGAGTCACATTTACTGTATCCCTGGAAAGCTGTTTTTTTCAAATGTGATATATTTTTCATTAATGGCAGTTGAATAGCAATGGGTTTGATACCAGGTAGATACATTATATCAAGTTTACCTTATTATGAGTTGTGGTGGGAAAAACACTGTGCAGATGCAGTTTACTACATGATCTATGCGAGTCAGTGAATGGTAACTTTGAGCGTACTGCATATCTGATCCAGTTATGAATACAGCCAGTTGTTGGGCTGATATCTTATCTGTCTGATATAGCAGACAATATTTCTGAGCTTGTAGGTGATATATCTGGAATGGTGAATGGCAGGTCTGACTCAGCAGTTGACTAACATTATTCATTCTGGACTATATCTTCTTCAGTGGAGATTGTGTGTGTGTGTGTATATATATATACGTACACACGCACACATTTGTATTTTTGTTAGCAGTTAAGACTGAACACTTACCAGAATGAATCAGTTCCTACTTAGTATGCAAGAGGTCTTCTTTCCTGTGTATCATGCCTTGCATTTGGCCATTATTTTGCAAATCAGCTGCCAGAACTCATTCAAAGTGTAATGAAAACCACTGACTTCAGGAACTTTGGATCTTGCCCTGTAAACCAGCTCAGACTTTGCTACTCAACAGACAAGGCTTAATGTAGTTAAATCTTTTGTATGCATTTCTGCACCATGGTCCGTGTAGGTGTCCCAAAGCAGCGTTTCTCTCCTTTCTTTGCCAGAAAGCTATGCTGTATTTTTAAAAGGGCAAAGTATGTGACAAAGTTTGGAAAAGTGACAGTGCAGTACTGCAGGCCAGTTGGTACTCAGCGCTGTTGGAGTGTTTGGCATCTCTAGGACTGCACTTGGGGCTAAGGAATAGTAAGAGTACTAAAATGTGGCTCAGAAAGAAAGCAGAGCTGCTTCAGAGTTGAGCTGGCATTCCTAGAGGAGTGATAGGAGAGGGAAAGCTCATCTGTTGAGTTAGCAGAATGCCTAATGGGAAAGGAAACCGATCATCTGATTAGCATTGGCATAGTATCCTTCAGCAGCAGGTTGCCTCAGGCAGTGGGCACAGAGCTGTTCATCCTGCACAGGTTTCATGTTGTTCTGCTCCGTTTAACTTCTGTTTTGTTTTGCTTCACTTATTTCACATTTGGAGGAAGGTATAATCAATAAATCTTGAGTACAAGTTGCTCAGCAGAGGGCTGCACTCCTGCAAAGTGCTATTTTTATTCTTTGCGGGAATGCTTAGCTGCACACCTGTCTGCCTTTGCTGTTCGCATGTTTGTTCTTAATGTTGCACTGCTTTTGATTTCAGTAGGAATGCTCTCGCTGCAGATGGGACTTTTTTTTTTTTCAGAGTTGAGTCCCAACTGCAAATCTCCAAATGTGAATGCTACTGATGAAGTTGCGTGAGGAGCACTATCAGCCCTGGTCAGACATTTTTGCTGGTCAAAATGCTGTGAGTGCTAGATACTTCAGTACAGCTTGGAGAATCCTAAGCTTGGGTTTATGTTCCTCATCCACTGTGTTTCAAGCTGCCTATCCTCACATGATAAATCCCGTAGGCTTTTTTCTTAATAACTACGAAAAAAAGAAATATCTTGAAAGAACAAATGAAATGTTGCCTGAAATAGTGCTTTGCTGCTTATATTTGCACATAGAAACCTTCATTGAAGCTCCTTAGAAATGCTTCAGCTCTCTTTAGGGTACAGCCACTCTCAAATTAAATATGCCCACGCTTTCTCTGTTAGTTATGAGTAAAACTAGGAATGGGAAACTTGCTCCCCCTCCCATGAGTTTTCTGTTGTGGAATTCAGTGTGTGGTGAGCAAATAGCACATTGATGTAATAATGCTGGTTGTAAGCCTTCTTCTCTGAGATCACTTGCTTAGTTGTTGAAGTAAATCAGGATACTTCCTCATTTGCCAAGGGAAAGCATGTGCCAGATAGAATTAAAGCACAGGCAGTTTACTTACCTGTCTTGGACTGTTCAGTACGAAGTGGGGATGCTTTACTGTAAAGCATCTGTGATGTCATTGGTTCTTTAGCTTTCACAGAAGTGACAACAGAAAGAGAGCCCTCTAAGTTCAAAGCCGTCCAAGATTTTGGGCACAGTAAGGTTGGAAGAGATATGTAGAGGTCTCTGGTTGAATGCTTTACTTAGAGAAGGTCCTACAAAAACAGATTGCCTTAGGTCTTGTTAACTGAGTTTTGAGCATTTCCAAGAATGAAGATTCCTCAACCTTTCTGGACCCTTGGGCCAATGTTTGATCACCCCTGAGGATATCTGCACATTCTTATGGGATTACTTGCAGAGGAAGCAAAAATATTTAGCAGATACTGGTACTTCTCCAGCACTTCTGTCTTAGTGCTTGGATGGTCCAAACTTTCTCAGGACTAAAGGTAAACAAATACGTATCCTCATGCCTTCACTTAGATCAGAGATGCCAACTTTGAATATGCTAGAGCACAGCATGCAATATACAACCTGGTGGGTATGTAACTGTCAGTTTTTGAAATGAATTGCAAAAGAATATAATGATGACAGTGCACACAAGGAAAGCTTGCCTTGACTTTGTAACTCTCCCCTGAGCTACTGTTGTTGAGTGCTTTGAATTTGTATGTTTATTCTGAGTTTTATTGAAACTATGGATAAGAATTATAATAGTTGTCAGGTATCTGTGACAGCTCAGTCAAGTAGGCACTTCCTAGCATATATTGTGCTAAAGCAGGTCGTTTATGTTACAGTATCTGCAGACAAACTGTACATTGCTTCATCTCAAGGTAGGATTCAAAGAAACTATGATACTATTTTCAAAGATTTCATTATTCAAGATGATGTCTGTCTTCTAATGTTTCTGTGTTGCCTTTTCATTAAAATACTATAAGGAAAACTCCTGCATACAACTTCACATTCTCCCTCTAGCAATAAGTGAGTTAAGCCATAATTTTTGAAAGAGATTAGTGAAGTGAGTTGCCTGCTGTGAGATACTGTAAATGAGACTGATTTCCAGAGAAAATTTGTTCATACACCTTCTGTAAACTGTGTCCACTTAAATTGAAATACTGACTTCTATAGCTTTTATTTCCTTTACGCTGGCAAGTCTTTTAAATTGGAAATGAATTATTTCTTTTAATCTGGCCAAATATTGCAGTTCAGTTACAGCTGTTGTCTGCAGAGGTAAGCTGTAGCACTATAGACATTTTTCATGTGAGTGTACGCTGTAGCACAGAATGAGTGCTGAAAATGTTCATACCCACACTCTCTTTTAGTACTGATGGAAGTCAAGCTTACTATAATTAATTTGCACGTGGAAAATTGCCTCTCTGTTGAGTGATAAAATAATTTTGAGTTAGCACAATTTTGTCATGAATTGTATTTATCCAGAAGCCTGACTCTTTCGAAGTAGATTTCTTCATAGTGCATACTACATGCTGTGTCCCTTTTGAGGTTTGCATGCTGTAGCTCCAATAACTGACAGCTGAAAACATCACTGAGAGGCTGTCAAAAGTGCTGTCTGTATAACTGGTGATAATCTAACTGTTCTTCAGTTTCACGTACCAAACCGCTGGGATAATGCTTGTTACTGGCAACAGTAGGTGGAACTGAGCAATGTGGTTTGAGTGTCAGAGGCCTGTGGTGCTGACAGGAACGTTAACCATAAATCAGACACGGCGTGATGGTGGTGCCAGGCTGGAGCGTAAGGCAGGAGCTTGCAAACCATACCGTGTCTGCCTGGACCTTATTCTCAGAACTACTCCCATCAGCTGACAGGATTGAGGGTTGGGAAGCTAGGGCTCCAGGAGTGATTTATCTAACAGAAAAGCAGGAAGGAGCCATAGAGACTGAACGAGTGACATGTGAGATGGTGGTGTGCTCTACTGAGCACACTCCCAGTTGTCTTGCAACCTTGCCACGCTGCAGAGGCTGGTAAAGAGCAGGGAGCAGCTCATCCCCCATTAAGCATCATCACTGCTGCTCCTATCTGGCTGCTGTTGTAAAATCTTTCCGCAATGGCTGGGCTTGCACTTGCTGTATTTTGTGGCATTTGCAGGTCTGGTGTTTAAAATACCCTTAATTTAGAGTGTGCTTGTGACATTGCTTCCTGCAGCAAATAGTTCCCAGTTGCAGAAGAGACCTCATTGCCTGCGTTCTGGCAGCTCCTAGCACCCTAGTGGGGGGGGGAGGAAGATGTCTGACTCTGGGCTCTGCTCCACATGAACCACAGCACTGGGAGCTGTTGGTCGGAGAATTGCAAGGGTATGTCTGAATGCCTTGTGCAGTCAACTTGCTGATTGTTAACTTCAGTGTTTTTTGATCCTTTCAGATGCCACTGTCATGTATCCCATTGCCTTTATTGACTGTCTTCCAACAGTTATTCTGGTGACAGGCTTGGCAAACTCTGTTTTCATAATTAGACCCTAGATTATTTTAAGTTTTACGTGCCCTTGAAGGTCCGTGGGTTTGGTTTCTTCACTGTGTTATACTGAGATGATGCAAAAAGAGCAAATAGTGCTGAATTGTGGGGTAGAAATCAAACTCTAGCTACCTCAACATGAAAAACCTTCAGGGAAGGGCACTGCAATTTTTTTTTCTTTTTTTTGCAATTATGTGAAGTTTCTCAGCAGGGAGTCAGCTAACAATATCCAGAGCAACCTAGCAAGCAAAAAGCATAAGGACAGGAACTAAGCAAAATGCAGAAATTTCATTGTAAATTAGTGTTAGAAATTAGAGTCAGGCTGTGAAAGAACCACAATTAAAATTCAGAGAGCAAAGAAGAGAAAGCTAACCTAGTGTCCCCTGCTTGGTGCACAGGGTTAGAAAAGAGGCTTTGCTGCTTTAGTATTCTAGCATAACTTGCACATTACTGAGATTGTCAGGAATTTAATGAAAAACCAGGGGACTGATCCTTAACAGATGAAAATCAGTGTAACCAAGCTGATACCAAGGCAACTAAACTGATCTGCTGGCACTCAATATGTGCTACTAAACCAGCAGCTCCATACTCACTGTGCTCATGTAGATAGAGAAAATGAAGTGCCTCTTAGTTTCTGACAAGTCTATGTCCTGATTCTGAATTAAATGTGTCTGTTCAATGTGCATGAGCTATCTAGGAATAGAGACAATGCTCTTGAAATTAACTCCTGGGTGAAAGAAATAGTTGCACAATAAATCAGATCAGTACAAGTTGATTTTTTTTTATGATTGTTTATTGAATTGCCTTCAATTAATTTGTTTTACCAATATAAAACTAAATTGTTCCCAGATTTCTTATGAACAAGAGAAAGCTAGAATACTAAACAAACAAAAAATTAGTACTGGGATTCTAATACAAGAGCTCCCTAGAAACAAACTCAAAGGAAGACAAATAAGAGATTAAAATATACAAAATACTGCAGTTTAGGAGAAAATCACTGAATTACTGAAAATCCATAGAAAAGATGTCACAGCAGTGTTTCTAATCAGCCTGATTAAAAAAAAAAACAAACACAACGAAACAGGATCTTTTTTTCCTCTCCTTTGATCTCAAAATGTGTATTGTAAGCTTAAAAAGATGTACGTAGTTCAATCAGATTGATCTGCAAAGTTCAAAGATACAGTAATTTTCTGAGTATTTATGCTTTATCCCATGTGGTGGAAAGTATGATGCAAGTGTACACCATGTAATCCTTTTAATACTGCTGTAGGACTGCAAACAGAAAACACTCTTTTGCAGAGTGGAAAAATTTGCATCCTCTATAGAATAGCTCTGTGCTGGACTTTGTTGTGCTGTGTCCATACCCAACACAATCTATGCAGTAAGTGGCTCACTCACAGAAGTGCTTTGTTCTCCCAGCTGATTGTTTTTGTCATAAATGTACGTACAGACTTTGTGAGCTGGCTGATAACTGCAACATCAGCTGGCAAACTGGAGCTTGAGGGCAGCCTCTGGATGCCTGCTCTCTGTACAAGGATGATATCTTTGCAGAGCAAAAGAGGTGCACAGGGCTCGTGACGGCAATTTTGGTGAGCAGTACACCATCCAGTTGCCCTCAGTGTGCGAATATGTTTGGGCAGAGCTGCCTCTGCAGGATGCTGATATCTCTGTGCTACTCGGTGTGTAGGGGCCAAAATGAGTGTGAAGGGCAGTGGTTCATGTGCTGACAGAGGGGGCTCTGCCAGTGTCAAATTTTGCAGAAAGAAGCTCAAGTTGCAGCAGGCAAAAGAGTTATTTCCCTAATGGGAAGAGCCCAAGTTTTCCATGTATTAGATGGTGTATAACACAGAGAGAGATGCTTTTTGCCCTAGCATGGAATTTTTACCTATGCTTTTGGCTGGCTGACCAGTTTTAATCATTTTTGCCACTGGTAGCGCATGGTGGATGTAGGCTTTGCTGGGTCAAGTATCTCTTGAACAGACATGCCTGCTGTGAGCATTAGATGTGCCAGAGGTTAGAACCTCTGCCCTAAAATCTCATTTATAAATGAAATGGAGAAAATACCATAATTCACCTCGTACGGAAGAAAAATTCACTTGTAGACCAAAGGAGTACTTTAAGGCCTGGTAAAGTAGATGGAAAGGCAGCATTAAGTTGTGGCAGGTTTTGACAAGTTGCTTAGGGATTTTATGTCTTTGCAAAGGGCTGATTTCAGTACTGCCAAGAAGAGATTCAGAGCTCTGCCTCCCCTACATATGAAACTGAATTTAAGAACTATTTTTATGGATTTAAATATTACAGACTTTTCACTACTTGTAATTTTTATGCAGAAGTTACTTAGATTTTTTTCCCCAAAAAAGTGTCATGGGCAAAATAAGGCACATGGGTTCTGCATCTTTTTACAAATTTATCCACTTACTTTGGCATTTCTGTAGACCAGTGGCCTGTCAACGAGCCTTTAGAATGGACCTTGCTTGCTCAAGGTCCATAGCAGGAAATAAACCCAATGGACATAATTGGAGCTACACCAGCTGAAAGATGTGACCCCTGATCTTTGATTACTCTGGCAGAGAGAATGCTATAAGTCAGGGATTTTTTCGGTGATTCTTTATCTGTTTGAATTGCCTGGCCAGCTTCAAGAAACAGAGGCTGTAAACAAAGGGAAATTGGGATGGCAAACCGATCAATTACAGAATATTGAAAAGATCAAGCAAGTGGCAGCAGTGCTCCTGAAGCCAATATGGAAAAGCCTTTCTCATCCAATAACCTCATTCTTGTGACAAAGGTTATAACAAGATGGAAAATGGCACAACATGAATGCATTCTGGTGGCAATGATTGCTGTGTGAATTGGGACTGGTTCATACTTCACCCAGTTTGTCTTCCCTAGATGCTGTATCCCAGGCAACCCAGGCAGAAGGTGTTATACATTTATTGTCTCCATTGCTTTTTATCTCTTACAGTGAAACCTGACATTAAATTATTTCTCCAGCCTCCATTAGTTTGAATAAACTGGAGCACATGACAGCATTACTTTCACTTTATTTCCTAATTAGACCAACAGGATCTATTTCTTTCTTCTCTGTCTGAGAAGGTCAGTGCCATTGGTCTCCTGTTACCCTGCCCAAAGTGCCAAAATATAGCACGTTTTCTCATCATGAACAGGGGATTACATTGTGCTTTTGGAGATAACCTTGGTTTCATTTTCACTGCGCCAGCATGTGAAGACCTTAAAAGAGGCAAATATGGAGACCGTCCGTAAAACTTAGATGTCCTGGTGCCTGTCTGGAAGGTGTAACACTTACCCTGTCTGTATTGGATCACTAAGTAGCTAAAGGCCCTGTATGTAGTTAAAAATACATACAAACACAAGAGATTTTAGTACATTTCAAGGTTACTATGTTCAAATCATGTTATCTTTTTTTTCTGCCTTGAAAAGATTTCTTTGAACCAC
Organism: Aquila spilogaster; assembly: GCA_024606505.1. Classification (NCBI taxonomy): domain Eukaryota; kingdom Metazoa; phylum Chordata; class Aves; order Accipitriformes; family Accipitridae; genus Aquila; species Aquila spilogaster. The sequence continues at coordinate 80,658,273 of JANHGO010000001.1, read as the reverse complement.
TGAAAATGTTCGTTAACATCCTAGAGGTTGTTAGCAAAAGGAGGTGTGGAGGGAGAATCCAGCTTTGGCAGTAACGAGATCAAACTTGCCAGGTCAAATCTGTATTATTTTTCATATGTTAGTGGATGTCAAGGTCATGTTGATAAGATCAGAGCTGGTGAGAGGGTGACTGCTTCTTACAGCTGTCCTTGAATAGAACTGGTGGTGCAACTGTTTAATGTGTCAGCATAAGCTGCTGCCTGTGGGCTGTTGTGGTGGCAGTGTGGTTTTAGGATTTGCCTGCATGTAACTTGACACAGCCACCTTCCAGATGAGATACACTCCCTGACTTGTTGAGTATTTCTAGTCTGTTTTAAGAGCACAGCCAGCCAATTTTGAGTTAGCTGTGATACTGAAACTTGGCCACTCAACAGGTACTCAGGCAAGTACTGCTGCTGATTTGGGGGCATCAAACCAAAGCTGAACCCTTATCTGCTTGCACGACCACCACAAAGCATGCAGTCAGTTAAGGGATGACAGAGGTTATGTCTTCTAGTCGGTCACTTTTCTTGTGCTCACCACTGGCATGAGTGACGTACCCCAGTGGGACTGGCCAAAGGATGCAAGTCCAGGTATGATCACAGTGAAGGCTTCTGTCTCTTCCAGGCTGTTTCTTGCCCCAGTATATGTTACACCTAGAGAAATCAAGGCTGTTTTGTTTTAGCAGTCACATCCAGGTACCTGATGCCATTGCCGGTAACTGGGAATGGCAAAAAAACCCATTTTGACTGGAGTCAGAAACTTCTCTGTTTCCTTTGAGAAGTGATTCTTGTCTTCAGAGCAGGACTGTGGGACCCAGTTGAAGTCACAGACTATACAAGGTTCTTACATTAGGTTGCAAGCTGCTTGCTGTCTTGAATCTCTGGTCACTGCTCACTCCCAGAGGGCTGGGATGAAGGAAGAAATGCTTGCAGCTTGTAGTCTTTGCCTGCAGGAGCTCCGCTGCTGCTGCTTGAGGATCACATGCAAGCAGGTAAGCCAGATGAGAATCACACGTTCACAAAGCCTGAGAAATCCTGCGCTAATCCATTGGGTTTCTGAAATGTAAAGCATAAGTGAGAAATGCAGTTTTCTGTTCAACACAGAATTTGAATTCCCTTTTGTTTTGCCTGCTGTTCTCCTTAGTGGATTTCCTCTATCCACCTTAGCGCACCAAAGGTCAGGATTTCTGTTCTCCTTGGTGCTTGTCTTAGCCTAGAGTAGTACAGAGGATTCTCACCACAGGGCTAGAGGAGTCATCATAAGGCAGCTGGGAAAGAAAGAAATTCCCTGTTCTGGTGATAAGAAATGCCTCCTGTGTGAAATCCTGTTTTCCTTCATCTTTACCAGCATTAGGTTGGTCCTTTCCCCTCACTGTGGGTGATCTGTTTGTAGCTTAGAAGTCATGGCTGCTGTTTCAAAGCCCTTTGAAAACTCATTCTTTCCTTTTCAGTCATTCTGCAGCTAGGCCAAGGCAACAGCTTGTTAGTGTTTAAATGAGCCTTTCCATATTTTTGTATGAAATTCTGTCAGTTAAGCCTGATATCTGCTCACTGTAATGGTACGATCTGCGCTCTGTTTCAAGGCTTTGCTTTTAAGCCTAACTGGAGTGTAACACTATTATATAGTCATAGGCTCTCAACGGAGGGACAATTCAAAGCCTAATCTGATATTTGTGGGTAGAGTTTTTGTGTTTGTGTTTGTTTTTTTTTAGTGTTGCTACTAGAGAGCAAGGTCCAGGAGGAGGATTCTACACCATTTAGGTGAAAATTAGGGATATCAGAAGAAAATTAGGAGTGGGGGGTGCATATACTGCCATATTTCTGATGCTTCCCCAGAAAAAGCAGCCAAACAGTTAGTCCTATCTAACTGGAAATGCATACCACCCTAACCAGTGAAAAATATGTGCTAGCCAACTTTTCTCAAGGGGGCAAGCTCTAAGTCCACTGCAGACGTAGATTTGGATTGCAGGGCTGTTGGCACCTGCTGACCCAGAACAACCTGCTGCAACCTGACTCACTGCCTGCCAACTAAAACTTACAACTCATAATCCTCTTAGTTATAATCATTCTTCTCCTGTGTTCAGATTACACTGGGCTTTTACATCTCCCTCTGGGGCACCAGGCAGGTTGCCTAAGCATGTGGGAGCTATACTTAGGAAAGAGGGACTCCGTGTCCAGAGTCCAATGCAGTTCTGGGAAGCCAAAACAAGACGGTATGCAGCTCTGGGATTTTGCCTTTTCCCCCTCAGTGTTTTTGGGACACTGGAGTTTGTTTGCCAGTCTTGTTTGCTTTAGGGTTTATGGATGCTATATGCCAGCTAACAATGTGCATGTCATGAAGTTGCCAGCTGATATGCAAGCCAAGTTGCTGTAGTGATCATTGGGTTGTATTTTTGTAACTGTCATGGATCCAAGGCTTGCAGGTTTCAAATAAACCTACATTGATGGAGATCCCCACACAGATAAGTTCCTGCCACCATTCTGCTAAGTGACTGGCTCTTTCACTAACAGCTCATTTGATGTCCTCTGAGGCTAACTCATCTATGACTTCAGGGCAGAAAATGACAATCCAAAAATGAGCTGAAGAAAACACTCCTGAATATCTCCCCTCCTCTCCATTACCTTAAAAAATTAGACTTCTGTTTATTCTGAAGGGCTTCTGTTGCTCTCAAGCTGTATCTCCTAATAGGTTTCTTAGAGAAGCATTTTTCTCTATGCAAGTAATTTAAGCCTTACATGCCCTCGAGCCATTTTTTAATTAAAAGAAAAATAGGAAATTCTTGCCCAAGTAGGGGACTTATGCTGCTGATTGACTGCAGTGAAGGATTCCATAGGAGTGTTGAATTTTGCACTGTCAGATATGAAATCAGCCCTATAAGTATAACCCTGACCTGAGGCTGGGATTTTTAAAATGAGTTTCTTAATAAGAAAGGGAAGAAATAAATTTGACTTTGAATAAGCATAATGCAATTTCCCTTCACACAAATTACT
>JANHGO010000001.1:80634616-80655162 GCA_024606505.1 Aquila spilogaster | reverse complement strand
CCACTGGGTGGGGGGGGAGTGAGTGAGCGGCTGCGTGGTGCTTAGTTGCTGGCTGGGGTTAAACCACGACACTCATGCAGTCAACTTGCTTGACTGCTAACTTTATTTAATAGCTTATGGTCCTTCTAGATGCCACAGTCATATATCCTGTTGCCTTTAGTGACTCTTCCAGCACAGTTGCTCTGGTGACAGGCTTGGACAACTCTCTTTTCATAATTAGGTCCTAGATTATTGCAAGTTTTATGTGTTCTCAAAGGTCTGTGCATTTGATTTATTCACTGTGTTAGACATGATGCAAAAAGAGCAAACAGTACTGAGTTGTGGGGCAGAAATCTGATTCTAGCTAACTCTACCTGGAAAACCTTTGGGGAAGGGCACTGCAAAATTTTTTTGCAATTATGTGGAGCTTCTCAGCAGGGAGTCAGCTAACAATATCCAGAGCAACCCAGCAAGCAAGAAGCATGAAGCCAGGAGCTAAGCAAAATACAGAGATTTCATTATAAATTAGCGTTGGAAATTAGAGCCAGGCTGTGAAATAACCACAATTAAAATTCAGAGAGCAAAGAAGAAAAAGCTTACCTAGTGACCTCTGCTTGCTGCACAGCATTAGAAAAGAAGCTGTGCTATTTTAGTATTCTAGCATAACTTGCACATTACTGAAATTGTTAGGAAATTAAAGGAAAACTGGGGGACTGATTCTTAACTGATGAAAGTCAGCATAACCCAGCTGATATCAAAGCAGCTAAACTGACCTACAAGAGCTCAACATGTGTCTCTAAACCAACAGCTCCCCACTCACTATACCAATGTAGATGGAGAAAATGAAGCAGCTTTTTTCTGGCAAGTCTATATGCTGATCCTGAACTGTGTGTCTCTATTCAATGGATATGAGCTGTTTAGGAGTAAAGACAATGATCTCAAAGTTAACTCCAGGAGGAGGGAAATAAAACCCTAATAAATCAGATCAGTACAAGGTGATTTTTTTTTTTTTGTGATTGTTTGTTGAATTGCCTTCAATCAATTTAATTTACTAATATGAAACCAAATTATTCCCAGTTCAGGTTTGTTATGAACATTAAAAATCTAAAATGCCAAACCAACAAAAAAATTAATACCAGGATTCTAACACAAGAGCTCCCTGGAAATAAATTCAAAGGCAGCCAAATAAAACAAGAGATTAAAATATACAAAATACTGCAATTTAAAAGAAAATCACTGAATTATTGAAACTCCACAGAAGAGATGTCACAGCAGTGCTTCTAATCAGCCTGATTAAAAAAACACACTATCCTTTTTTTTCCCCCTCCTTTGATGTCAAGAAGTGTATTGTAAACTTAAAATGATGTATGTAGTTCAATCAGATTGATCTGGAAAGTTCAAAGATATTGTAATTTTCTGAGCATTTATGCTTTATCCTATGTGGTGGAAAGTACGTTGCATGTATACACAGTGTAATCCTTTTAATACTCTGTTGTAGGACTGCAAACAGAAAACACTCTTCTGCAGAGTGAAAAAATAAGCAGCCTCTGTAGAACAGCTCTGTGCTGACCTTCACTGTTCTGTGTCCATACCCAATGCAATCAATGCAGTAAGTGTCTCACTCGCAGGAGCGCTTTGTTCTCCCCAGCTGATTATTTTGTTATAAATTTACATATAGCCTTTGCGAGCTGCCTGATAATTGCAACATCAGCTGGCAGATTGGAGCTCAAGGGCAGCCTCTGGGCTGCTGCTCTGTGGGCGAGAATGACATTCTCCCCGCCGAAGAGGCACGCAGGGCTTGTGATGGCAATTTTGGTGAACGATGCGCCATCCGGTAGCCCTCACTGTGCGAATGTGTTTGGGCAGAGCTGCCTCCACGGGATGCTGATATCGTTGTGGTGTTCTGTATGTAGGGGGCCCAAATGAGTGTGAGGGGCAATGCGGTTCATGTGCTGCCAGAGGGGCTCCTTCAATATCGGTTCTTGCAAAGAGAAGCTCATGTTTCAGCATGCAAAAGGATTGTTATTTCCCTAATGGGACAGAGACCAGGTTTTCCACGCATTAGATGCTATATAACATGGAAAGAGATGCTTTTTGCCCTGGCACGGCATTCTCACCCATACTTCTGGGCAGCCAACCTATTTTAACAATTTCTGCCACTGGTAGTAAGTAGTAGTTGTAGGCTGTGCTGGGGCAAGTACCTTCTGAAATGACTTCCCTATTGTGAGTGTTAGGCATGCCTAAGTTGGAACTCCTGTCCTAAAAATTCTTCATTTAAGTAAATGAGATGGGAAAATATGCCATCATTCCCCTTTTACAGAAGAAAAATCAAGTTGTAGACCAAAGGAGTATTTTAAGGCCCGGTGAAGTAGATGGAAAGGCAGCATTAAGTTGTGGCAGCCTTTAATAAGTTGCTTAGGGATTTTGTGCCTTTGCAAAGGGCTGATCTCAGCACTGCCGAGAAGAGATTCAGAGCCTTGCCTCCAATACAGACAAAGCTGAACTTAAGAACTATTTTAAAGGATTTAAATCTTACAGATTTTTCTCTTCATTATTTGTGATTTTTTTAGGCAGAATTTATTTAGATTTTTTTTATTTCCCCAGAAGTGCCATAGAAAGAACGGGACACTGTGATTCTGCATCTTTTAATGGAAACTTTCGGTTTATTTTGGCATTTCTGTAGAGCGGTGCCCTGTTCAACAGACTGCAGAATGGGCCTTGCTTGCTCAAGGCCTGTAGCAGAGAATAAACCCAACCGGCATAATTGGAGCTACATCTATTTACACCAGCCAAAAAATGTGACCCCTGATCTTTGATTACTCTGGTTGAGCAGAGTGCTACAAGGCAGGGATTTTTCAGTGGTCCTTTATCTACTTGAATTGCCTGGCCAGCTACAAGTTACAGAGGCTGTAAACAAGGGGAAATTGGGATGGCAAACCGATCAATTACAGAATATTGAAAAGATCAAGGAAGTGGCAGCAATACTGCTAAAGCCAATATGGAAAAGCCTTTCTCATCCAACAACCTCATTCTTGTGACAAAGATTATAACAAGATGGAAAATGGCACAACATGAATGCATTCTGGTGGCAATGATTGCTATGAGAATTGGGACTGGTTCGTACTTCACCCACTCTGTCTATCTTTCCTAGATGCTGTATCCCAGGCAACCCAGGCAGAAGGTGTTATATTTATTATGTCCCCGTCGCTTTTTATCTCTTGTAGTGAAACCTGACATTAAATTCTCTCTCCAGCTTCCACTCTTTTAAACAAGCAGGAAAACGTGACAGCGTTACCTTCACTCAATCTCCTAATTAGCCCAGCAGAATATATTTCTTTCTTCTCTATTTGAGAACGTCTGTGCCATGGGTCTCTAAAGTGGCTGCTGCTAGCACATTTTCTGCCTCATCTTGTACAAGGGGCTGCCCTGTGCTTTTGGATATGGCCTTGGTTTCATTTCCACTACACAGCAGGTTTAAGGCCTTAAAAGAGATGAGGTCTGGAGACCGTACATAAAGCTTGAGAGATGGCATGATACCTGTCTGGAAAGGATAACGCTTACCCTGTCTGTACAGGGTCTGCTAGATAGCTAAAGGCCCTGTAGTTAAAAAATACATATAAATAAAAGAAATTTCAGCACATTGGGAGATTTTTATGTTCAGCTCGTGAAATCCTTTTTCTTTTTTGTGTATTGAATAGGCTTCTTTGAGCCATTGAAAATGCTCTTTATATCCCAGAGGTTGTTAGCGGTAGGAGGTGTGGAGGGAGAATCCAGCTTTGGCAGTCACGGGATCAAACTTGCCAGGTCAGATCTGTATTATTTTTGATACGTTAGTGCACGTTAAGGTCATCTGGGTAAGATCAGAGCTGGTAACTGACAACAAAGAGGTGACAGCTTCTTACGGCTGCCTTTGAATAGAGCTTGCAGTGCAGCTCTTTTCTCTCTGTGCGAAGTTTAATGTGTCAGCGTAAACCGCTGCTGTTGTGGTGGCAGTTTCACCTGAAAGATGGCTTTAGAGTTTGCCACCATGCAACTTTCTGCTGCCACCTCCCAACTGACTGTATGTGCAAGTGCTACAAAACACACAGTTAATGAATGACGTAGCTTTCGTCTTCTACTAATCGGCCACTTTCCTCGTGCTCAGCCCAGTCTAAATCATGCATCCTGGCAGGGATGGCCAGAGGATGCAAGTCCTGGTAGAGTCACAGTGAAGGCTTTTCTCTCTCGCAGGCTGTTTCTTGCCCCAAGATGTGTTACGCCCAGTGAAATCAAGTTTGTTTTACTTCAGCAGTCACTGTCAGCTACATGATGCTGTTGCCTGTAACTGGGACTGTCAAAAAGGAACAATGAAGTGTCAGTAGCAGTCCAAAACGGCTCCATCTTCTGTGAGCTGGCAGCGCTGCTTCCTGGTCTTCAGGGCAGGACCGTGAGACCCAGGTGAAGTCACAACCTGTAAGTGCTTACACTAGCTTGTGAGCTGCTCACTTTCTTGAATCTCTGGTCACTGCTCAGTTCCAGCAGGCTGGAGTGGGGAGGAAACGTTCGCAGCCTTGGACTGCAGCCTGTGCTCCTGGCCTGGAGGAACTTAGCTGCTGCTGACTCAGGATCACATGCATGCGGATAAGCCAAAAGAGGATCCACACGTTCACGGAGAAATTCTGCTCTAATCCATTAGTGTTGCAAGATGTAAAGCTTAAGTGAGTATAGCAGTTTTCAACACGAAGTTTGAATTCCCTTTTGTTTTGCCTTCTGTCCTCCTTAGCTGAATTCTTCCATACTCCTTAGCAAACCAAGGGTCAGGACTTAGTGATAGATGCTCCTTGGTCTTCACCTATGGCCAGAGAGCTGCAGAGGGCTCTTGCCACAAGTCTAGGGAAGTCCTCATTAAGCAGCTAGGGAAGAAAGAAATTCCTGTCCTGGTGATGAGGGAGAAATGCCTCCTTCTGTGTGGCATTCTGCTTTTCTTCAGCCTTACCAGCACCAGGTTGTTCTGTCCCCCTCATCCATTTGCAGAAGAGTAGTTCAAAAGTCACAGCTGCTGTTTGAGAGCCCTTTGAAAATTCATGTATCCCTTTTCTGTTATTCTGCAGATAGGCCAAGACAACAGCTTGTTAGTGTTTAAATGAGCCCATTCATATATTTGCATGAAATTCTCAGTCATTTAAGCCTTGTGTCTGGTCACTGTAATGTTATGAACTGCTCTCTAATTCAAGGCTTTTCTTTTCAGCCTAACTAGAGTGTAACACTATTATGCAGTCATTGCCTCTCAAAGAAGAGATAATTCTGAACCTAATCTGCCATTTCTGTGTGGTTTGTTGTGATTTTTTTTTTTTCCCAGTGTTGATACTAGAGAATGAAGTGCAGGAGGATTCTGCATGATTCAAGTGAAAATGAGGGGTATCAGAAGAAAATTGGGGTGTGGGGGGTAGTGGAGTGTGCCATATTCCTGACACTTCCCTAAAAGAGATTGCTGAACAGCCTGTCTGTCAGGTCCTGTCTTGCTGGAAATACATACCACCCTAGCCAGGGAAGGGTATGCACTAGTTACCTTGTCTGGGGATGCAAACTCTAAGTTCCCTATAAATATAGACTCTGATGTTGGCTCTGACTGACCCAATACAACCGGATGCTGTTGAGTCCCCACCTGCCAGCTAAAAATTACAACACAGAGTCCTCTCTGGCTCTAATCTTTCTGCTCCTGTGTTCAGATGGTGCAGGGCTTTGCATCTCCCTCCAGGGCAGGCAGACAGGCTGCCTAAGCATGTGGTCGCTGTGCTTGCAAGCAAGGGAGGCTCCAGGTCCTCAGTACAGTGCAGGTCTGGGAAGCCAAAAAGTGTATGATTCTGGGATTTTGCTTTTTCCCCTTTCATTTTTTCGGGGCAGTGGAGGTGGTTTGCCACTCTTTGCATTAGAGCTTATAGGTGCTTTATGCCAAATAACAATATGCATGTCATAAAATTGCCAGCTGATGTGCAAGCCAAACCGCCGTAGTGATTGTTGGGTTGTATTTTTGTAACTGATTTGAATCCAAGGTTTGCATATTTTAAATAAACCCACATTGGCGGAGATCCACACACAGACAAGTTCCTGCCACCGTTCTGCTAAGTGACTGACTCTTCCCCCAGCCGCTCTCTCTTGATCTCCTCGGTGGTAACTCAACTATGGCTTCAGGGCAGAAAATGACAGTCCAAAATGAGCTGAAGAAAACTCTCTGGAATATCTCCTCTCCTCTCCATTACCTTAAAAAAATTAAACTTCTGTTTATTCTGAAGGGCTTCTGTTGCTCTCAAGCCATATCTCCTAATAGGTTTCTTAGAGAAGCATTTTTCTCTATGCAAGTAATTTAAGCCTTACATGCCCTCAAGCTATTTTTTAATTAAAAGAAAAATAGAAAACTCTTGGCCCAAGTAGGGGGCTTATGCTGTCGATTGACTACAGTAAGGAATTTCGTAAGAATTTTGAATTCTGCACTGCCAGATACGAAGTCAGCCCTATAAGTATAACCCTGACCTAAGGCTGGGATTTTTAAAATTAGTTTCTTAATAAGAAAGGGAAGAAATAAATTTGACTTTGAATAAGCATAATGCAATTTCCCTTCACACAAATTACTCCTTTATTATAGCACAGATATTCACATTTATCTGTCTAAATACTTAAGTCCTATGCAGCTTCATTTTGCTGGACTCAGCTCAGTCCTACCTAAGAGGCAACCCCTTACTAGAGCAGCTTAATTCATACATGCTCACCCTGTTTACGATGCCATAACCCACCAAATGCATATGGCACACCAGCTCCCCTCCTTTCCCTGTGGCTGAGCCAGGACTATTTCTGTAGTAGCAATCATCCGGAGCCATGACAGTGCCATTCAGCTGGATTTTTCAAAAAGTTGGAGTAATTCTCCTTTTGTTTCCCAAAGTATTAGATTTTCTCAGACATGAGGGAAACTGAGGATGAAGGAGATGATAGTTTTGCTCTTGGCTGCATAAATGAAGCTATCCACTTGCTGAACCAAATGCAAAGGATTTGGTGCATGCAGTACCGCACAGCACACTCTTCCCCTGCTGTGCGGTGTCTTCACTGCAGCAATGGTTATGAGGGCACAGAGTTAGAGACTGTGGTCAGAGCGTTCCTGTACATGTGGCTAGTGTTAGTGGTTCCCACAGGCATGGGGGGCATCCTCTATTCACCCTCCCTAACCTTTTCATTTCAGGGAGAGATGGTCTGGTTTCTGCCATCTTCTAACAGAATACTCTCATTAGTCTTACTAGGGAAATTAGGGCAAAATCTAAAGGGTTGCCATTGAGCAAGAAGTCACAGTCGGCTTGTGTGACTTTACCTCCCTAACCTTGTTGCCAGAGCATAGATGCATAGGTGCCAACCCACTAGTGTGAGACTGGCTGCTGTGGGTGGGAGCCTGATGGCAGTAGAGGGGCTTGGTTAATGCAGCAGGGCATGTCTGGCAGGAGAAGGGACTTTAGGTAAATAAACCAGTCAGGAAACAGTTAATGGTAGAGCTGCAACCTACATGGTATTTGAGAACTGTTTTCTCAGAATGGGCTGACATTGCACCAGTGGCTGGGGTAGAAAAAGGCCCGAGATCATCATTGTTTCACTTGTCTGTTTTCCCATACCTTCCTTTTGTTGGGTTTTTTGTTTGTTGGTTTGGTTTGGTTTTTTGTCACAGCTAACTTTCTTAGCTGAGAACAGGCTAAGTACGTCCAAAGCAACTCAGCAGCTGGTGAAGATAAAGCCAGGACTGTTAGAAAACGACAAGCAGAGGTATTTTTGCAAGTTGAAATGAAGGATGGGATAGCCACACTTGGATAAAAAAAAAGAATTAACCTTGAACCTCTCCCCAAAGTCTGATTTAAACATGAATCTCATTTGAATTTAAAAAGAAAAAGGCAAGAAAATATAATTCACTGAGCTATTTTATGCAGTGTCTGCAGTTCCTGGTTTGGGGAAGTGTTGAACTAAATACAGCCAGAGCACAAGAGAGTGGTGCTGAGTACAGACATCACCAACACAGGGAGCAGAAGCAGAGACACTGTTAACTTTTCCCCCAGGTTTGTGCCTTGTCCCCTGTCTGGTGTGCCAGATTGATCATCAGGTGGATTGCCTCCTTGAAAGTGCTGACAGAGATTATTCTTTGCAACAGACAGGGATACCTGTGACAGCACCAGAGACAGGCTCAGTATATACATGGTTAGATTAACCCACACCTCTGTTTAAGATTTTGTAAGGTCCTGGAGAGGAATAATATTCCCTGTTAATCCCTGGTTAGCTAGGGCATCTCAGGATGAAGCTGCTTTGCACAGGGGAGTGTTGCTTGGTGGATACTGTGCTTCACACAAGAAGTACGTGATGAGGGAATGGAGGATTGATGAAGAGGCACAACGTTGAGCTCGTATAGATGGCCAGGCAAAGAAAAGTGCAGTAAACTGATTGCAAGTCAGGCAGGAGAAAATAAATTAATCCAACTTCAAGGCAGGAACCAATAAAGATCTACCACTAGCCCTTCATCTCTTCATCAGTCCGTTTTCCTGGTGCTTGAAACACTTTTTTCCACTACTCTCTACTCCCACCACTTTCAAATACCTAGAGAAGGGGTAAGAGAGGAATGAGCTTTGCAGTGAACTCTGAACATGTCTAGATTGATGGTAGTATACATGAGCTGGTGAACCCCTATGTCTGGTTTTGGCTTCCTGAAGTTGAACATCCCTTCTCTTCTGTGCTGGAAACCTTATCTGAAGTATATTTTCAGTGATAAGTGACTAGTGATTATCCCTTGGAGGGAGGTGGCAGCTATCCTCTGGAGTCCCTGCCCATGGTGTGAGATGGGCAGATCAGCTGGGGTGCTTGGCCACCAGGGTAGAGCAGGATCTCAGGAGAAGAGAAGAAGGAACTTAATTTTCTTTTGAAGCACTGCAGTAGCAAAGTCCTAAAGAGATTTTCTGTTTGGGGCATTTGGGTTTTTTTTCAGTGGAAAATTGTGCTTTTTCCTATTTAATCAAAAGCCCCGTTTGCCTCAGCAGTTTTGATGGAAAATTTTCACGTAGGTCTTTGTTGTAAAATACCAACACGTCAGAATTATCCCTTTATCTCAGCAGATGCCCTTTCCAGAAGAGGAACATCTCAGGTGATGAAAAACACAGCAGCTTTGCCGCCTCGACTCAGTCAGACAGTTTTTTGATGATAGAGAATTTTGTCTAAACAGACTCTTTTCATTAAAACTGAAATGCTTTGTGGGCAGGTTTTGGTTTTGCTTAAGTTTTTACTGCTAATTTTTCATTACGTAGTTATGCGCAGTGCTTCATTGTGCCTTCTGTAGGGACAGTATGTATAGTGACGGGATCAAGTCTCTGCTTTGCCCTGCTTTACACTAGTCTGTCCTGAAATGATTCAGATTAAGCCAAGTCATGATATGAAAGACTCCTGTTTCTGAGGCTGCCAGAGGTATTAGATTGTTTGCATCTCCCATATGGAATTAGGAGGTGGTGTTTGACCTGGAAAGAGAAAATTTGGCCTGATTCTGATCAAGCAGAATCCTTTGTGAGACTGATTCTTCCCTCCTGAGAACTAGAGAAGCCTAGAAAGCTACCCCAGAACACATGTAGTTCTGCCACTGACCACAGTGGGAAAGTCTTGCTTCTTGCCAACAACAGAATCTTTTTAAAAAAAAAAATCTTAAGGTATAAAAGCAAAATTCTTAAGTGGTGTGAAAATGTGTAAGCTAGCATATTTAAAAAACAACAACAACAACAAAAAAACCAACAAACAAAACCAAGAAGGTGTGGGAGAGGTAGAGAGCCTTGCCCAGGGTCCCATGCAATGTGCGGTGTGTGAGACAGCTGCCATGCTTGGGTTTCCAAAGGGGCACGCTGTGCTACGCCGTGGAGCCTAGTGCAGGGGTAGCCATGGCAGTGCCGATCAAGGGAGATCAACGGCATCATGCTGCAGCTTGGCAAGTGATGTTCCCTTGGGTTCCCTGAGCAGCACAGTCGCATCAATGATGTGCCATACTGCAATTAATAAGCTTGGGCTCCCAGCAGAGCTAAGCAACGTGGCCCAGCGTGGTGCTGTCATGCCTTTTCCTGCTTTTGGTCCAAGAGTTGAGTCTGCATTCGACATGGTGCTCCCTGGCACGGTTCTAGACATGCTGTAACTTCCAGCCCAGTGATGTAGCCACTGGACCATGCAGTTTCTCCTACTAATGGTATTGAGATGAAATGCCCTTAAAACATATCCTCCTCCCCTCTCCTGTCTGCTAAAACTACCTGGTGTGGCATTCACGGTCACCCTGCTCCTAAAGGAAAAGGAAGTATTTTTCAAGAAAGTCTTTAAATCTACCTGCTGGCTGGCTGGTTTTAAGTTGATTTAAAATCTATCTTTGGTTTTCTAATCTGCTAGGTTGGGCTGGCTGAATGTAGTGACTCTGCACCCTTCAATATCTTCAGTTGCTACAGATGGTACATACTAGATGTTCAGCATAGGAGTTTTCATTTTCTTTTGAGGAACTATGGCCATTTGACCCAAATTTCAGCCATGAAGGGACACATCCGGGTAAGTCTGCAGGTGCAGCTGCTTGCAGGCTCTGCGAAATGTCTGCCTGGTGTGTGCCCTTGTAATCCTCAGTATTCATTTGGTACTGGGACCAGTGGCACCTCCCTCATCAGCAACAGATGCATTTTTGCAGCTTCTTTGTTTCTCACCTGGTGGCTTCTAGAGAGCCCAAGGGATGCCAAAAATGGAAAATGTAAATACAGCAATGACTCTTCTTAGGGGATATCTGTGTATTTAGATCTCATCCAGCATGGACAAAATATTAGTGAGCAGTCACCCAGCCTTTTGCAATGGGATGTGACATACTGGTAAAAATCAGCTTCCTGGGAGCCACTGGAAACACGTTCTCTCCTCTTTTTCCCCAGCCATCTTCTCCTAGCTCTGTTCTCTGCTGATCAACAAACCGCCTATGCAAAGGAGATTGGAAAGAGGATTTACTTTGATTAGACCAAAGCATTTCCTAGCATTTTCAGTCATAAGTATGGCAGCTTTAATGAGCAGAAAAAGAAGATAAATACATGTCACAGACAGACAAGAAACTCAACTGGAAAAGACTAAAAAGTTCTGTTAGAAGCAATGCTGCAAGTTAATGTCCCTTTCTAGTGGTCTCTGTGATAATCTGCTCAGTCCGAGGAAGGTAACTTTCTGCAAGTTGCTGAAAAATGCCAGTTGAAGGATTTCAAGAGAATGAAATCAAAGCTTTAATTGCTGGATTGAACTGGATCTATCTTCCACCCAGTTAAAGCTCGGAGATTTTCCCATCAGATTTTCTCTTTCTGTGACCTCTTGGTTCACAGCCTTCAATGATCTGCCAATCCCAAACCAAAAGGAAGAGAGATTGTGAGCTGATCTTTTTAATACAGGGGAATAAAGCCAATTTTATAGGTCATAAATAGGTAGGGAAAGAGCCTAGCACCATTTATTCTACAGTTTACTCAATGGAAGCTGTTGATTCATCACTTATTTAGGAATATCACTTATGCCTATCACCTTGGTACCCTGCTATGCAAAATTCAAACTAAAAGCAGAAAACATATGCAACAATCATGAGAGATACTGGCTTTGTATTACTCACTATGTCCTTCATCAGCGGCATCATGAAATATTGATAATTATTATTATTAATATATAATTAATTATTAATAATTATAACTGGTGCATGAAAACCAGAATATGAGCTGGCAATGTGCACTCACAGCCCAGAAAGCCAATGGCATCCAGAAAGCATGGCCAGCAGGTAGAGGGAGGTGATTCTGCCCCTCTGCTTTTGTGAGACCCCACCTGGAGTACTGTGTTCAGCTCTGGAGTCCCCAACATAAGAAGGGCATGGACCTGTTCGAGCAGGTCCAGAGGAGGGCCAGAAAGACGATCAGAGGGCTGGAGCACCTCTCCTCTGAAGACAGGCTGAGACAGTTGGGGTTGTTCAGCCTGGAGAAAAGAAGGCTCCAGGGAGACCTTGTAGCAGCCTTCCAGTACTTAAAGGGGACCTAGAGGAAAGATGGGGAGGGCCTCTTTATCAGGGATTGTAGTGATAGGATGGAGGGTAATGGTTTTAAACTAAAAGAGGGTAGGTTCAGACTAGGTGTAAGGAAATTCTTCACTGCGAGGGTGGTGAGGCACTGGAACAGGTTGCCCAGAGAGTTTGTGGATGCTCCCTCCCTGGAAGTGTTCCAGGCCAGGTTGGATGGGGCTTTGAGCAACCTGGTCTAGCGGAAGGCGTCCCTGCCCATGGCAGGGGTGTTGGAACTAGATGATCTTGAAGGTCCCTTCCAACCCAAACCGTTCTATAATTCTATGATAATTCTTCTTAGCACTCACTTGGACAGATAATCAGCAGCCCCAGCAAAGTCCTGTTGGCTGTCCAAAGCATTTCAAATTCAGATCAAAGAAGTAGAGAAGGGTTGTTTGGAAAGAGCAGCTGTTTGAGCAAAGAGGCAAAGGTCTGGCTTTTATGGGGGATGAATGGTAAGGGCAGTGTTGTTACCTGGGGCCAGCCCATGGCGGAGCCTGGAGTAATGATCAGTCCAGAGTCTCTTTTGGTTGACAGGAGGGAAATCACTGTTCAATGTTATTAAGATGTGGTTCAGATAAGAGGTTGCAAAGGCATAATTTTGCTGGAATTTTATGAAGGAGCTGTTATTCCTCATCACAAAAGGTTACATACATGGGTTTTTAACATAATTGCAATGTATGTTCTAATAAGTTACAGAAACAGATAGCGTGCAGTACCCAGAGTTTATTTCATATATATGATCTTTATATATTATTATGGAATGTGTGAACAAGTTTTGTTAAGATATAAAAAGGGTACAAAAATGGCTTTTAAGACCTTCTCCCAAAAATGAAATTGTGCTTACTATTCATCTTGTCCCTCCTGCGCTGGACTGTGAGTATGTCTATCTCTGTTGTACGTCGAGTGCTGTATGTAAAAGGATGCATTCTTTCTGGGAACTATCGTACTGATACTGCATGTAATGTGGAGACAGGGGTCGAGGAGTGTGAGCTGCAGAGTCCTTAGTACTTGTGAAAGTCTCCAGAAAATGTACTGCAGTTTCATAGATATATTTCCCTGTTGGATGCACTTTTGAGGGCAGTAGCAGGGCCAAGAGGGAGTTGATAGGACCTGTGCTGGAAAAGCCTGTCATCAAGGCTTTTTGAGATGGGAGTACGGGAAAGTCTGGTCTGCTTCTTACAGGATTTTTGTAGGATTTATATTCTTAACCCCAGGAGTCTATGTGCCGCTTTATCTTTCTGGTGTGTCTCACTCAGGTTTGGATCATGTTTCCATAGACAGCTTTTCTCCTGAGTTAAACCTCCAAAGTATTTAATCTTGAGCCAAGATTGTTAGTTCAGTTTCAGTAAGGCTTAGTGCAGAACTGTGCTGTTGAATGGTATTTCATTATCTGTAACAATACTAACTGAGAGGAGAAACCATTGTGGGGAGGGACTAGAATTTGGTAAAATTATCTCTGCAGCTGACCAAAGCATGACAAAAGGCAGTGTGTTTAACAACATAATAAAAGTTGCATGTGCCTTTTTTTCCTCCAAGTGAAGGAAGAGATGCTGTGGTGTGTCTGAGGATTTACCCTCCATCTTCTTTGAAAAGTGGTGAGACATAAGCACTGCTTATTTGCTACACCAGCCGCAGGCATCTTCTCTGGCCATTTCACATTCTTGAACCCTTGGAGGAGAGGTGCCATTTTGTGACCACAGGACCGTGGTTACAGCATGAAAGTACAATAGTTTTTGGTTCTGTGGGATAATAAAATTATGGTGGTGATGAATCCAGCAGCTGTGAAAACAACTCCCATATCCTTCTTTAGGAAAAAGTAGAAGAAATATTTATTCTGAATCAGTGAGTTTGAGCATTTAGTCAGGTTGTAAGAGAAATGGTAAGACCAGACACTACTTATCTTCTATCATTGTTTAAAGACAGGTTTTTGCAAATTGCTGGTCCACTCCCCCATGATAGGTAGATAGATAGATAGAAAGAAAATAATTGTGGAAAATATGTTCTGCCACAGTAGCATATAATTATGTGACAAAAAATATATCAGGCTGTGCTGCAGGCAAGACATTGTGTCTCATTAGTGTTTGGTGGACTTGATCACAAATAACATGTTTCAAAACTGTCAGCTCCCTCTAATTCTTCTCCTCTGCTTATACTTACAAACAATCATGCTCAAAATTAGCCAATTCCTGGAAAGAGACTTCATCTGGCCAGCCCTGTTTCTAATAATTTGCTTGTGGAATTAAAGCAACACGTCCTGCAGCAGCTGAACTCCACAGGACTAAAAGCAGGCAGGCTGTTCTCAGTAAGTGAGCAGTCATTTTTAACCAAGTTAATGATACCAAATTGCCTTGTGCGGTGTGTTATGATAACTGGCTTAATGCAGTTTTCAAGGATCAGTGCTGGCCATACTAGGTACTCCTGATATGCACAGGCCAGAAAGCACTCACAATCCAAGAGATCCCACTTGAGATCCAATATTTTCCTCCAGTGGATGAGACTGAATGCACCAAGAGCATTAGCAATGGTAGATTCACTTAGGACTGTGCAGCTATGCCTTGATGCTGATGCTCTGCAGGCCGTTTATGAAGAAAGTGAGCAATCTGTAGTTGAGGGTGCAGTCTCATTTTTTTACTTCATCCTTGGCCACCTCAGCAGCTGATAATTGAGGGAAAAATTGACTGTTGAATCTAACGGTTGAATTTAACACTTTTTTGTTGTTATTAAGATTTGAGCGTGGGGGCAAAGGGACTGTAATGGAATCCTTGCTGCTTCAGTTCCTCCCACTAGCTTTGCATTTGCAGTATTGCTGAAATACATGCAAGCGTCCGTCATTTAGTCTCTCTCCAAGTTCCCACCCATTAAGGCAGTAGAGAGGCAACAGAAGTTTTTTTTCTTGATATCCACAGGCCTTTCAAGATACACTCAGTCCAATCATTTTTAGTAGAGTTGATGCATACTGATTGATTTCTCATACACTTTAGAGATTGTTTCTATTTTCTTGAAAGACCAGTGTATGAATTTTAACATGCCATATACTCAGTGACAGACAATAATAAAGCATACTACTTTGACCTTTTCAGTTGCCTGCACTTTAATTTACTGGCTGTTCTCATTCCCCTTTGTTTATGGCCCCTCAATATAACTGGCAAGGAGAAAGTAGACTGGACAGCTAGTCAAGATGCAGATTATTTAAAAGGCTAAAGCCTGGCTTTATCATTGTGTTAAAAGTTTATGGTCTTTTGTGGGTGATATTGGGCATTAAAATGATGATAGCCCATTTTTAGCTATATAAACACAAAGTGGCACAAGTTCAACTTCATTTGTAGCATCTGATGAGCCAGCATCCAGTTTCAGCAGTGGTGGTGTAATCTGGATTAAACCTTGTAGGAGTTAACGGATTTTCTCTGAGTTTTGTGAATGAGCCTATGTGATTTGTTTGAAAGTGGCTGCGTGGATGCTTGCCTGGCCACTGCTCTGACTCCAATCTGCTGGCTAGTGGGAAATCAGGGGAAAAATAATCCCATCACTGCTTTTCCCCCTACCAGCTTGATTTGCAATAGCTAACCCCACTGCAAGCTGTGACAGATTTCCTCCACCACACTGTCGTGAAGATAGTGACTTGTCTGACTGATGCAGAGAGGTGAAAAGGGGTAATGGCTGCCTGTGATCTTTCTCCATGCACTTGTGAAATACAAGCCACAGTCCAGACTACAGCTTGAGAGACTCACAAAAATTCTGATCATCCTTCAGCTTGGTGAAAGCCTAGAAGATATTTTCACAGTGAGAATGCTAAAAGGAGGACAAAATGCTCTGTTAAAAGACTTATTTGTGCAGGGATGTCTGAGAGTTTAGTGATGCTGCAAGTGGGAAATAAGAGTGATAGCAGAGCCTTGATTTTCACGGCAGACCTGTGTGTATAATAGATCATTTCAGTTTTCTGGTGGTTCTGAAAAGCTGCAAGTGGAATCTATATGTTAAAAAGAAAAGGGATGATGAAAAAAGAAAAAAAATAGAAGCAGCTTTGGTCATTTGGTTTGTTTCATTTGCTCTCCATCTAATTGTTTTGATTTCAGGCTTGCTGTTACGTTTTTAATTTTTATGTCTCTGTAGGGTTGCAATAAAAAAAATACAGCTAGGGGAATGAGGAGGGGTAGCAAAAGGTTGATTACATTCTGTTGCTCTTTGCACAGATTTGTAGATTGTTAAGGCAGAAAGGACTGTGATAATCTTCTAAACTGACCTGCATGCATTAAATTTTACCCACTGAGTCCTAACAACCTGTGGCTGAACTGATTCAAAGTTCTTAAAATGTGTAGTCAGTCTTGATTTAAAAAATTTAAGATTTAAAAACTTTAAGATTTAAAAAGAGCTAGAGATCTTTAAGATTTAAGAATATAGAGAACAACCTCCAGATGTTCTCAGAGAACATCCTCTAAGACCTCTGGGTAATCTTCTGCCAGTTAGAAACTCAGTTTAAAGGAAAAGCAAATGGAAACACGTCTTTCTTTCATTATTCTGAGTTCAATTTACAGCCTGTAGAGGCAGGAATGATGTGCCTGATAGACTGAAGAGCCTTAGAAGTATTAGAAATGGTCTTTCCACTTGGAGAAATTAAGGCAGTGGTGAATTAGTAACCTTTTTCCTTCCATTTTAGAAAGCAAAGAAGAGACCAAGAGGAAATCCTACCTCATGGATCCGTAAAGCCCAACATCATTTGACTGTGCTCCCAGGATGGCATGGCTCAGGCATTGCTGTCTGGCAGGTGCTGACTGCAAAGACATCGCTTAGCTCTGGGAAATCAATGGGACTCACTGTGGAGTGAAGGGTTACTAGCAGGGTAAAAATGTCAGAAAGAAAGGATGCAGATATTTGGTAGACCTGGCTGAAAGTATTTCATCCTAGTGCTTTCTTACTGAAAACTGTGGTTTTGATGAGAGCCTTTGTTTTCCTCAAGCAAAAGCTGTTGTGCAGAACTTGAATGTATCATTTTCATTTGGGCTTTGAAACATTCTGGTTTCGTTTGGGGAGAGACAAAATGAAGCTCTGCATTAAAAGTCAAAGCTCAGCAAAAAACTTGAATAAATTCAGACACAAGGCATATTTCTACAGAAAGAGATAAATCTAACTTCCAATTATGTTTGTTTAACTTTTTTATCAGCTAGTTCTAGTTTTCTTAAAATATATCAGGGTTTTATGAATATTCGCTGAAGAACTGGGCCAAAAAAAGGAAAGAGAATTCAGACTATGAGTTAGTTTTGAAATGTTTGATACTATAGTAAGAGGGAGCTCAGACTATGGTTTTACAGATATAGACATTTGTCCCAGTTTTCTCCAGTGACATAAATTAGCTCGGCTCTATTGCAGTCATGGGATCAAATTCATAGCTGATATGAATCAGAGCGCCTCTATTGCTATGAGTCAAATTTACATCTGGAATAAAATGATACAGGTCTCCTCATGAAGTCAGGTGGACCAGATCTGCAAGTGTATAAACCTAAATTCATTAAGTTACCTGATGCACATCAGTGGCAGGTTTGACCTGTTTGAGGTGTTATTGACAAGTCTGAACCATTGCTGAGGAATTCTCACCACAGAGTTCAATAACTGAGAAGCTTTGAGCAGCGTGGCTTGGTCAGATGTTTCTAAAAATCAGTCTTCAGAGATGTTAATTCTGTTAATGCATAGAAGAGCTGAAAAGGGAAGAGAAAGGAATGGTGCTTGTTGATCATGCAAATTATAGTCTCAATAATATAAGGGTACAGGAAATGACCTCCAATCTATACGTTCTGTGCTGGCAATTTTTATTTTCTATTCTATCCAATTTTTTTCTCTTGAATGACTTTTACTACTGCACCAAGTGATCCACAGACACTGTCAGGTGCGTGGGATGGAGGGATAGAAAGTCACAGGTCTGACTTTGTGCCCTGACTTACAGAGATAGCTCAGAAGGGGAAAGACTCTTTCTTCCACTGTGGTTTCTGCTTTGTGCCCAAGCAGCTGCCTTCTGGTGCCTCACAGGGGACTTTTCATAGTGTAGACATACATCCATTAATAACTGTTCTGAGGCTTTGCATCTACAAGCTTTTTCATAGCCACTAATACTTAAAAAAGATCAAAGAAATATAGGGAGAGGAGAAATTATTTTCCCACTCCAGCTCCTGACTCCCTCATTGTCCTGTTCAAAGAGGACTTCATAATTCTCACTGGTATAATGTGTCCAAAGAGCCCCTCTTAAAAGATTTCCCAGCAGACAGTTCTGTAGTACCTTACATTCCCTTAACACCTCTAGAAGGACTAAACCAGATATATTTAAGATGGAGCTTTAATTCTCTGCTGAGTCCTTCCACCCTGCCCTGCATACATAGATGCCTTTGTATTTCTAGTCACTACTGCCTCTGAGGAAATAGGATAAGGTTATATATAATTTTTTTTCTACCTATGGCAAATAACAGTGAATGCCATTGTAGCAGCAAGAGGCAGTCATGGCATGTCAGCAAGATTTTATTCAAGTCCTTGCCCTCCCCTGTCAGAGAGGTATGGGATTCTAGCTGTCAGAGCAGCAAAACCCAAATTCAGAAAGTCACTGAGAGCCTGAAGGACCCGATGCTGGGTGCTTTTTTTGTCTGAGTTCATGTTACTGACCACACAGTTGAGTTGTACTGTGTTTAGAAAGCTTGCATCTCATTTTCCATCAAACTGGTGTAATTTAATTTATTCATTTAATTTTTTCCCATGTTTGAACAAGGTTTTGCAGCCCTTCCATTCCAGTCCCAAGCTAAAACTATAGCATTGTGGTCTGTATTTATAAGCATTAATTTATGAATTTGCCTTCTATTTATTGTCTTGATTAAGCAATGCAAGGAAATATAACAGCATGAGAAGATCCCTTGTCAGAAGAAGAAGAGTCTCCTATTTTCATTGTCAGGACTCAGAGAAGGTAAACTTTCTGGGAAAGATGACTGTAAGATGATTGTCTGTTGATGCTGTCCTTCTGCAAATCTCAGCCTGTGCTTGTCAAAGAAAAATATGGAAATAAGTCAAACGCAAGATGGTAAAGCATATAGAAGTGGAAGTGCTGCTCAGAAACTTTCTTGACTGTTATGACAGTCCTTGTGCTATGCCCATTAAATTTCCTGCAAGTCTCTCCCAAATCACTCCTGTACAATATCCTTGTGAAAGAAAAGGATTTAAAAAAACCCTCACTATGAGGACATCTATTCTTCCAAAGTTATTCCTGCTTTTCTGACCTCTGCTTTGAGTAGGTAAGTTCATTTCAGTACATTTCTAGAAAGACTTGGGCTTACCCCTGCTTGCAGAATGATGTTGTATCCCATCCCCTGTAGAGTAGCTCTCAAACTGGGCTGTGCATTTTCTATGATGGCACCCTGTCATCCTCTGGATTCCCTGGAGAACTTCTTTGGAGGTAGTTACTTGCTAAGATATACCAGTGCTGCTGGGTTTCAATTTGGTGCATTCTTCTAATGTGCCAGGTAACTGGGACTTAAGAATAAAAGCACATATTCACTTAAGGGCTTAGGTTTTCAAATGGGAAAAAAATTAAGGATATCCTTAATGAAGAGTCTGTTTGGCAGCTTCTACCTCCTTCTCTTTGGTTAAACTGAAACCTCTATTCATTAATATAAGATGCAGCTTTATTACCTAAAATGACTGCTGCTAAAATGTGATTATGTTGCTACTTTTGCACTGTTGTTGTCTTTCTCACTGTCCCATGTGATTGCATGGGAACTATTTTGTACATTTGGTGAAGACTTAAAGACTGAGGAGCCCTTTCCTACCCCATTCCTGAATAGCAAAAGATCAGCATATAAATTCAAAGAGCCTTATGCTTTTTAAAGAGTTTATCTAGCTCTTGGTTTTGAGCTCAGGGTACACTACAACCTATTTACATGCTCTTCAGAAAAACAATGGCAAGAATATTTTTCATATACTTTCCTAACTGCATGGCTTCAGAAGATGGAATTATAAGAAAGAATACCAACTATCAAAACTTGTAATGAAATTAGAAGTGTTTGTCAACTACATAACCCATGTTGCTTTTCAATAACCTCTTGCTGGAAAATCACCAAGACAGATAAGCAGGGTGATGAGATAAAGTATGTGTTCTGCTATATTAATAGAGTCTGAGATTCATCTTTTCTGATTCATGAGGAGTTTTTTAGTGTAAATTCAAAAGAAAATTATTTTACCAGCGAAGTTTTAAAAAAAAAAAAAGTACTTTTTCCCACTCAGCTGACATTAGTAGACGCATTTGCCTCACCTAGAATGCTATACAATATTCCAAATTTATTGTGACTGTAAACAACAACTCTGCTTGCTTTATAGCTTTCCTGGGCTCCAACAGTAAAACACAATATCTCTATCTGGTTGGAATTATGTGTTATAACAGTTTTATGGTGGGGGGGTAAAGCTCTGATAAAGATAAAATAGAGTTTTGCTTTTTTGTGTGACCTTGTCATTTGAAAAAGCATTG
>JANHGO010000001.1:80589663-80634293 GCA_024606505.1 Aquila spilogaster | reverse complement strand
AGGAGAATAGCTAACGGAAGTCATTGCACTGCATTTATTGAATTGTTAAAATGAGTTGAATAATAATTGTGTTTTGCAGGAGTTTTGTTTTAGTAATATATTTCTGAGATCTGATATTCTGGAAGTAAATTATTTATCATTCCAGTCAACACAAAATACAGGAAAGACTTTGTTCTCTTTAACTGATGGCAAGATTTTTAGATCGACCTTGTCCTAGTGTTTACAGCACAGAAATATATTCAGTAGCTTAGAACACAGTTTGTAAGATTCCGTGAAACTGATTTCAAAAGGTAATGAAAGATAAAATTACCTTCTAGAAGAACCTGTTTTAATATTTTGACTCTTTACAAAGTTGGCCCTTTTTGTCTATCATCGTACTTCTAGAAATGTTGAGATTTAGATCCTTGGGAGCTTGTTATATCAAGGAATCTTTGTATGCCCAGACTGAAGTACCACTGATAATGTCAATAAACGGAATATTGACTGCTTCAGCACCTTTCTGTTAATATTTTAGTAAGCCTTAAAGGGAAAGGAAGCCTTACAGGGACTTGAACTGATGGAGAAGGTAAAATTAACAGAGGTCTTGATTTCAGGTCTTTGGCCAGAGACTCCAGGGTTTGTCCATGTGGAAGGCACAGAACAAAGGTGGACTGGAAGAAGAGCTGTGCACACCTATCCCTGTGGGCCTCTATGACCCCCATCTACAAACAAATGCAGACATTTGGCTAGGTGACAGTGCAGGCTTTTTGATAGTTTAAAAAAAAAATAAAAATCTGCATATTCAGGTTTAAAAGCAACAACAACAAAAGCAAACCACATTCTTACTTTTTCAGAGAGATTATTGAAAGCATTTCATTTCTGCCAAAATCCAGACATTTTGTTTAGAATATTCTATTACCGAAAAAAAAAAAAGGGGGGGGGGGGAGAGGACTGGAAAGAACCTTGAGGAATCATTTTATCTCTGTTCCACCATTGACCAGGCTATTTTCTCCTTTTATTTTTATACGAGAGGCTACATAATTATCGGAGGTGACAAGGAAGTTTTTACTTGCTGTATCCCCATTATACCTCTTTACTAGCTTTCTGAAAAGACCGAGTCCTGAATATCCAAGCTTATTTCTTTCAGTGGAAGTAACAATCTTTTTCTTTCAAAAAGTCGCCAAGCCAGCCTGTCATAGTCTTACATATAAATTTGTGGAAGCTGCATTGTTGTCAATGGGCCTATGTCATAGTTCTTAACAGTACTTAGTATGTCTTTCTGATCTGTATAGAAGTAAAATTGAAATGAGGGATAGCTCTACTTCACATTTGAGAAGTGGCTCAGGTTAATGCAAAACTAGTGGAGACTTCTGCTCTACTGCAGAACGTTTTGAAACAATTCAAGCGTGGGTGGAATGAAAAGCTGATGTTAATGGATCTCATGGGGTAGGGCTGCAATAAGCCCCCAAGAAATGGAGAGGTGGAAAGCTTCCAGGTGCTGCATAGTGGTAGTGGGCATCTCAAGAGCAATAATATAGGTGCTTATTTTTGACCTTGCTTGTGTGGTACTGCAAGAACCAGTTTGCCTATCTAAGCAGCTCTATGAGGTGCTTTGCCTAATGGGGGAGGGCAAATGGTAGTCATAAGTGTACATTACTATAAATGGCCAAACTCCCTCAGACTTCATCAGGGCCAGGATTTTCCTGTTGTGCTAAGCTAGGGAGTTCTGCGAATCTAAATAAAAACTCTCCATTTCAGAACTGCTTTAAAAAAAAACAACAGTGAAGGTGGAAGGCCCCCCCCCCCCCCGGAGAGTCTCAGCAGGCTCCCAGAAGAAATCTCCAGGGTCACTTAATTCTCTGGATGCTACCCAACTTCTATTGAAGTTAATTGAAAAAACTCCTGTTGACTTGAAAAGGGTTTGGATCTGGCTCAAACAGCTCTTAGTGGCAGCAGATTGCAAGAAGGAACCCCACTGTGCAATTTCAGCCATCTGCCTATGGGTAAGCATTTGATGATACAAATGTATTTGCTTGCAAGACATAGTGAGGCACTTTGCTTCTAATTAGGCAGTATTTCAGACTGAAGGAGATCTCTCCCACTCACCTGCGGCCTTTCTTATCAGAGGTCTCTTCTGAGCGGGGGTCTGTAAAGTAGCAACACAAACTGATGCACAGCAATGTCACAAGTTTCTTATCTCTGTTCTCCATATGTAGATAACCTAGTGCTAGGTTAAGCTAGTGTTCAGATTCCTGTGTCTCTGCTGGTTAGATGCAGAGCTGTTTGCGTGAGACAAGACAAAATGTCGTTACTTCCATCCAAACCCAAACTCAGTGATACCGTCATTATCAATTTTTTACTATATCAACTGTGGCATTAGATAAGATAACTGTTAGAGAAAACAAGCAGAGAAGTATGCTGAGTGCAGCGTATACAGGACTCTTAATTAGTACACACAGCTGTGTGTTGCCCTTTTCATCTAAAAATGGTAAAGAAGGGGAACGATGTGTGCAGACAGCATATTTGAAGGATGGTTGTCTTTAGTAGTAATGCAGCATACCAGAGAATCAAATGAGGTTTGATGTAAAACACAGCCAGAGACTATGTAAATTGCCCCAGCTGATTAGGAAACAGCAAAGCTGTGAGCATTCTGGAACATGATGTGTGTGACAAAATTGCTCAGTGGTGTGAATTTAGAGGAAAGCAACTGAGCAGCCTTATTGTGAGCCAGGCCTCAGTGGTGTCCTGTGCCTTCTTTAATCATCAATTACTATAATGCTGGGGCAACCCACCAACAACTTAATTATTGGCTGGAGCTCCAGGCCATAGATTACTCGTCTAGGCTATGTTCCATAGGAAAGCAATTCAGCCAGTGTGGGGAGTTGTTGAAACTCTGCTGTAGCTTCTGTATCAGGGGTGCAGGCAGTCCTTGGGCTTGTGCTGGAAAGCATCTCAAGGTGCTATTCTGTCAGACGCCATCGGTGTGAGGAAGTGACACTCCCTAGTCAGGGAACCTACAGCACAAGGATAAAATGACAGACGGTGATACATTTTATAGGCTAGGGACAACTGTGTACTATCAAGTGCCAACAATTGTAACAGAAGGCACTTCTGGTTATAGATGTCGTATATTTCTCAAGAATGGTGAGTCTGAGAGCAGCCTAGATTTTTCACCATGTTGAAAACCAGAAGAGGAAGCTCGCAATGGTGTGTTGCCAAGTTCATGGAGGGTGCTGAGACTCTTCAGATGTCTTTCAGTCAGTTTTGGCAAGTCATTGGACTCCTCTCCAGCCAAGTGTTTGTATACATCCAGACATGAGAGTGTGTTAATAATCTCTCTTCTGTGCTGGGCTAGATTGTGTCCTTGACAGAAATTTTCAATATGGGTAACGTAGGCCTTTTATTGCCGGATGATGTATGTTACAGTACACTGATGTGGAGTGAAATGTTGGATTTTCCTCTGTTGCGGGCTGGTCTTCTGGGCGTGAAGAGTATGCTGCCACTGAGCTCCTTGCCCACTCATGTCGAGAGTTCATTACTTTGCAAAGCACTGCCTACTTCTTACTTAAATGTTCTTAAAAACTTGGCATTCCAGGCACAGGACATTGAACTATTGTTAATGACATTAGCACTTGTTACAGAATTGTGTTGTTACTGCCCCATGACAATGTAGCAGAGCCAAGGGAAGTTTGGCCAGCATCTGCAAAAGCTGAGTTTATGACACCGAAACAATGTCAACAGGCCTTCAAAAATGCAATCAGGTGGGACTAACTGGCAAGATTAAACCTGACTTGGGGACAGTGAGACTGTGCTGCTTCTTGACATGTGTATGGCATAGGGACATGCGCGCTCTGAAACCTCAAGGTAGTCTCCTGCATGTGGCATATTGTAGGTTCTCTCATAGAGGCCTGTAACAAGTTACAGGAAACTAGGAGTTAATATTCAGGCCAGCAAGTCTAAGTTATTCAAGTTTTCTTAAAGGTAATAGGTTGGAGTTGCTTGCCCGTTGTGCTAAAATGCCCAGTTAATCTGAGAGCTAAACAGATGGGAGGTTTTGAGAAGGTAGGAGAGAAAAAGAGATAACAGAAGCTGTAGTTACACACACTGTGGAACAGCGGCTATATATGGAAATGATTTGCAGGGTATTGCCATTATGCTTCTTAAACCTGAGTACTGGCTACAGTGCTGTTGATTACAACTCCAAATGCTGTAACGTCGTTTATAGTGTTGTAGCTAAGGGGGATTTTGAATGTGAAGCTGGCCAAGCAGCAACATTAATTTCAATATTAAAAGTTAGCATCCTTTTCTAAAGGTATGCATCAGATCATCACAGTTGCAGATCTCAACTTGCAGGAACAGGATGTCTGTCCATTTGTACCTAGGTGACGCATACCGGTCCACAGCAACTGTGCCAGGACAGGAGCTGGCTGTTAGCCTTGCCGATGCACATGCACGTTCTCACAGCAGCAGCAGAAACATCAAGCCCTAAACTTCAGGGGTCTGCACTGGTCTCTCCCCATCCCAATTACATCTTCTTGTGGCTTGCATGGCCTTTGCACATCAGCTGGTTACCAGATGTCAAGGTCAAGATTTTGGGTGATGGTTTAGATGTAGCTTGACTAAATTTAGCTTTGACAGATGCTTTTAAACATCTTGGCATAAAGCATGTAACCTGCTTTCTTGCAGCCGGTTTGTAGTGTTTTAAGGACTTGTTTGGCTGTTCTTGCACTCTTAAAATCTCTCAGGGATAGTATTTCATATTCTATCCTTACGTTCAGGGTGCGTGTTTGTTGTTTGACTTTTTCCCTCCTGTATATGTGTATCTATTTCTGAAAGCAAAGGGAAGTGGCTGCTTTTGTGTGGACTCCCTCATACACTTCAGGTATATAAAAACACTGAAAGGAACATGTTTTTTCACATGGGGGAGAAGTGAGGATGCAACAGACCTGTTTCTACTCTGTTAAAAGCCCTGGACAAGTCATCTTTCTCTTGTTTGTTGTCTGTGAACAGGGAGTCAATGCCATTAACTTTAGTATTCTGGGTGGCTGGATGATAAAACATCAAATGAAATTCAGTGTGGAAAAAAAAACTTTGGTGAAAAGTCAGTCTGAACTGCACAGTCAGCAGTGGGTCACCAGCTACCTGTTAGCCTTTCAAGAGGAAGATGTTGGGGTTAAAACGGATAGTTCTGCCACAACATTATCTTAATGATCAGTAGCAGGTGTGTTGTTAGGAATTACTATGAAAGAATAGACAACAGGTTAGAAGTCGTTATTACAGCACTGTATAAATTCACGACTCCCAGATCTTGAGCTCTGTGTATTTCTGGCAGCTGTGCCTTTTAAAAATGTTGCTGCAAAACTGGAAAAGATCCAAAGGATGTATCAAAGGCAATCGAAACACAGAACAGCTTCAGCACAGGGAGTGACCAAGCAGCTTAAGACTTTTCAAGTTGGAAAAGCAATGGCTGGAAGACTGTGAAATGAGGTTATGTTAGAGAAATGATAGTTCAGTGCTTCTTTCAGGAGAAGTACTAGAGCTCACTGAAAAATGCTACCACACAAGAGTTTAAAACAATTCAAAGAAGGGTTTCTTTACCTTCCATATAGTTCAGTCATGGAATCTCTTGAGGCAGAAGGTTGTAACCACTCAGAGCTTATAAGCATTCAAAACCAAAGCAAATCAAAACAACAGCAAAAGCACCAAAAACCTGGAAAAATCTACATGGAAGCAACAAGCAAACTATTAAAACAATGATGACATTTGAGGTTTGCTGAGCTCCAAGTACTTTTGAGGGGATGGAGTGTTATTAGATTCTCTTAATTCCATTTCATTTGAACCCTTTCTTCTATCCTTGCTAAGTTCCATAGGACAGCTTTTTCTGTTCCCAGTCACCATTATGCAGAAATGGCTAACCTGGATTCTTGCCTCTGGGCAGATCTGTGAGAGGACTACCTCACAGAGAAGGCCCATGACTTTATGATTGCAGGGTGGATACTGATTTCTTCCTGAAAGACTTTCTCTCTTGAACCATTGTACATAATGTGCAATTGTTCATAACATGTGAAATTGGTCTTTTTGGAAGGAGTATTTTTTCCCATGGTTCTTGGGTTTTTGAAGAGAAAGTCAAGAAGAATAATACAGTATATCACAAAACACTTATTACTCACAGCAGGAAACAGAAAGGCAGGAAAGAAAAGTAAAATAGAGATCACTCAAAAAGGGGATGAGGAAAGGAAGCAGGAAAAAAGCCTTGTGTCTAGCAGGGAGGCCAGAATCGCTTGCATGTTTTTTGATCTTATTAAAACCTGAAAAGGTGAAGTGTGAAGATGGAAGCAACAAATCCCCAAAGACTGCTGGCAAATTCCATTGGCTCTTGCAGTATAGCACTGATTGGAGGCTCTTTCAGATAACAGAGTTGCAGATTACTCATTGGCAATAGTGGCCAGTCTCTACCAAGTAGAGACTTTGTTCTCTTTTCCTAATATGATGTGATTATGGCTTCTTTTTAGACTGGTTTGATTAGTAAAACCATGGACAGGACTTGAGACCTGATTTCTGTACAGGGCTCTGCTGCTGAGAGCCTGGAGATCGATTAGCTCCTCATGGCTGTCTCTGTTTTGCCAGCTCTTGAACAGAAAAGAAAACAGGTTTTGTTACATTTGCTATGAGATCAGTGAGAGTGAGGAGCTAGATAATATCTGTGCAGGCACCTTGCAGAGCTGTGTGCCCGTCTTGATTTAGGGCTCATCCGAGGTGTTTCTGTGGGTCTACAAGGAGCTGCTGTAGATGTTGTACCATTGTCTGCTCCTTGTTTTTCCATTTTCCTCCCAGGAAGGTTGCCTGTCCCTCCAGTTGTGGAGGGTTGCCTGTCTCTCCCAAACTTGTGCAGGATCTCTGATCTGCTTCAGTGCTGGGAATGATTTAAGTGAATCTGTGTTACTTTGCACTAAAATGAATCAGGAGTGCTTGCATGAGCCATCCAGATACATTACAGGCACTCAGGGCAGTGATATCTTAAACTGTTCTAGTGAGGTCTGCCAGGTAACATTCATCTCAGCACTTTTTCCATATATTCATGGCATTAGCTACATGACAAACCTCCCAGACAAAAATAAAATGGACTTTGGCCCTCACAGTTTTAACACTTTGCACTTGGCAATATATTTCTAATGATATCTCTGACAGCCTTTTTGGGTGCTTCTTGCTCTTTTTGAACTTGCATGTGCTCTGTGTATAGCAAAGCTCATCTCTGCCCTACTATGAAAGCAAGCTCTGAGGAGAAACACAGAGAGCTGCTTAGCAGTATAGGAAGCTTTGAGAAAAGCCATCATATGAAGTAGATCAGAGAAGGAGAGCTGACAGAACACAGAGTTCAAATTCTCTGATGCCTTCAGATCTGGAAGCATCCAAGAGGCTGTGGAAGGTTGGTGCTATTATCTCAAACAAAGTGAAGGTGCTGGGACCATCGTCCAACCATGCATTACCAAAGCTAACATTTTCTTACTTGGAGAATGAGCAGTGACGCAGCACAGACCTTGGTCCAAGCTGTTGCATGAGCCTGGAAGCACGGACTCCTCCAAATCAGAGAATAAGGGGGAAGTGGGGAAGGCTGATCTTCTTTGGTCTGTTCTTCTCTTATCCAAAAATGTAAACATCTGGGGATAGTGATGGGTGACAAGTATGTCAGTTATAAAGATGTTGAAGAGCTCCAGTCCCGTGATGAACTCCTGGGGCACAGCACTCGTGATTGGCCTCCACCTGGACATAGAGTCATTGACAGCAATCCTCTGACTACAACCATCCAGCCAGTTCCTTATCCATCTAGTCTAGCCTTTAAATCTATCTCTCTCCAATTTAGAGATAAGGTTGTGATGCGGGACAGTGTCAGAGGCCTTGTACAAGCCCAGATAGATAATACCACTTGGCCTTCCTTTGTACACTGTTGCCATCACTCCATCATAGAAGGCCACCAGATCAATCAGGCATGATCTGCCCTTGGTGAAACCATGTTGGCTGTCTTGGATCACCTCACATCTCGCATGTGCCTTAATATCTCTTCCAGGAAGGTCTGTTTCATGATCTTCCCAGGCATAGAGGTGAGGTTCACCAGCCTGTAGTTCCCCAGGTCTTCTGTTCTCCCTTTATTGAATATGAGAGTGATGTTTCTCTTTCTCCAGTCCCTGGGGATTTCACCTGACAGCCACAATTTTTCAGATATGATGGAGAGTGGCTTGGCAACTATATCAGCCAGTTCCTTCAGAACCCTGGGATACATGTCATCTGGCCCCATAGAATTGTACAGATTCAGCATCATGAGGTGGTCTTGGGCTTGTTCTGCTCTTATGCTGGGAGAGATTCTGCTTCCCTGATCCCTGCTTAGAAGTTTGGGGAGGGGTACAAGAGGCATGAGAAGCCTGACTGGTTGTGAAGACCAAGGCAAAGAACTCACTGAGTACCTCAGCCTTCTCCATGTCAGAGGAGGCCAACTCTCCCTTTTTGTTTATCAGATGAGGTACACTCTCCTTTGCCTGTCTCTTCTGCCCAGTGTATCTAAGGAAACCCTTGTGTTTTTCACATCTCTCGCTGACTTCAATTCCATCTGCACCTCGGCTTTCCTGATCCCATCCCTGCGTATCCGGACAGCATCCCTATATTCCCAGGCCATTCATCCCTGCTTCCGTTGTTTATACTTTTCCTTATTTTCTCTCAACATGACCAGCAGGTCCTTGCTCAGCCATGCTGGTTTCCTTCTTCATTTGCATGATTTCTTAAGCTGGGGGATGGAGAGCTGTTGCGCTCTCAGAAAGGCATCCTTAAAATGCTGCCAGCTCTGTTCTGTTCCTTTGTCCCTAAGGACAGTTTAACAGGGGATCTCATTCAGCAATTCTCTTAACAGCCTGAAGTTCGCTCTCCTGAAGTTCAGGGTCCTTACTCCACTCTTTGCCAGGCCCACGTTCCTCAATATCACAAACTCAACCAGAGCATGGTTGCTGCAACACAGGCTGCCTCCAATCTTAAACTCTTTAACAGTCCCTTCTGCTTTGGTAAGCACCAGGTCCGGCAACCCTTCATCTCTGGTGGGAAAAGTTGTTGTCAGTGGACTCCAGGAGTCTCCTGGGCTGCTTGCAGGTCACTGTGTTGTTTTCCCAGCAGATAATATGAGTGCCTGAAGTCCTCCATGAGGATGAGAGCCTGAAGTGCAACTCCTCTTGCAGCTGAAGCAAGAAGGACTCATCAACAGGCTCCCCTTGATCAGTTGGCCTATAGTAGGCCCCAAACGCCAGATGCCCTTTGTTGGTCTCGTCCCTAGTTTTAACCCACAAGTACTCAACCTGTTCATGACTGTTTCTCAGGGGCAGCTCTTAGCAGTCTATCCACTTCTTAACATAGAGGGCAATTCCCTACCTCACCTACTCCTACTCCGCCCTCAATCATGGTATTTCAGTTATGTGAGCTATCCCACCATGTTTCCCTGATAGCAATAAGATTGTAGTTTTCCAACTGCATCACAGTTTCCAGTTCCTCCTGCTTATTTCCCATGCTGTGTGTGTTGGTATAGAGGATCTTCAGCTGGGCTTTCGGCTGCATTACTTTCTTGGAGGAGCCCTTCAAAAAACCTCTGGGACAAATCTGGGGTTTTCCCCCTAAAGTGACAGTGTTCCTTAACTTCTCTGTTCCTCAGCAGTACATTCCCTTCCCCTATCAAATCTAGTTCAAAGCCCTGGTGATGAGCCCTGCCAGCTTGCTGCCTGGTACGTTCTTGCCTCTCCTGGTCAGTTGTGTCCCATCCCATGTCAGCCTTCCTGGTTCATCAAAGGTGTGTCCTAGATCATAGCCAAAGCCCTATGTGTGACACTATCCATGCAGCCATTCATTTAACTGGTCAGTTCTCCTTCTGCCTGGAACCCAGTCTCCTACTGGGAAGACTGAGAGAACACTTCTTGTGCTCCCAGTCCCTTCAGTGTATTCCAAAGTGATGTAAAGTCTTTTCTGATATTTTTTAATTTCCTAGTCACAGCCTCTTGTGACCCCATGGATAGTATTTCTCCAGCTTTATCATACCTGGTATCCTCTTTCTGATATCCCAAATGCGGGCCTCTGGCAGGCAGCAAACCTCTCCAGAGAGGTTATCCAGGTGGCAGATGGTGCCTCAGTGCCCCTCAGCATAGAATCTCCAATTACTAAACCCTTAGCATTTTTTCAGTGGCACTGATTGTGGTTCTTGTTCTCGGTTACACCTTCTTCATGTGGTTGCCCCTTTCCAGTTCTGAACCACTATCCATACCCCCCTCCTTCCATCCCCAGAGCTTTTTATCTGTTGACTAGAGGAACTTCAGGGGCAAGAGAACGGCTTCTTCTGCCCCAAGCAGAGACAAGGTTCCAGTCTCCCTTCAATAACAAGGCTCACCTTCAATAACAGACTTCTCTCTATGAGATCTCAAGAGTCTGTGTTTTATAATTTTTTGAGGAGGTGATTTGTTAGATGCCTGCAGCCTAGGATCAAGGTAGATACCTGTGAGGGGATGCCTTCTGTAGCTCCCCTGGGTACTTTCTCCATTTAAAAACAAACAAAAAAATACGAGTACTGTCTCATTTGCAGTCATCTACAGAAATCAGATATTAAAGAGGGACAGAAATTAAGTGATGAGAGAAGATTGAGCTTTTGAGGTTCCGAGTCTTTTCCTGAAGATATCAGTGTTAAGTTGCTATTCAACCCTGAGAGAATTTTTGCATAATTTGTCCGTGCTGATGGGCATGCATTTTTTTCTTCAAGTACGATGTGTTCAGAAAATGGTAATTGTACCTGCAGTACTTAAGTAACTTATTTTCACAGGCTGCTGACACTAGGACATTCTTAATTGTTTTTTTTTCTACGCAGTAATCTGTGTACCTCCCTATGTAATAGCTCTAATATTTAGAGGGTAACTGAGTCAGAAAGGATAGGCAGATTAGCTTTATTCTGCACAATATACAGCTTTCAAACGTATTCTTCTGAAACCATGTACGGACAAACACGCTCACCAAGCTGTCTCCGTCCTCCTCTGCAAGAGAAAGAAATTCCTGCTGAGAAGTGATGAGAAGAGATCCTTGCAAAGAGACAGGCTGGGTAAAATGCAGCGGGACACAGGAGTGTGCTCATTGTTCCTCATTAGTGGAGGAATCTGTACGGCACATCACTGCAGACAGAGGCTCATGTGACAGCTAGTGTACCTCCATGCTGTAATACAGTCAAGCTGAGAAGACACGAAAGCAAGAAATTTGTCTTTATTCTCCTAATATTGTTTTCAGCAGGTTTTAACTTAAGCGGTCTCTCAGAATGTACTGACAACTGCTTTTAAAGATGAGATTTTAAGTGAGACCAAATTGCTTTGTGCAGGAAGAGTTTCTGGCTACATTTTCAAGTCAGAATTTCAAAGGTCCGAAGCCAAAAAACATTTATTTCCAAGCTATCTATTTTAATGTAAAAAAAAAACAACAACAAAAATACCTGACAACAAAAACCCAATGAAACCAGCCCTGGCCTCTCTTTTCTAGCAAAAGAAATAAATAGTCAATTTGAACTAGGGTTTTGTTGTCCTGTTTTGTTTTGTTTGAGATTCAGTGGCTATTTATTTGGTTGCAGGAAAGTATAAAGCTGCTGTTATTTACAGGAAAGCAAAACAAATGATTGTGGGAGAATCACAGATTTTTTTTTTTTTTTGCTCTGAAGTGTGTCCAGTAAACATTGCAAAGCACTGATATACCAAAGCAAGAAAAGAATACAAGCTTACACTCTACAAAATAGTTGCTAAACATTTTCAGAGGGTTTTGTGTAGCATACATTTGACCTTAGCGGATGCATTTAAAAATGCAATACGAAAATCCCAGAAGAATTAAACATCTAGATCTTGTCTGCTCTGGTACTGTGCTCCTTTATCAGGAAAGCATCAGATAGCATTCACAGATCCCAAATCATAATGACTTCTTTGGTACAAAGGACCAGCAGTACCATTCTTTAAAATAGCTGTCATCTTTCCAGTGAAATCTACAGGGACATTGCCTTTGTAAGACAGATAAGCCAATAATTTGTTTTACTTAAGTCTGTGCAAGCTTGTGTATCGTGAGCCAGTGAAATGAGAAAAATAGAGGCTGGAGTGAACTGTACTGTAGTTCTTAAAATCACTAAGATTGAACCCAAGCAGTAAATTTATCCCTGTGTAGCATGCTGTAGAAATGATTTTTCTGTTTCTAAACTTACTGCTTTGTTCAGTGGAGAAACTCAGGTTTCCAGGATTTGTATTTGTAGGTTAACACCTACAGATACGTTCCCTACTGCTGTTTTTGTTCAAAATACAGGTGTGGCAGGATGCGAAGTTGCAAGATTCTTGGGCTAATCAGAAATCTTGGCAAAATTAAGGTCTTGGTTGTTTTGGATTTGTTTTACTTCTAAATACATCACAGTTGGTATCCTTTTTGTGTAGCAGAATTTTGGAAGGTCTTGAACAGCTGAAGTCAAGGAATTAGTTACCACTGAGTCCACTCTGATGGGTGAAGGATGCTCCCATGGCCCAGAGGGCTGCAGCCTGGAAATTGCTGCTCAATCATACCCTTGCCTGGAGAGATGCACTAATCAAAAAATACTTGGAGCTCTGTCTCACTAATGCCTCTGAGTGAGTACCAAATCAGAAAGCACTGCTGATTGTCATCATTAAAACCTGCCTCAGATCAGGAGGTGGCAGCTCTGCTATCAGAGAACCTGGAAGCATTGATGCCATACATATTTATCTTCCTACAAATGGAAGAAACTACTGCTGACTCTTGTTTTCATGTTTATAAGTGGGCAGCAAGGTGTCTGAAATACACTGGAGTGTAAATGTGATCCATTTAAGTTATGGAGTTGAAAATTGGTCAAGGCTAGTGAGAGACAGCTCAGGCAAGAACACAGAGCTAAGCATCTGAGTGGAAAAGAGAACCTCAGACCATGCCCTGTACACAGGTTGTCTTTGGCCTGTGCACGTGCAAGTCTCAGGGACCATTAGATAGGAATCAAAGCTCATAGAATTAAAGAAAACTGAGAGGAAACCATATTGGTATTTTCATGCTGTAAATCAAATACTTTCTCCCTCATTTTTTTTAATTTTGATACTATCTTTCAGACCCAAAACTATTTTTTTTCTAACTCCTACCAAGAAGAAGATCCAAATCCACAAAAACCCTTCCTTCTCCCAAAAATGAACTCACTTTTTTTTTTCTCTCATGGTCCTGCTGCCTGGTTAGGACCCGATGAGCAGGACATTTCAGTACTGAACTGTCCTGCCATTTGTACTGATAGATTTTGCATCAGTCTCACAGATGAAGACTTCTGAATTTTTTTCCCTGCTGGAGTTCAGCCTTTACACATTCAGGAACTCTACTGTGCTATTAGATGTGAGAGTAGGATCCCTGATCTGTGGCTGCACAATTATGTTGATAAATTATTCAGTTGGGGTCTATGCCTGAAAAAAATAAAATTGGTGATTTGGAGGGTGATCTGTCAGTTCCAGAAGATGAGACAGTAAGAAAAAGAAAAGGAAAAAAAAAAGCAACCACCAAACCTTAAGGAAGTAAATATTCAGATGTTTTCTAACTCATATGTCATTGAAATACAGATTTTGCCAAAGCCTGTATTGAACCACTGTGTTTTGAGTGAGATTGCTGAAATATTTAAAAAGAAGAAAAATTCAAGGATATTTTGAAGGAAGTAACTGTTACAAAAGGAAAAACTGAAATGTTTTGTCACAGATTCTTAGACAGATTCAGAGCAACGAGTCTGGTTCAGAGAGAGGATTTGTTAACATGCTTGCTGATACTGCAAAATCTGCAGTCTTGCGGTTGAAAAGAACCTTTGCTTGGTCCAACTGAGAAGGGAAGCACCCTGATTCCCTTGTCACTAATAATAGGAGTATTTCATCTTGTTCACAGTGTCATGTCTGTTAGTGATACATGGAGCTCTCAGCAGGCATATTTTTGATGGAATATTGCTTCTACATAACATTAGATTTAGATGTGAGTGTTGCAGTATTTCACTAAACTCGTAGATCAATGCCCAATTAATTTATTAATATTTAATTAATTTAATTAATATTTAAAAATTAGCCTTGGGTAGTTTTCCACCAGAAGGGTTTAGAATTATAATGCTAGTTCTGCAGTCTTGCTGCATCCCAGGCTGGGACATTGGAACTAATAGGAGTCCCTTTACCATGTATTATGTATAAAAATAAAGCTCATGTCAGTACATGTGTTCCCCTTAGGTGTGAAATACAAAGAGGTCTGAGGAACTGGGATGCGGGAAGGTATCTTCTGCAAACAAGTAATTTTGCTTAATTGTGTTAAATTTGTGTGTCTTCATCTCCAGCTTTGAAAATCAGCGCTGACAGATGTAGCAGTAGGTGTGAACAGTAAATAAATCAAGGTCTCTTGCCATTGCTCAGGTTTCAACTTCTTCAGGCTTATTGGCAGGAACAGAGCAATGATAAAGTATTTGATATTTCCAATTGTTATGTTGAACATACCGTAAGAAAGCAGAGATTACAAATAAGATTGTAATGATACCATAGGTGCACAAAATTGAGAAATTAATTTTTATTGGACCTAGCTGATATGGGATTATTCCCCGAAGATGACACTTATTTATACCTGAGGAGTTTGGACTGAATTACAGTGTTTTCTGCTGAGCATACTTCATGGATTTAGGCTTCACATCTAACTTAGGCTTTGGCACTTCAGTCGATTCTATCCTAATTCTTGGCTCTGCCCCCAGTGCTGACATCTGGGGAGAAATCCCTTGGTTGCAGAGGTGCAGAGGAATGGCATTGCTGGTATTAGTTTCAATTTGCTCTTTCCATACTGGTACTGAACTATCCCCCATTAAACTGATTAAGCTTTTAACAAATTAGGCAGTGTGCTGAAAGGTTATCTGTTCTAGCTACTTATTAGTCCCTTTTCAAATCATTAACAAGCTATTTGTGACACCTTCGTGTGCAGGTACAAAGCCTTCTCCAGGATTCCTCCGATGTGATTTATCCACCTTAAAGGGGAATAGAGAGAACAAAGGCAGAGAATGCAGTCACTAATTAAGAGGATGAAGAAAGGCAGAGGGGTGCTGACAGGAGGTGACAGGATCACTGAAAAGAAATAGCTACTTCCTGAGAAGTGGGAGATATTACAGACGATTCTTTTAGGCTCGCTGAAGAGGAAAACTAATCCATATCTTGCTACCTCTTTTTATTAAAAATGGCTTTGTCCTTAACTATTTACTTAATGCTTCAAAACAGCAGCTTAAAATTCCACTTCTGAAATAATACTGTACAAATTCTGACTTCCTTTGCCAAAGGACCTTGGTAGGACATGTAGTCTCTTCATTACCGAATGCTTCGCAGGGACCTGTCAGAGGAGCCAAGCAGGAATACAGGATTTCCTTGGTCCCGTGAGCATGCTGTATGAGACTGACATACCACGCGTGTTGAAGTCTCAGAGAACCTGGCTGTCCAGGTGGTCAGAGTCCTGGCTAACTCCTCTAGCAGAGAGATTTCATTGCAGCAGAACTGGGAATGAGTGCCAGTTGCTTTTTGGGGCAAAGCTGAGCACTTCTCTTAGTGTCCTCTAGCATCAAAAGCAGAAAGATGGGGAGAAGTTTTGCTGCCTTTTTCTTTTGACAAAACTTTTGCCAGCGCAGTGACACCTTCTCAACTGAAAAGCCGTTATTTAAAATAAAAAGTAAAACTCCTCTTCCCACACCCTCCACCCCCCAAAAACAACCAAAGAAACCCACAGAGAGAATAGAAAATCATTGATTGTTCACTTTGGTGTAAACTCATTGCTGGTCTTTCTACTGTACTCACATGTTGTTTAGTTTCTCTTGGCCTCTTCATTCACCATTTTTCCTCCCCTTTTTTAAATTTCTCCCTTAATCCTCTTGCCCAAAAAAAACAAAAAGAAAAAAGAAAAGAGTGAATTGCTGCGGTATGTGCAGCTGTGATACTCAGCTAAAATTCTTTTTTCAGCTCTAGTCAAAGGAATGATTTCCTTTCTCTGGAGCCGCACTTCTCTGGGTCGTCACCAGAGACTTTGCAGCCACCATGCAAATGTGTGTTCTTTGATTTCATTTACCCTTTGTTGTCTTTTCTCAGAACTGTAGCCGTGATGACTTTCCTGTCAGCACCTACACAAACTGCTTGAAGCACCCACTTTCTGCTTGAGAGATGGAAGTGGCCAGTGCCACGTGTGCTTTTTTGGTGTAAGTTATTACCTTCTCAAAAGAGGTGGTAGAACAGGGATGTGCCTTGACTTCTTGGCAGCCCTATTTTCTCACCCCCACTTGTTAATTGTAAGTAAAAATGATAGTTTGTCAAGCTATGGAGAATGTAATGAAAGTGCCCATAAGGCAGCTGAGAAGTAGGTAACCCTAAATCTCCAGAGCCAAGTTGAATGGGCCCTGGGAGCCCCTGTTTGAGCCCACTGTCCCAGAATGGACTGCTCTGTTCCCACCGCTGCCTTGTGCAGTTGAGTCTCACAAAGCAGGGACTGTGTCTGTCACAAATGAGCTCTCTTCCTCTGT
This sequence comes from Aquila spilogaster, assembly GCA_024606505.1. NCBI lineage: Eukaryota > Metazoa > Chordata > Aves > Accipitriformes > Accipitridae > Aquila > Aquila spilogaster. The sequence continues at coordinate 80,617,735 of JANHGO010000001.1, read as the reverse complement.
GTGCAATCCATGAGACAGTGAGCTGAGCCCTCAAGTGGGGCTCTTTGAATATGACTTTATCCTAGTAGTATCCATACAACTGACATAGTTGTTCTTCGTAAATTCCTAGAGCACTTCTAATTGTTCTCCCCCGGGACCATGGACCAAAATCAGCAGTCAAAGTACTAGAGCCTAAGCACTGCTGAAGTGCTGTTTTGTGGCACTCAGATTCGGTGGGAGCCCTAGCTGAAGAGGCTGCAAAGATGCCTGTTTCTCTTCCACAGTTTCTGAAAATTTTTATTAGCAGAACAACTGCTTCGTTAGCCCTCTGATTAGCTGCCCAATTTCTCTGCTGTTGAAGATGTGTGAAGGACAAGCTCTTAACAAAAGGGAGCAATCAAAGGGAAGGCTGCTCGCAGTGTGCATAACTGATTACTGACTGATCTTACACTGTCCTATTGTACTTACTCAGGTACACAGATCCTGGTCCTTGACATACAAGGGACAGGACACAGGACAAATTGTGCAGATGGGTGAGCAAAAAAGTGGAGAGCTCTCTGAAGCATGCCTGTTTTTGAGTATTGCCAGGCTGAATACATAAATGCAACAGGGAGAACAGGGCGTGACACTGGAAGATCCTCATTGTAGGAGCAAGAGAGGTGTATGGAAAATGGGCTGAAAGGTTGGTTGTTCCTGTGACCTTGCTGAGGAGGCAGACTCCAGCAGAGGTCTTGTTTTGCCTCTCTGCAAAAACCAGTCAGCATCCAGTGCTAGACGCCTTAAGTCCTTATCAGGAGGGCAGTACTGATTCAGACATGGGAAACTCAGTCTATCCCACTGGAACTATATTATGCAATAAGGCACACCTAAGCCAATTTTTGTCTTGCATATTCAAGCGATTAGCATTGAGCAGCAACCTGGTGAGCTGCAGAACAAGCTGTGTGTGACTACTAGAAACAAGCCACAGTTGCCATATCCTGGGTAGTCACACCAGGTTTTCATGCCCAAGCTGCAGGCAATTTAGGCAGAGCAAGGTCTAGTGCCATTCATAGCTTATGTGTTTGACAAAAAAAAAGAAGAAAAAGGACGTGCTGTGAATTTTAAGAAGCCAGCTGTTTGACAGGTGCAACAGGAGTATTTTCTTATCTGTTTTTCTTATCTATCAGTCTCAATGTAGATAGAAGGAATGCTTTAAAAGGTATGATTTAATGCTCTCTGAATTCAATGGGATTTTTTTGGGTTATTGTTCAAAGAGTTTTTTTCTGTTTTTTTTGAGTAATCAAAACAAAGTTTCAGTTTTATTTTTTTACAGCAGCACCTGATGCCTTAATTTTCATGCCGTGTAGACACTTTTGAAAGTCCTTTGAATTTTTCTCAGTAAAATCAACTGCAAAAAGTTGTTCATTTCTAATCAGTTTAAGCTTTATTTTCCAAAACCATAATTAGATAAAATTTCTGCCCGCGGGTTATATTATACTCATTTCAGTTTTTCATAGTAAAATAATGATCTCTAAAATGATACTGCTTGATATGTAGTGGAAGTCAGATTCTCCATCCACCACATGTGGTTTCATTGTGTCAGAGTTAAGTTTTGTCCTGTACTTCTTACTTTCATTATCTATCCAATCTTTTCTTAAAGACAATAACTGAGTTTTTAGTAGCATGTGATTAATGTCTTTAAATAGATACAGATATCAACTGGCATGTATGGGCTAGAGATATTAAGTGAATTATGCAGACTCCTGGATGAAGTTGGCGTTGGAATACAGTTTCCTTTATAAAAACTGATCTCTCATTTTCTCCCCTATTCAGGCATTTGTTCTCTACTTATTCTTTTACTCTGATCCTTCTTTTCTAATCAACTTTGTCATCGTCCTCTGAGAACTCTTGTAGCTGGACTAGAAGCAGCTACGAAGGCCTGTTTCCTTCAGTCATTGAAAATAGCTCCTAAACAGAGCTCTTTATTAAGAGAATGATAAGTGAGACTGTTTGCTTCAATTAAAACTCACAAGAAGTGGTGCATTTGGTAAGCTGTAAGCTGTCTTTTTTTTTTTTTCTAAAAAGAAATCCTAAATACAAAAAAAGTACTGTAGCGGGAAATTACCAGTGTTTACGCAACCCTTAGATTCTGAGCTATGCAAACAAAGTTGTACAAGCATATAATAAAGAAACACTGTCCCCAAAACCTTGTAGTCTTTCGAGAGACAGATTATGTAATTGTTCCTCATAGGTGAACTACCTGTTTGTGTGCAGGGTCAATTAGTAGAAGACTTTTTAGATGGTGGTCCTAGAGCCCTGCATTTAAACTTACTGTGCATTATGACTCGAAGTACTGGGATCCCTACCTGTTTCGCACCGATGTAAATGGACATCAAGGTGATGATCAAGACACTCAAAAGACAAATGGAAATTCTCTTGATTTTGCAAAATGATGAAAGGACAGTTTGCAGCAAAGGTATAATTTAATAATGCACAGTTTTAGTGAAAAACCTTGTTCCTTCTGCAACTGCCATGTTCTCTATGCCCAGGAAATGCCAGAAGGTTGTTTTCTGTTGAGGAGTAATCTATATGCATGTGCCATGTATCATTTTGTTGAAAGCTTTCCGAACCAAAATGAATATATGTGTCTCATATGCACTCATATTTAAAACTAATGTGAGTACTGCACTTGCTACGTAATTATATTTTAGTTACAAAATAATCACCTATTTTTTCATATTTATAGTTTACTGTTAATATTATAATCAAACATTTCTCTACATGACTTTAAACTATTATAGAGTAAATTTACTTGGCTATTTGCAGTATATCTACTAGTTTGTTGAAAGTGTATATATAATATTGTCATTACCTTCAGCTTCTTTTTGATCACCCTTAATTACATGATGAAAAGGAAAACTTCACAATAGAATCAGTCTGTAGTTATGTAATTCTTACTGAAAAGTGTGATCATGTATCTATTAATATCCATAGCTAATCTTTGCTTTTGGCTGATCGAAACTTTGGCATATCTCTAGTGACTGTTCTGGGTTGTGGGTGTAAGGTAATAAACTCTTTTGCACTAAGTGATAATCACTATGAGGTCCTGACCCAAATTGCCTCTCAGCACTAGCAGATTATGAAGCATTAAATAAATGCATACAATGGGAGGAGAACTAGACTCTGGGGTTTAAATGAGACATTGCTTATAATAAATGAATAGTTATGCTGTGTTTAAAGCAGATTAAAATATATCGTAATGGATTTCATTCTTCCTATAGCTTTTTCTGCATAAAGTTGTATTCATTGTAAATAAGGTATGTACTGCAAACCTCTGGGCATATAGAAATAACCCTGTGCTCTTACTCCTGTGAGCTCTTTACTGGTGACCATCATTTTTTATTTTTTGAGTCCGTTGTTCTTCCACCTGATCCATTTTTGCAGGTGGAGAAAGAGGTGAGTATCTTCTCTGGCATTTCATCTCTCCATGCCTTAGTTCCCTGTGTCTAAAGAGGGAATATTGACAGGAAGCCAACTTTTTTTTTGTGAAGATAAAGTTGGGGCTGTTTTTGAGGCTCTTACACATTATGGTAATAGAGGATGTTGTACTTAGAGTAAGTGGCAGATGAGGGGATGCTTTTGTAGGAAAGTATCTCAAATCATAGGGGAGCTCTGATTAGTAGTTTTGGATGAAGGAATGCATTTCATTGCAGTAGTATTCTGACCCTGCTAATATTACTGATGTATGTTATTTAATAACCCTACATAAGATAATTGGATGTAATTAAAGTAGGCAGACTTCTCAAGTCAAGATCCTCTTCTCAAAAGCAGAATTTAGCTGAGTAATCATTACTGTTCAGTGCTTTTATAAACGAAATAGAAACGCAGCACTATAAAATATATGCTCTGTGATTTTTGCCCTGAACTCAGCAGAAGAGAGCTCCAGGCAGAACTAAATTGGTTGATCAGATTTGGGGGACATTGTGCTAAGACGAATTATAAAATAAAACCCATAACCTTTGTGTAGACCTTTTCTTAGTGCCGCCTTAGCTGATCCCAGTTTTGTACGTGTCAGTCCCATGTACGTAATCATAGGTGACATATTGCTAGAAAGAACCATGCATGCCTAACTAAGACAATTTCTTGTGGTTTGGTTTAAGAATGGTTGATTGAGATTTTCTTCCTTTCTTTGACGTTGTCTCAGAGTGAAATGGCTTTTTTTGCGCTAGTGTCAAGAAGTCAGTGTCTGTACAGTGAGAATGATCTGTAGGTGCTTTTATTCATGGTTGAAAACCTGTGATGCTTTGTCATTTTGGAAAACATTCTTCTGCCCACCATCTGAAGGATGCACACCAATGGTACTCTGCATAGTTTTTCCCCAGCCTCCTGTTTCCCTGGCTCTGCAGATTCACTACGTCTGTTCCTGGCTCAGCTTTACCATATCCATCCTTATCATAGCAACACACTTCTTTCCTTTTCTGTTAATATGTATACATCACACAAAAATAATGACTCTTTAGCAAGGTCTTACTTGATGTAGAAGTTTTTAAGCTGATGGGGTTGGGTAGGTGTATTTTACGTGTATATTTCAGATGGAAAAAAAAAACAGCAGCTTATTAATGATATAGTTATTCAAGTTCATTGTGACCTTGTAACTCAAGATTTTCAGAAGTACTTGAGATTTTAGGTGATGGAATGTCAGCAGTCTGATTTAAAGAGGCTATATACTTATTCTGTACTTTGTTAGCACGCTCCTTTCTAATAGCTCTGTTTGGGGGCCAAAAATGGAAACAGCTGAAAAGTATCAAATCAATGCTGAAGTGTGAGTCCATTTATTATGGTTAATTTTTAACAATGCCATGCATTGTGCTGTTTGGAGAGATAGGATACTCTTGGTTTTTATGTAAACAGTGATGCTTGATTTTAGTTTGCTTAGGAATAATTATGCCAGCTTTGTGTGTTTTCAGTCCTCCCTTCACAGTGCTTGATGACAATCAGTCTGTCAGTAAGTCACTTCCTGTTTGAAAACCACGCAGATAATTTCCAAAGGGTTCTTTGGAAAGAAGGGACATGGCATAAATGTGATTAAATATGCTGTAGTTAAGTTACAGAATCCCTGAGCTTTTAATCTCAATAAACTTGAAAAGTTAAACATCTCATCTTGCTTTCAGCACTTTATTCCATCCAGAAGAAACCATCTGCTTTCCACCAAAAATCACTGTTTCCTTGATCTTTTCAAATTAATCCTACTGTGATTAGCTTCAATCCAATTAAAAAGAACATGTCAGCAGCTGCTCAGGTCTGATTACATGTGGACAGGATAGTAGGAATCTTCATAGGGGAACCAGATTAGGTGCCAACATGTCAGGATGGAGGAGACAGGTAGTAATACTTTGAACTCTGCTATCCTGGCACAACATGTAGTATGTGATAGTACTGTACTTGCTATCTATAAAACTCATTGCAGTCAAGGAACTCACTATTTTTCATGTCTATATATATCGTTAAGCATCCATTTAAAGATGCCGCATGTCGAAGATTGAGCATTTATGTCTCTAACAAGCATTATGGCTTTATTTGGCACAGAAGCCAAGAGCACGTCACAGGGGACAGGCATTCCTCCTTGGTATTTCTGTAAGCCTGTGGCAAATCATCTTCCTAGCTTCTCAGAGAAGTTGCCCAAACCAGTTACTCTGGGGGGAATTTGGGAACTTGTAAGTGTGGCAGGAGCTGTTTTGTGTTCCTACAGGACTGGAAAGGCTTACAGAGAAGTGACAGACTTTTAGGCACAAATTCAGAGAGATCCTCCTGCACATCAGCCTCTGGGCTTGTGTTTCTCCTGGGCTACCTTTGGTCTTTCCCATTTTCCTCACTGCAGGAAATGCTAGACATGGAGTTTGCCATGGAAATTTGTCTGTATCTGTGTGTTCCTCTGTTCGCACAGAGCTTAGCATGCAGGCTCCCAGCACTGCAAATGCTTGTTCGGCTTCACAGAGGAATTACCATCGGCTTGCACTGATAATTTAATGAGAAGCACTTCAGAATCATTTATTGTTATGCATCGTATTGCCATGAATAGCCCTGTGGTTGGTGTTAGGCCAGACATGGAAATGGCTCAGTGCCCAGTGCATCTGCTTTCGGATACCTATGCACAGAGGTTGCTGGCTGGAATTTGATTGTTCCCAGGTGGAGTTGTTGGAAACTGAGTCTTTCTGGAAATCCAGCCTTGAAAAAGAAGCAAGAACTCACAATTTGAGAAGCATTTTAGCATGTATAAAGAAAGGAGAAATGCCACTTTCAATTTGATCTTTGAGACATCTTTGGAGGACGTGGCCATGGAGTGATCAAAGCTGAAAGCTACCCAAGCAACATAATTATAGGACAATAGGAAGAGAAGATCACTTTTGAGTAATGACTGCAGCATTACAAATTAAGGCAGAAATATTTTGTGATTGAATGCTGCCATCGCAACCTCAGCATTGGTTTCTTTTCTGTGATTGAAATGGGGCTTTTTTTATTATGTCTGTTAGTATATACCCATATCTTATCATGAGTGGCTATACACTGATTTGCAGGAGCACAGAATTATTCTGCTGAGTGTCACATCCACTCCTACTGTTTTTTAACTTGTCTCTCTCCTCCCTCCCTCTCTTTTTTTAACTGAAAAAAATGTAGAGAAGACTATTACCATTCCAACTTATGTAAATGAAGCCTTAATTCAGACTAGTGTTCTGGCGGTCATGTAAAAATGATTTAATATCAAGCTTGTTTGCATGTTTAATAGCCTCTGTGACATCATAGAATCCTCTTCCCAAAGAGGCCACCTCAGAAGGACTGGAAATGCTGCAGATTTTTTCAGTGGGACTGCACTGAATACGTGAATTGATGACTGCAGGAGCATCTAATTAAATGCTCTGTGTCAAAGAACAGCAATGACTGACAATGTTAGCAACCAGGTAAGGATCCTGTTGACCTGAATACTTAAGAAGTTCTTCAGAGATTCTGAGAACAGGTGGCCGATATTTATCTACTGTTGTTGCAACATTATGCCAAGTAGAAAATGTGGAACTAACTAATTGTTATCCGATTTAATCTGATGATTAGTAAGAAAGCCAGAATATGCTATTTATTAGTCTAGCATATTGTTGTCTCCTTCCCACTATGCTCTTTGTTGGTTTTTTTTTCCATACCTTTCCATGCCAGTATTTTTCATGTTCAGATCAGGATGTTTATGGTCCAGCTTCAAAAGATAGGCACTGTTTTCACTTTCTTGACCTTGTATGTCTTTAGTTCATGGATTTTCTCATACCGTAACAACTTCCTGGTAAAACTTGGTCAACCAAGTGCACATGCTGTAAAAAAAAGCCTTGCTATTAATATTTCCTTCACCTTTTCCATCTTTCCTCAAGCACTGATTGTTCATTGAATCAAATGGTTTCAGGGTGCTCCTAAGAGAAGCAAATGAACAGTGACCTCTGAGACCCCTCTACCTCAGAGTTTGCAAATTGTCTGCCTGGGCACTGGGCTGCCAAAGCAAAGGAAGATCTGCCTTGCTCAGTTTGGAGTATAATTGTGCTCCCTTGTATATATGGTTAGCCTAAAGACATCTCTGTTATCTCAGAATAAGGGATAATAATGTTTCTCTGTGCAAATCAGCCCTTCTCTCCACTGCCAATGTCTTTATAGGAATATATTTCAGCATGGGGATTTTAGAATATAGAGACATAAATAGCCAAATTTCCTGCAGTACTGAGCAATAACATAGTCTGCGATCCCTTAAGTAACAGTAATAAAGAGATGGAGAGACTGCGGTATTTCTGTTTTGTATTTTGGGCTGGTTTTTTGTTTGTTAGTTTGTCTGTTACCTTTGCTGATTTAATTGGGAGGTACTAGCTGGTAAATAGTTGTAGTAGGAGCTTATCTCACTTATGAAACCATTTTTTAGACTATTTAAAGTACTCTTATTAAAGACCCCCCAGATTTTGCAATTTTTGTCTTCTGAAGTCTTTAGATGAGGTTGTGTGAAGGTGGACGCTGTTCATACGGTATGTGGATCTTTTATAGCTGTGACTTTGTAATGCACATTAGGAAAAAACTGTGAAGGGAATATTGTAGCATAATACTTAAGTCTCAGTTTTGTTCCAAGAAGGTCATGGGAGGTAGTTCACAGGACTACCTGAGGAGTGGGCTTGCAGGCCTTAAATTCTACCTGTTAGGAGCTCTTTTTAAGAACAACCTGGATAAGTATATCCTGCATGACTGGAGTGTCCTCGGTGCTGCTTGTTAACAGCTGCATGGAGCAGATGTTCTCTGGAGAGGTTCCTTCCAAATCTAAGATCCTAGGATTTTCTAAAGGCAGCAGAACCATAGAAAAACAAACAGATCTAGTGGTCAGCTGTTTCTATGAGAAATTAACAAAATGTGCTGTTAGGTAGCAGGACTTGCCATGTCAAAATACACAATGTGATCAGACTCACGTTCCACATGTGGGAATAAAGCAGTGGTAACGCAGAAGGCAATGAGGTTATAAGGAAGTAAACCTGGCCTTGAAAATAGAGTCTGTGTGAATCAGTGTTTTCCCCTGCACAGACAGTAAAATGAATGAGGATGTTTAACCCAGCCCAGGATCTTTGCTGTCTAGGTTCAAGAGGTGCCTTGCTATTTTTGAGAAAGATGGAAGGGTATTTTGCTAGTATCAGTTATGAAGCCCCTCCAGCACCTGTCTGGCAAGAATTGGCTTTAATATCTGTATTATTAGGAGATTATCAACACAAGACCATTCCCAGTGGTATCCTTTCCATGGGCAGATAAAATGAAGTGAAAGTGAGCATTTGTTAGCTACGGAAAACATTCTTTTCTGGTGCTCTCAATCACATGCACAGACTGAAAGAAAGATTAAATCGTGGCAAAGGTATTGGTCATTCAGCTCAGCTTGATTTTCCAATTTTATAAACAGTAGGAGGCTCAGGAAGAAACAATGAGGAAAAACAGGGCTGTAGAATCAGCAAACAGAATCAACTTTTGATTCCTTTGCCATTTAAATCCAAATTATAGTCATTTACTCAGTTCAGAGAGCCTGAATTTTCACTGTTTTCTAATTTTAAGCAGTTGTAATAGCAGAATCCATGAAAAAGTCCTGCTTCAAATTTAACTGATAAATTCACACCTTTTTTTCCCTCATTCCACTGTGGCAAATGTAATCTCACGAAGTTATTTGTGTGAGAAAGAGTACAGAATATGTAATAACCTTGCCAGTTAGCAGGATAAAGTATAAGTCATTAGTAAACTCATAGCCCCAGGTTCCCATCCTGCTGGATCTCACATACCAACATTATGGGAACATAGCCTTTCTTTCGAGTCCTGGGTTCTGCTCTACTCTTCTGCAAGAGCTGTGTGGGCATCAGGTTCTGTCTTCATTGTAGCATAATAATTTTAAATACAATGACTGTCATACTGGTAATTAATTATTATCTGATTTCTAATCTGAAATGAATTTCTCTATTTGGAAAATCCTTTTAAAAAGATGACATTTATACGCCTAAGAAACACTGCTTTATTGATCAAATTTCCCATAGAATCGTTCCAGTTAACATTCAACTAGAATTCAAAATTGGAAAAAAAGTAGTGAAAATCTTTGCTTGACCAAAATCCTTGGGCAGTTCAGTACTTTTGGGTGTGAGGGTATGATATTTTGACTGAACAAGTTAAGCATAAATCCAGCTAACTCTCATTCATCAGGATTCCCATGGTTAGTGTCTTCTGTGGGCTGGCTGGAGAACTTCACACTCTTTGCTGGTAGGACATATGAGCATGAGAGTTTGAGTGGAATTTTAGCTGCTTACATCTAAAGTCTGAGAGGCAGACTCCTGCTTTATTAAAAGAAAATCTTATCCTGTGGATTTAATTCTCTCTATTGAAAAACATTTTGAGGTAGATTAAAATTCCTGTAAAAACAGGAATTAAGAAGTCCCCTATTCTTTACACTGGTTTTGATGATCCCATGTATGTGACTATGTGTAAGCATCTCTGTTGCTATGGCGTAGTCATTGTATTTGCGGGTTTGGTAAACACAGGACCTCTTCTAGTTATTGTTGAGCACCCTCTCCTGGCTCTCTGCTATTTGCAGATAAGACATCATATAAATTATGAGTACTCTGGGTTGAACTGCGGAACTGTGGTGCCCATTGGAGTTCAGAAGGATGCATTTTCAGGTGGTGTGAGATGTTGCTCTCCTTTAAGCCACCCAAATTTTGTAACAACCTAGCTGGTTTATCGCTGAGAAATCCTTATTCTAGTGGTAAAATGCCTCAGTAAGGATTTTTTTCCTTTCCTCTAATGCTGCTCCTTAATTGCTCTAAGAAAAGCACCTCCAGACCTGAGAATACAATGCACCAGGCATAATCTGATAAAGGGATTATACCTGGTTGGTAAAAGGTTGCTTATTGGGTGATTGAACCTGCATTCATGTCTGTCAGTGGATCTTATCTTTCTGTTAATGCCTCAGGAGGCCTAAGGCTGTCTAAGGATGGATCAGTGTGTCATAAAGCAAGTTTATTTGCAGGGATTATGGCAACAAGCAGCAACTACAATGGAAATAGGAGGTGAAGTTGGGAGATTACCACTTAGTTAAGAGCTGCAGTGTGAGGAACAGTCTCTGATGTTAGATCTCATAATAAATAGAGTTGGAGCACACTGAAATTTTCTTGCACTTATGTGACTGCTTGCCGTGACTAACGCAGTCTAAAGTTGTTTCCACAAGTCTTTGCAGGAAGGACAAAAATCCCTTGCTCTTTATTGCTTGCCTAGTATTCCACAACCCTGCAGCTGGGCAACATAATTGCTAAATTTAACTGTTCATAGGCACCTAGTCTGAGTCCATCCAGAATCTTTAGGATCTAATGAAGGCACCTACGTTAGGTCTTGACACATCATCGTCTTTGTAGTTTATGGAAGGAGATACGCATCCCTAGAGGGACATTCAGGTCCTACACGGCTGAGTTGATGCTTTGGGAATATCTCCCTCCATTGAGTACAGCAGCAGCCCTGGGAGATCATGCTCCTGATTTCAGTCCCTGGTGGGTACGTGTGGGTTATGCTGTCCTTACCAGCCTGTGGCTGTGGTGACTTCAGAGATTGATTTGCCCTCAGTAGGTACTGTATCTTGAGGCAGTCACCACTGCATATCCTACAGAGACCAAGAACTAGGCTACTCCTGAAGGTGGTAACAAAAGCTTCAAAACAGCATTACAGCCAGTCCCCTGAAGAGCTTTAAATGTGCAACTTAAAGTCTGCTCTTAAGTGCTTCCAGACTCTTAAAGCTGTAGCATCATCCAAAGAGTCTGAGGTTTGCTTTAACTATCAAGTTAAATAAAACTTTGATTCAGTAAGGAGTTACCAAGATATCTATCTTATGTTACTCTTAGGCACTGTTCTTGTTCAACAAATGGTATTGTCAGAGGAAAAGGACATTTCTGAGCACTGGGAAACAGCATCATAGAGAGTGCTCTGAACAGTAGGATGGTAATTTGTAGTAGCCAAGGATTACAATAAATCACCTTTTTATTGCACATTGCTCAGTGCTTTATATTCCTACACTGCCTGTATGTCCCTGACTTTTATGGAGGAAAGCCATCATCCCCCACTAGATGTTATCACGGGACTGTTTGGCTTAACTAAAGATATACTGTTCAGCTCTCTGATTACAGATTTCTAACCAGCTTTCATTTTGGATTACTCTCAATTAGAAGATACTTTGAATTTTTCTACAGTTTAATGAGAGAATAGGAATAAAGGGACAGGTAGAAACAAAGAGAATATAGAAATATTTCCAGGTCATTGCTAAATCAGAACAGCAGTGCTACTGAATTTGAGTGGATGTGTGCAGGGGCTATTTTAATTTCTGCACAACTTTGATGCAAGCAAAGAGACCAAAGTCTTACAGATCAAGTCAAGAGTCTCAAAGAATAAATTGACTGCAACTGTGATCTGAAGCAAAATACTTCATTTCCTTTCTGTGTGTGAGAGTACACCTTTAATCTGCTGGAGAAACTCTCTAATTTGCAATAATGAGATTAACTGGAAGAGAAAAAGCAACACATTAAGATACATCTTATCACAAAGAGTTTTTATTTATTTATTCCATTCTGAATAGAATGATCCTGGCTTTCCTTTGTCAGATTCCTAAATCAGTGGGCCAAGTTTCATCAGCAGTATGTGCAGGAATGTCCTAATGATTTACCCATTGCTTGCTGGTAGAAAATAATCAAAGAATTTAATCAGGTCTCACTGTATGTGTGGCTTTGCTAGACTATGTGTGTTGCTGCTGATTATCATTGGCAGATAATAGAAGCAAGAAGAGGCAGCAGCAGGCATGGAGTAAAGATGGGAGGCCTGTGAGGTTGAACATGAGGGAGGAGCAGGTTTCTCACCTGGCCACAGGATTGGCGTTGACAACTCTGCCATTTCTTTTCTGAGCTGCAGCATTCCTGGCAAGGGCTCCCTGTGTACACACTTAGGATCTGGCACAGGCCTGCCCAGCACCTACTACTGTCAGATTTGGCAGGTCTGTGTCACAGTACATCTTTAGAATGTTTGTAGCGCAAGCCTGAGTCAGTGTTGATGCAGTTCTTTTCCTTCACTAGACTTCTAAGACACCACAGGAGCTTTGTGACTTGCACTAGTCTACTCCCCTGTGTCTTTTCCATCCCTGTTACCTGGGCTGGCTAGATTTAATACCACAGGATAGTCCTGTGTAGGATGAAGTCTTATTCTCTCATTTTTCTGTAAATCTAGTGGACTGTGTCAGTTCTCTCCATAGAGTAGCTGCCAAGCAAGAAGACCACGTTACACTGTCAGATACACCTGCAATCATTTACAAGCTTGCACTCTGGAGTAAGGCTTTCCCAGCTTTCTAACATCCGCCAACCATATCCTCATCTGGAACAGTACTCCCAAGAGTCACCAAAGCACAGCCAAACTGCAGCATGGAAAGCTGGGCCCTACATCTTTAAGTGAGTGAATTTGCTTGGATAATTACGTGCAAGTGCTCCCTCCAAGCACCTGTAAATTGTTGATTTTAATAGGGTGGCAGCTGTTACCAGCTGCCTGGGTTCCTGCTGCCTTGGAAGCAGTCGAGAGGAGAGAGCAGCAACTTGCAGTATGATTATCTTTTTCTCCATTTCCCCTCAATTTCATTGTCATCTTTTTCTCTCTTAAGAGTGCTTAAAAGCTTTTGTTGCTTCTTATAACACCCACAGGAGCTGTTGCAAAGTGCACTTTTTGTGCTTAAGGTTTTAAAGCCTAAAATCTCTGACCTGAAGAGGTTTGGAGAGAGGCTTAGTTTGCAGCCTGCTGCCATGCAGACACCTGCAAAACATTGAACTTAACACTGGCACAGCTGGAGGGAGGGATGGTGTGCGGTGATGAGTGGCTGTATTGCTTCATGGCTGTGTTTCAGTGCTCTGGCTCTCCTGTAGGAATTAGAGTAAGTTCCTGACTGACTTGAAGTGAGTACCCAAATACTTGGTTGTCTCTGGTCATTGATTTTTAGAGCTTGATGCCCATATGGGTGGGGGGCTATAGCTTTTGCAAACCATGACAGAAGGGACGTAGAATCACTAGCAATGAATGAAGGAATGAATTATGTTTTTTAGATGCACGTGATGGCAAAACTGGGCAAAACCAGAGTTTTCTTAGTTCATGCTTCATTTTGCTTGACTTCAGTGCTTAACTGAGTTTTGAATTGTGCTAAATAAGCCTTTTCTGCAGTGGAAGGAGTTTGGCATCTGGAATGTGACCGGTAACCCTCCATCTGCAGGTGACAGAATTAGCTGAATCATTTAATGTAGGTACCTCCATCAGTTCCTGAAATGTGCTAGTGGGAAATCTTTCATGTAGTGAATGATAGATGACCAGGAAGGACTCTAGCAGATGTTTTGCTGTCAAGCCTAGCTGGACTTTTGCAACCCCTGCCACAGCTCCCAAAGTATCGTTGGTTCTGCAGTCACAAGGGTTGAATGCAGGTAAGAGTTAATTCAAACACTTCATTTAAGAGGTAGGGTGCTGTGGGCTTTCTATTCTTGCAGGGCAGGAACTTGTTTGTGTTCCTGGAATCCTCCAGCAACCGTGGGCAAATACTGCCTTTGCATATAACTTCCTGCTGTCTCTTTTGTCCTAGGCAGTAAGGTACATGTTAGCTCAGGCACATTTCTTTGTGTTGTAACTGTATCTGGGAATGCTGACCTACAGGCAAAAGCAAAGCCCCAGGGTGTATAGGGAGACTGCCCGATTTAGGAGCATTGCCTGTTGTCTTTAGTAAAGTAATCTTTTGTGTTTGTGCACTAGTGATGACAGAGGTCATCCCTTAGCCTGAGCAGTCCTCAGCCAGGGAAGATTTACTCAGGAGTAACTCTGGAGAGAAGGAACGTGCTCTGTCTGGTGTCAAAGCAATACCATGGCATAGCAAAAATCTTCAGGAGTCATTGGGAAGGGAGCTGGGGGGAGAGCAGGGAGGCCACAAGCAAGGACATGACTTTTAGTAGGTGTTTCTCTGGCATGCTGTCAAGACTTTTAATTCAACAGATGAAGTAGAGATAGTACAGTAGGTCTCATTCCCCTGACTGACACCTAAATAAGCAGGCAACCAAAGGATATTTCCGGGGTAGTTTTTGAAAACCTGACCTTTGGTTTTGGAATTGGATTTTTTGTTTCCCCTTATTTTATTCTTCTGTTTATCAAGTGGCCAGGGACTCTCTATTCCTGACCACAGATTGCCTTTTCTGGCTTCAAAATGGAACTAAATTTAACTAGTATGTTAATGAAAGGACAAGGTCTGTCATTATTAATAATGACATGAAATCATGTGTGAAGAACATTCAGTTATGGCCATCCTCAGGAGAGAAGAGTTTCCCAAATATCTTAGCAGAGAGAGGGAAAATTGACAATTTGTCTTTCTGCCGAGCTCCTATTTAGATCAGCTAAGCTGTGCTTGTTTACTTACAGAAATCTGGGCAGCCCAGGTTAGGGCACATCAGATACAAGCTTGTGGCCTGGCAGTTAAGACCCACTGCCAGGCCAAGCTCTCGGTGTGGATCCAAGAAAGCTGTGAGTGTGGCCCCATCTCTGTGCTTCGACTTTTGATTTCATTTCTGGAGTTGGCTTTGGCATCCATTAGCCAGGGCAAGGGGCCCCATTTAAAGCAGAGAGCTGTTTTGCACGCAGGCAGATAGGAGTTGTTTAGGAACATTGGTGCTGTAAAATAAGTTTGGGAGGAATTGGCAGTGAAAAGGTAGGAAAAAAAATAGTAAAACTGTTAAGATTTTGGCTTTTACTAAAACTCGGAGTGGCACTCCACTGGGAGCTCTTCTAGCCCAGGGGCCATTTTCTGTTTGAGATCATTAATAGCCAGCTCTATTTTCTCCATCATGATTGGTTGGTGCTATATATTCCTATTAATTTGACTGAGCTCAGAGATGGAGAGGAAATATAAAAATGTCTTGGAGTTGCTGGTACCTTCTGGGATCTCTGGCATATAGAGGTCTTAAGAAATCTTGACAAATTCAGACTTAGGGGTACATTTTCAAAATGATTCACAGAGCCTTTGCTGCATGTTAATGAACAGCGTTCAGGCAAAATGTTGTGGAATAGTTTCGAAGAAAACCCTATGGTGTCTCATCCTTTTTTTTTCTTTAAACTTGGTTTTGTATTGAGAGAATGTCTACAAATAATCTGTTCTTCTATTTGGGCTTCCAAAAAGTTTGCTGATACTCAGCCCAATTTGTACACTGTGAGTAAAATGGATTTGGATGTTTATAGCCCTGATCAGCAGCTACTGTAAGTCATAGAGCCCAAACAGGAGTAGTGACATCTCCTGAAGTGTTGCTGGGTTATAACCTGTGAAGTAGCTGCCCCAGCTAGTTGGAGTTTGGAGCACTTGCACTCTCAACTTAGCCTGAGAGGATTTAAACCCACTCTAAAATAGGCATGTGAATTAACAGAAGAAGTGGGTGAAAAATGACCCTTCTGTTTTCTGAATCATTGTGAGCTTTGGCATCTGGGTCTTACTGCTCCCTGGAGCAAAGTGAGACACTTGAACTGCTAAATGAAAAAAAGCCTTTCCCCTCTTTGTCCGTCTGTGGGTTTAGCCTGTAGGACTAGCTCAATTTCCACAAAGCCTTCAAGCATACCAGCTCAAAAGTCATTTATATCTATTCATCCAGATGCCCTCATGCTTGGCTGTGAAAGCATGAAACCTCCCCAAAAGACAATTCCTGCCCACAGAGCTGCTGTCCTTTCCTAAGATGTCAGGCAAGGAGTGGATTTCATTGCAGACGTGTAAACAGCCAAAAGAGAGGTAATGCTGGGAGTTGTACGGCAGAGCAGTCTCAACACAGGAATTGCTTCACTATTGCCAAGTGTATCCTAATGCTCTGTGCTTGGAATAAATCAATGTGTCAGGATAGAAAGCAATACATGTGTGGATGATACAGTACTTAGACAATACACGTAAGAGATAGTATGTACAGGTTTTTGCTGTCTGCAATGAGAAACTAGCTCCAGAGAGTACAATGCCTCCTTGACAGAAGAGACCAACATAATAAGTGTGCGTGTATTTGTGTATGTATGCATGTGTGTATGTATGGTTCAGTTAATCAGTAAAGTGTGCAACCATTTGCCTTAATGTGAACGATGTACCGTGATCAGCAAATTATCTGCTAGCACATTAAATTATGTACTGTGATCTCTGAGGTGTATTAATTATTGAAATCAAAATTTTTGTCATTAATGGGAACCTAATGAGCAAAGACATTATGCACCTCAGTTGGCTTTTGTCAGAAGCAACCCGTTGTACTTGGAAGGTGACTTCTGTGGGTCTCTGATGGTAATGTGCCAATTATTTCACTTATCAGTGCCCCTGAAGGAGGCTCCAAATGCCTACCGCAGATGTTTTACTTCAGGCTGTGTATGGAGCAAGGTTTCAAGGTTCCTCAATATGTAGATAAAAGCATTTTTGAATGGACTGAAGGAGAGACCAGTTTCTACCATGCAGATTTATAGCTGAAGGCATATTCTACCAACTATTTCAGCTTCTTTCGTTCTATGAGGTGCCTTTTAGGATGTGCAGGTTTTTTGGACTTGAGGGTAATAAAAGCACAACAAGGTGATGCCTTCACCTACAGTTAATGTGTAGATGCCTAAATTATAATATATACATATGCAATGCAAGAAGTGCCTGAGGATAACCCTGGGTAATTCTGTCTCTGAAATGTTTACTATTGGGATTACTGAGGCATCAGAAATTCCAGTCAAGATCAAGGTCCTGTTATAGCAGAGGGCCTCTTCTGTCCTTGCTGTGCAGTTTGAACAGAGGGGTAGGAAGACACTATGACTTTTTCAAGGTGACTCAACTTGACAGTGACAGACTAGTAGCTAAGCGTGAGCTTTCTGTTCTTATATTTACATTGCAGTAAAAATGTTAGATTGCAGCTCATGCATGCTTATGTCTAAGCTTTCTTTAAGCTAGCTGTGTGGGCTTCATCTGTTGTGCAGGGTGTCTGGTTGGGCTTGTTAAAGCCCCTGTCTCTGCTGTCCCTACCTGTACTCGTCCTTTGAGTGATTCAGTGTATCCACATCATCCCCATTTGCACTATGAAGCCCATTTGCTGCCATAGCCAGCTGCATCCCAAGTGCAATTCAATTAGGAATGAATGGAGCCATGGCTCTTCACACTCTTTGCTCCCTCCTGTGTAGTAGAAGTGGACCCAGGAATGTGGGCACAGTTTGGCACCTTGTAATGAACGGTGTCAGCTACCATGTGCCTGCCTAGTTGATGTCACCTGTTAGGTGAAACTGGGTATCAGCTTCCCTGAGAGGCTGTGCACATGCATTCACCCAGCCTCTGAATACAAACTCCATCCCACTGCTGGGTTAGACCGTTTGCAGGACTGAGAGATGTCTTGCTTTTACACTCTTCCCCCCCACTACACACTATTAGACTCCCTAGTCTCTTCTGAAAGTCCTAAATTGCTACAGAAAGTGGTATTGTTTTCTACTGGCTTAACTGTTGCCTTCCTTAAGGCTTGTTTTTCACTGCTACGCTTTACTGCCTGTTAAGTTAACTGGATTTTTATCTGCTCTGCCTTTGACTGTCTTCTGTAAAAGCCTATAGTAAGCCACAGTTTGCCCGGAGGAATATTTCAGGAGAGGAAAGGAAGAATGCAGGAACAATAATAATGCAGCCCTAGCGATACTATTGTAAAATAATACTACAAAAACATTTAGGTGGGAAAGAGTGGTGCCCCCCACCATTGATATCTACTTCTAGTACAAAATAAATTGTTCCTCAGGGACTCACTACTGCTAGGAAGAGATTACAGGTCTGTTCTCACTTCTCTGGACACACATGGAACTTACAGATATATTTGAGGTGAACTTTAATAAGGGTTATATTTACTCTTTTGCATGGTTCCTGCCCTCTTTGTCCCCAGACACTAGAGGAGAAATGGGTTATTCTTTATTATATTCCCATGGGCATGATAATTGCCCTTGCATGTGCTGAGGTAGGAATCTGCCCTCTTCCTCTGCAGTCCCCAAACAACTCTTGTTAATGGAGGAATAGAGGAGAGATGCACAAAAACAGTGCCAGCCCTGCAGCTGCAAGCAGCATGGGTGAGAGGTGGCAAGTGTCATTCCCCACATCCTATCTTGTAGAACATGGAGCTGAAATGCAAATAAGCATTTAGTGCCCTAGTCTAGTGCCTGCCTTTTCCCCTCAATTCAAAGATACTGGGCTGTTTTGCTCTCTTGTTGGATATAGTGTACCTGAAGACTTAGATAATTTGTCCTGAAATATGTTCCGACAGACTGTTTATGCTATTCTGAGCCAGTTAAACAGAAGTGCTATTAAACAATTTGCATTTCTTTATGTAACAGCCACTGGGCTCCTTATCCTACAGCACTAGCAAGAGCTGCTCTAGGATGGAACTTCTGTGCAGTGTGGGCCAAGAGCACTTACTGAGCCCATGCAGAACTGATCCCACCACAGAGATCACTCCAAGACACGAGACAGATGCATAGACAGACCAGTTTTTATGGGGCTTGTTGAACCAGAGGCAGAGATTTTTGGGGAGGGATATCTCTATAGCTTGTCAGGGTCTTTTAATAGCTTGAAGAGTTGATAGTAGTGAGTGTTGAAAAAGGGTATCCTGGAACTGCTTTGATAGCTGAAGTTTGCTGCAATGAAGCTAAAGGTGCTGAAGCACAGTTTGTATCACTTCTGTGACTGAACTTGTCATAGATTTTAATTTTCTTATATCGGAAGTGACTAGTGAGCTAATGCTGGGGGCTGATCCAAGCAGCAGGCAGCTTGCGGAGAGATGATGGTGACACACGGCTGTTGGTTGCTCTATAGTGTATGATAGTCATCGGCTGGAAAATTAATGTGAAGAGGAATAAAAGATTGATTCTGGTACTGTGAAATTTAGGGAATAGTCAGGAGTGGAACTGAAGACATTGTTACAGTAGTGGGGGAGGATTCATTATTTGTAGAGCAAGTAATGCATTATTTCACAGAACAAATAATAAATGATGAAGAAAGAGAGAAAGGTCTTTTAATATCAACGTGCTACGTTCATGGTCAAATAGCATCAAAGGAAGACAAGACAGAAATCAGGGGTGGAGTTTCAGGAACATTCAAATAAACAAAAGCTCAGTGGAGGGTTATAATCAAGGATAGTCCTAAACCAAGGCTAGATCTTAAATTTATGGTCCTAGCAATGTAGAGGGACTGTCGTGGTGTTTTATTTTATTCTGCTTCTGATAGAAGAGCAAGAATTACTGCAGGGAGGAAAAAGCAATTCATATTGCCAAACCCAGTCTCTGAAGCTGTAGGAGTGAGACCTAAATCCTAAGATTTCTTTTTTTTGTTGTTTTTGTCTGTTTGATAGCTTCTCATCCTTCAGCAGCAGCTTGCTTTGTGCTTCAGTTTTAATTGCAGCTCTCTGTGTTAGACAATTACAAAAAAGATTAAAAAAGGAAACAAATTATCTGATTATCATGAGAGTTAAAGGTTTACAGAATAAATATTGTGAGTCTTGCAATGAAATGACAATACTTGTTCACTTGGAAGGTACTGTTTTAGTTTAGAGAAATAATGAGAGGAAAGATGCTGTGACTCAACATACAGTTGAAATCTTGAGCATAGAAAACTCATGGGCTTGGCCCACACAGACAGAGAAGTGCCCTTCCACCAAGACCTGCAGTTACATTTACACAAGCTAAAATATTTATTCAGATATTCATGGGTATCTTCTGATACATAACTGCTTTCTGGAAAGTAGCAATTGGTGACTGCTAATATTCCACATGGCTATTTTCAAATAACATCCTCTCCATCCATTCAGGGATGTTATGCCTTCCTGTGACACTGAAACTTCTAAGTCAACATGATGCCTTGAAAATAGTGCTGATCCACGGTAACACAAATGTAGCAACAGTCTGAGGATGTGGGATGTCCCTGCCTCTCTGCTGACAATAGGTGGAGACCAGACAGATGTTGAAGGCTCAGCATCTGCTAGTTGGTTGCAAGAACCTAAGCCATTTTGAACCTGGACCATTTCAGTAGTCTGGTTGCACCAATGAGAAATAGACATTGGATGGACTGACCCAAAACACCTCAGGAAGACTACAAGGAATCAAACACAGTCTTTCTGGTGTGCTAACTCAACTTCTGCACCTCTTGCAAATAAGTAAAAGACACTTTTGCTTTCCTGACCATTGACTTTTTCTTTTTTTAGTTGAAAAGTTGTTATACTCTTCTGTATCTCTAAAAATGAGCAGAATACTCAACATCTATCAAAGCGAATCCTGTCCTGAACAGTGCTGGTGACAGGTTACTCATTTTCAGTGTAGGACTACAACTTCTCTGTGTCTTCTCCACTCTACACTCTGTCTCTCTCACATGCTTTGGTCTTGTAGCCAGCCTTCATGAGTGCTGCAAGATGCTGGGGCTCCAATCTTCCATCCCACTGACCCGATAACAAACTGGCGGTATCATCTCAAATGTGGTACAAGAGAAAATTGTTCTTCCTTTCATTGGTAAGAATCAACACATCTGCTTTGCATCACATTGCAGCTGGAAAAGAGGTGATTGAACTGATTGATAGAGCTTCCTCTGGTGCAAACTGAGTCATGACCAGTTGCCCTCTGTTTGGAAATCATAGTTCAGGAATGAGCTCATAGGAAAAGCAAGCATGGAGCATTGTGCAAAGCTGCTGTCAGGGAAGATCATGGCTGGCAAGACTAGGCAAAGATGGGGGAACATGGGAAACTTTCAAATAAGGATGTCAAGGAAGAGAACATAACTTGTTCTATAGAAATCACTTTATTTAAACGACTGTTCAGACTCAGCAACTTTTGAAATTGGAACTGGTGACTCAGGTTTGTGAAAAGGAGATTGTGCTTTCTGTAATTTTGGGGGTTATAACTTGAGACAAGATAAATTGCCTTTCAGAAAACAGGTCATCTGCATTTTCAAAGAATGAGGTGTTATGTTCCTTCATAGACTGAATTCATTCTAAGGCAACACAGACCAAGTGTATTTGACCAAGTCATTCAGAAAATAACAGATGAAGTCCAATCCCTTTTTTTTTTCCAATGCAGGCAGAAGAATCTCTGTTAAATTTCATCATCTGTTCATCACCCATTCTTATTTAAACAGATGTTGGATCGGTTGAAATGTCCAGAGCCTATATATTCCTGATGTTTTGCTTGAAGTGAAACAGAAGCCTTGGGGTTTGATGGTGAGACATCAGATGTTCTGCTGCTGAAGCACATGGCTTTCTGAGCTCTTCTTCACTCTGTGCTGTTGTTTGCAGTCAACCCTTGCTCTGCTAAGCATCATTTTAATTTATGTCAGCATTCGGTGACTGTATTTCTGTTTCATGCTCAGCTGGTGTGTTCTTGTTGGCCTTCTCTCAACTGGAGGTGGGCCATTTTGGCCTGCTTACTCTCTTTGTCCCTAACTAGCAGTGTATTTTGAGAAAGTGACAAGTCACTCATGAGTATAGAAACTTACTTCGCTGTCCATGGACTGTAATTCAAGACAGCCCTGCAACATTGTCTTCATGACAAAAATCATCATTTTCTTTGTCTATGAAAGTATCTGGGACTGTCCTTGCAGCCATCACTCGGAGTGATATGCATAGTGAGCAGGCTGCAACCAACTTTTTCTAGGAAGTGCTAAAGCCAATTATAAAACTGATGGAAACAAAGTTTTTTTTTAATATGTATTTTTCCCCTCAGCTACAGAACACACACTGACAAATATTCAAACTGTCTAGCTGCAAGTAGGCCCCAGGGCAGGGTCATATGGAAAATTGTTGGTGACATTTTTGATGGCCACTCATGGCCTCTTCTGCCTCCTAGCATGGAGACCTGTGGTCACCAGGCCTGTGGTCAGAGCACTGGGTTGTGCTTCGAGCTCATACAGTTCCTTCCCTTAAGCTAAATTTCGTGCTTCGTGGTTATCTCTACTACAAAGGTCAAGGTATTGAGGCAGTGAGTTTGTACTCCTCCTTTTCCTGAATTAGCTATCCTCTGTCTTTGGTCTGCTTCCTCATTTGAGGTTTGCCCCATACTGATGCAGTTACAATGCGTATACTTCAGACGCAGGTTAAGCACCTTGAAGTGCTCTCTTTGTGCCTATTTTTTTCCTCTGGTTTCACAAGCTGTTTCCTCTGTCACATATTGATATTTCCTCAAAGGCACTCTTAGCGAGAAAGCAAATTAAGTTCAGTGGCAGCTCTTGATACTGAGGTTGTGGGTAACTGATGATTGTTACCTCTAGAGGAGTTCTGTTCCCAAAGAGAGAAACAGTACATTCTGAATATGCTCTAGTCTACTTCAAGGATTTTTCACATGGGGGGAGAGGTTACAGAATTGTAGTGAATACTGTACAATTAGCTCAAAGTTTGGCTTTCAAAGAACAGGATCTCAGCAGTAAAAGAGGTAGTATGGCAGGAAATACAATTATTGCTCTAGTTTGGGAAGGGTTTTTGTTATCTTTTTAGAGGGGCTGGGGGTTGGAGTAGTTTTTATGAGGTGTGATATTTGATGGGATGTGATAAATGGAAAATTACAGTTTTAGCCAATGTGAGAGACAATGCTATCTCAGGACCTTGGGGCCAGCAGTGATTCTGTCACCAACCAGCATACCACAGCATAGTAAGGAACTGTTTGCCAGGCTGTGGTCAGTAACCACGTGTGGCCAGCAAATCCTTTTTATGTGGTCAGTTTCATCTCCTGTAGTATGGGACGGTTCAAAATTAACCAGGTGGTGAGGCTTTTGTCTTCAGTGTTCTGTGAAAACCACATGTAGAGATAATCCTAGTCTTTTTCTGCAGTTAGACTAGCCTAAAAGGAGAAGTGCTATTAAACTATTTCCAGTACACCTTTTCTGGCTCTTCAAGGCAGAATCATGCATACAGTGCTGAACTGCCAACCTTCAGTCTTGTGATTAGCCATGGTGGGATTGCATGCATCTTCATACTCAGAGGTTCACAGTTTTAAGTCTGAGTACCTGAATTTCTCCTGCCTTGAGTCCTGGCTCTGCCAGGAGTTCTACTCAAAAAGGGATTTTGAGTATATCGCGCATTTATTTTGCTTTTTTGTTTTTATTTAGTATTTGGACTGTTGTGAACCTAAGGGTGTTTTGTTCAACTTCAGCCACACTTCAGGGCCTGTTGCGCACTTGGAAGCTGCCATGGGTGTATTTGGCTATGTGTGGCAACACTGGACTGTGTTTTCTTTCCCTGAAGATGGGGCTTGGATCACCATTTTAGCCAGGAGATGTAGTATCCTTGCAGACTGTCTACAATATTTAGGATTGAAGTGTGCTGCTCTCCCTAACTATGCTGTTTATTGACAGTACTGCTAATGCAGCTGTCTCAAGCTCACTGGTGAATGAATGAGAGGAGCTTGGTAATGTTTTATGTCCAGACAGCAGCGCTGAGAGGAGGAAGAGAAAGGCAGTTGTAAAGCAGTTGCTTTGCAAAGAGATGAAAAACCTGCTGTAGATTCTACTGAGGATGGGATGTAGCAGTCTGAAAAAGCAGAAATAAACGTAGTTTCATTTTGGCTGGTGCCAAAGTCAGTATTTCTGCCTGTGAATGAGCAGTAACAGATCTTATATTCCTGCAGAAGACATTAGGCTGAGAGATTCTGGAATGTATGATTCTTTTCCTCTGCTAGATAAAAAGAGTCAGGCCGTAGCATCTTTTAGTGCCTCAGTTTTGTACAAAATAAAGGGAACACAATATTATAATGTACTGTTTGGGATTGGATTTATCCCACGTAACACAGAATATAATAAAACAAACTCCAGAGAGAAAAAGAGCCCATCTGAGATCTGAAATTTTCTCTGGAGTTTCACTGCTGTGCAGTGGTTAGAACAGCATGTCCTTTCTACGCATCTTAGGCATACAGGAAAGTGAAATGAATCAAGATCATTAGAGCTACAGATGTTACCAAATTTACGCTGCCTGAAATATTTTTACTGTGACTGTAAAGGAATTTTCCAAGTATAACACCCCTTCTCTTGGAGGTCCCTGGAGCTTGGGCCTGGTTAATCTCTTACTTCTTAATCCTGTCACTTCTGGAGACTTATGCTAAAATTGTAATGAAGACGACATTTTTTTTTCTACTGACATGCAACCAGCATTGCATTTCCAAGCGCTAGGTATCGTTTGGGATCAGTAGACAACTCTTCTGCTGTAAATCTGGGAAAACTGGTGACTGACCTCATGCAAAACTAGGGCTGGGATATTAGAAATCATATTTCATAATTAAACAGTGCTCTGAGCACTGCAGTTAATTAAAAGGTGTTTTTATTGGAGGGGTTTTTGTTGTTTAGGCATTTTGTTTAAAGAGTTTAAAGTCTATTTCTTTTTGGAGGGCTTGCCTAAGCACTTTCTAACCATTATAATGTCATTATATATGGGATTCATTACATTAGAGGCATTAGAGAAGATTAAAAAGGATCTATTGGAGGCATTGGCTGAAAAAAAAGGATAACAACTAGTTTCAGTTTGAGCTTTTATTATGTGGCTTGAAACAAATGCTGAAATATTGTATTTAAGCTAAGTGTGTTTGGAGGGAGCATTAGGAAAGAAAGCAAGGCAGCAAATACCACCCTCACCATTAAAGAAAGAAATCACAATGGTTGGGAACACTGTGTTAATTAGCAAACTAATTTCCTTGTACTTTAAGTGCATAACAAGTTTTAAATGCCTTCTGAATGGCTTGATATCAATTGCATTTTGTTCTTTGAATTGTAATTGTTTCCATGGCAATGCTGAGTTCTGCTGTACTTGGATTATGCCTGTAAAGCCTTCCAGTCGTTTATGGGAAATCTGTATTAGCTCAGTAGCTGACCGGTATTCAGGTTATATTTTACTTCTATTGCAGTTGTTTTTACAAGCAAATTAACAAGGTAAAAAAAAAAGTAACTGGAAGAGAGTTTGTTTCTCAGTCAGTCCCGTTTGGCTTCATTTTACTGATTTTACTAGAGCTGTGCTGCATTACATCAGCTCTTATTCTTTTGAGTATCTTCTTTATGTATCTCCTAAGAGAAAAAAGGGGCCGCAAATATCATTGTCCCTGCTATTATAGGCCATCCTTCAGGTCACTTTTAATTTTAACAGGTTGCATAGTGAGATACTTTCAAGTATGCTGATGTTCCTCAGGGAGAGCAAGTAACACTGGGAGGGGAATTGCAGTGGGGCTACTGTCCACTGCTGGGCAGCTGTGGAACAGGGACAGGAGAGGACTATTGCGTTCAGGAGGCAATTGTTATTGACTGCAGGGTGACCGTGGTGTTCCTGCTAGAGGGAGTGAGAAGTTCAGGAAGAGGGCTACACCAGTGACTTGTTGGATCTCTTTTAGAGCAAAGAAGAAACAAACTCCTTTTCTCTGACAGCTGTACCTTTTCTCCTTGATTTCTGCAGGAGATACTGTAATTATACTTTGCTCAGAAACCCATTTACCTTTCCCCATTCTCATTAGTTTTGTAGTTTCTTTTCTTTTTGTCTTTATTTTTTTTTTTTAAATTCAGGTCTTGAAAAGAATAGCCAGTGTTTGACAGTTCACTGGAAGCAAATGCTTTTCATCCTGGCATATTTAGTTTGTAACTTTTTTTATTGATTGCCTCCATCCCCTCCAATTTTATAATGGTCATGACATTAAGCATTACAAAAAGTATACCATCTACTGAAGGAAGAAGAGCCAGATATCTACATGATGATGTTGAAAGTCAGAGTTCAAGTCCTAGCTCTGGCACAGGCTACTTCTCAGGCCTTGAGTATGTCATTTCATAGCCTTGGCCCCTACTGTGTAAACCAGTAATAATTGTTCATTTCTATCATCATTTGTAATTCATCTCTAGTCCAACTGGATCATTTGTTTTCTGTTGATGCAGCAGAAAGGAGCAGATGATCTTAAAACTATGGCTCTCACTAGGAAGAAAAAAATAATCTGTATTGGCTTTTCATTTACTTGTTTCATAATTTGCAGGCCTCGTGTAAGATTCATTCTCTTGAAACTAACGTGGACTGGACCCAGTGATTTCTACCACATTTTGGCTTTTTCTTTTCCATTTAGAAATGTGAGGCAGTTGGATTCATCTTTTTGTTTAGATAGTTGTGAAAGATTAAGTAAAGGAAATCCATTGCCAACTCAAGGAGTAAATGGAAACATTTATACAGAAGTCTCAGCAGTTTCTTTTTTGGGGGCATGTTTTCTTTTTCCCATTTACCTTTGTTTGCTCATGACAGACATCAAATAAAATCTTGACCTTGAAGAAAGTCTGGTGTATATGACACAGCACTTGGGAGAAATGTATCCTCTGAAAAAAGTTAGGTTTCGTTTATGCTGTGTTTATGATTTAGGTCCACATGAGGCAAGGCATAAATATCTAAAGGACAGTCCTTGCTCTCAAAAATCTGTCTAGTGGTGAAGCAAAATGGGAGACAGGAGTAAAATTTTTTTCTGCTTCATGTGTAGGAAAATAAACTATGCAGAGATTGAGTGGTTTGCTGAAGGTCACATAGGAAAACCTAGTCCAAAGCTGAGAAGGCAGAATTAGTGTACTGGGTAGACTGCACTATCACGGTTTGTAGCTAAATATTCAATATATTGGAGATTGAAGGTAGGCAGATAGTGGCGTTCAGGAACTCAACTGCAAGAAAGGTACTTCTGCTTCAGTGACATCCTCGTGAGGTAGAGCCATAGGAACTTTGTAATGTCATGGTAAGAATGATCCAGACATTGATTTGAGGCCAATTGGAAGAGCTCTTCCAATGCCTGAACAAACAGTGCTTGATAACAGAGTAGAAGTGCAGTTTGCAACTAGCAGTATGTCTGGCAAACAGCCGATACTTTCGTGCTTGGGTGAAATAGCTGTTATCTCTAAAATACAAACAAGCACCCTGATGTTCCTAAAGGACTTCCCCAGGGGTTATTTTGGGGCATTTCTCCTGCCTCTGGAATTCTCCCTCAAAGTGCTCGGCCTGAAACCAACAAAGGCTTCTCTCTGAGAAGAAAAAGACCTGACTTGCACCATTTATGCTACCTGGCAGTGTAAAGAAGTAATTTAAGTAGAGAAACTGAATAAATCCTTTTATTTGTTCAGCCAGAATCTGGTTAACTATCCTTATTGCAAAGATGAATGAGAGCTGGCATTGTCTAAGATGATCTCTCTGGTGCCTCTAACTCAAAACTTGCCAGATTATCTCAGCTCCTAAAATACCTGGCCTTGAGAGGTGTTAATGGACTGGCAGAGCCAGTGGAGAGCTATTGGGGAAAATGGGATTTTGGTTCACCTGTCAAAATGGTTGTCCCAGAAAACTTGGATTTGTTTTCTTTTACCAAAATGGAGAGGGAGGAAAATAACAAACCCAAACCATTTTCTGGTGATCTAAACATTTCACTTCATCAGTTCTGCTTTTGATGCTTTGACGAGGACGGACTCTTCTCAGCGGTGTGTGGTGATAGGACGAGGGGAAACGGCCACAAACTGTTGCATAGGAAGTTCCGCACAAATGTGCATGGGAACTTCTTCACA
>JANHGO010000001.1:80557020-80589563 GCA_024606505.1 Aquila spilogaster | reverse complement strand
ACAGTAAACAAAGTGCAAGGGAAATGGCTTGCTTTGTGGAGCTGCAACACCCCACTTTCATGCCTTGGGGGGGGGGGGGCGGGAGGCGAAGTCTCTGAGTCGCAGAGGCACAGAGGAAACAACACTGCTGGTATGAGTTTCCATTTGCCTGTTTCCATACTGGTACTAAAGTAGCCTCCATTAAACTGATTAAGTTTTTAACAAATTATTCAGCATGCTGAAAGGTTACCCAATGTAGCCACTTATTAGTCACTTTTCAAATCATTAACAGGCTATTTATGACACCTTCATGTGCAGGTATAAAGCCTTCTGGAGGATTCCTCCGATTTAATTTCTCTAGCTTAAAGCCGAACAGAGAGAACAAAGGCAGAGCTTGCAGTCACTAATTAAGAGGATGAAGGAAGGCAGAGGGGATGCTGACAGGAGGTGACAGGCTCATTGAAAAGAAAAAGCTACATCCTGAGAATGGGGAGATATTATAGACAATTCTTTGAGGCTTGCTGAAGTGCAAAACTAATCCATGAGTATCTCACTACCTCTTTTTGTTAAAAACTGCTTTGTCCTTAACTATTTACTTAATACTGCACAAAAGCAGCTTATAATTTCACATCGGAAATAATACTGAGTACAAATTCTGTTTTTCTTTGCCAAAGGACTTTGGTAGGACATGTAGTCCCTTGATTACCAAATGCTTTATGAGAAGCTGTCAAAGGAGCCAGGCTGGAAACAGGATTTCCCTGGTCCCATGAGCATGCTGTCTGAGGTTGACATACCACGCATGTCAAAGTCTTAGCAAACCTTGCTGTCCAGGTGGCCTGAGTGTCCTGGCCAAGTCCTCTAGCAGAGAGAGATTTCACTGAAGCAGAGTTGGCAATGAAAGAGCTTTGCTTTGTGGGGCAAAGATGGGCTTTTCTGTTGGTGCCCAGGGGCTCTCTAACACCAAGCGCAGGAAGACGGAAGGAATTTCTGTGGTTCTGGCAAAACTTATTGCCATTGTGGTGTCACCTTCTCATGCATAAAGCCCCAATAAAAAAAAAAAAAGTTAAACATTTTAAACAATCCCCACTCCCCTAAAGAGATGAAGGAAAGGGAGAGTCACTGATCATTCACTTTGGCATGAACTCATTGTCAGCCTTTCTATAGCCCTCACCTGCTGTTCATTTTCTCTGTGGTTACTTGATCTTTTCATTCCCCAGTTTTCCATCCTTCTTTTCGCTTCTCCCGTACTCCCCTGTTTTTTTTTAAATATTAAGTTGCTGGGGTTTGTGCAGCTGTAATATTCACCAAATCAATTTTCTCAGCTGTAGACAAGGGAGCGATTCCCCCCTCTGGAGCTGCATTTCATTGGGGAGTCACCAGGGACTTTGTAGCCACAATGCAAATGCATATTCTTCGATTTCATTTTCCCTTCACTGTCTTTGCTGCCTCAGACCTGTGGCCAAGATGACTTTGGTGTCAACACCAACAAAAATTGCTTGAAGCACCCAATTCCTGCTGGGAGGCTGAAACCGCCAATACCCCAACCTGTGCCATTTGGTGGCAATTACTGCCTTCCTGAAAGTTTTGGCAGAACAGCGTATACATTGACTACTTGGCTGCTGCTTTTCTCAGCCCCGCTTGTTAAAGGTGAATGAAAATGATAGTTTGTCAAGCTACAAAAAGCACAAGGATAGGTGCCCATCAGGCAACTGGGAGGTAGGTAACCCTGCATCTCCAGAGCTGTCTTGGATGGGCTCTGAGACCCCCTGTTTGATCTGGCTGCCCTCCATCCTGGCGTGGGGTGCTCAATTGTCAGCACCGCCGCGCACAGGTGTGTGTCCCTAAAGCATGGACTGTCAATGTGGGGACCCTTGCTGTGTGTTCGTGCAGTCCATGACACGGCGGGCTCCATCATGTCAAGCTCCATGGGGCTTGGACTCTTCAGGTGTGACTTTATTATAGTAATAGCCATAGGACTGACTTGGTTGTTCTTGGTAAATTCCTGTAACACTTCTAATTGATTCATGATCCCGGGAAGAAAGAAATCAACAGTTGAAGTAGTAAAGCTCAAGCACTGCTGAAGTGCTGTTTTGTGGCACTCAAGTTGAATGGGAGCCCTAGCTGAAGAGGAAGGCTCATTTGTAAAGCTGCCTCTTTCTTTGCCAGTTTCTAAAAATTTTTATTAACAGAACAACTGTTTCATTAGTGCACTGATTAGCTACAGAATTTCTCTCCTGTCAAAGATGTGTGAAGGACAAGCTCTTAACACAAAAGGAGCAATCAAGGGGAAGCAACTGGTTGCAGCATGCAAAACTGATTACTAAATGCTCTTACACCATCCTATTGTATTTACTCATGTACAGAGATCCTAGTCCTCACCATACAAAGGACAGGAGACAGGGCAAATTGTACAAACAGCTGAGCAAAGAGGTAGAGAGCTCTGTGAAGCACACCTGCTTCTGAGTATCGCCCGGCTGAGGAGGTAAATGCAACAGGGAGAATAGGGGACGACGTACACTGAAAGATCTTCATTGTAGGAGCCACAGAGGCCGATGGGAAAAGGACCAGGAGGGGATACAAAGGTTGGTTGTGCTTGGGCTTGCTAAGGAGGCAGACTCCAACAAATATTTTTGCCTTTGTGGGAAAACCATTCAGTCTCCAGAGAAGGAAGCCCCGAGTCTTTATTTCTGGGGCGATGCTGACTCTGACCACTGTTGTCTCAGACCATCCATGCTGGAACCATGTATAATGCAAGACATACCTGAGCTAGTTTTTATCTTGCATATTCAAGGGAGAAGCATTGATGAGCAGCTTGGGGTGCTGCAAGACAAGCTGTACGTACGCGCTGAGAACAGTGGGTATAAGCCCTGGCTGGCGCATCTCAGAGTGTTCAGGCCAGGTGTCCATGCCCAAGCTGCAGACAGTATAGGCAAACCGGGGTCTGGCACTATTTGTAGCTACTGGCTGTCCTAGCTTATGCATTTGACAAATAAAATGGGTGTGCTCTGGATATTGAGAAGCTCGCACTATGACAGAGACAATATTTATCTTTACTTTTCTTATCTATCAGGCTTAGTGTAGAAGGACTGTCCCAAAAGGTGTGATTTAATGCTCATTGAATTCAGTGGGCTTTTTTTGGTTCAATATGAAGTTTTTTACAGCTTTTAAGTAATCAAAAAGGACATTTTCAATTTTATTTTTTTACAACAGCAACTAATGCCTAATTTTCACATTATGCAGGCACTTAATTTTTGAAAGTCCTTTGAATTTTTCCCTGGAATATCAACTTTGAAAAGTTATTCATTTCAAATTAGTTTAATCTTTATTTTCCAAACCTGAAATTAGATAAAAATTTTGCCCAGAGGCTATACTACACTAATTTCAATTTTTCATAGTAAAATAACATTCTCTAAAACAATACTGCTTGTTTCTGTTACAAAATGAAGGTCAGATTCTCCATCCACCCATGTCTGTGGTGTCTTGGCATCAGAGTTAATGCTCTTCCTGTTCAGTACCTGTTACTTTCATTATCTATCTAATCTTTTTTTTTAACACAATAACTGACTTTTCTAGTGTGTGATTAATGTCCTCAAACAGGTACAGCTATCAACTGGCATGTATGGGCTAGAGGTATTACATGAATTATGCAGACTGCTGGATGAAGTTGGCATTTGAATACAATTCCCTTTATAAAAATTGATCTTTCGTTTTCTCCCCTAATCAGTCATTTATACTCTACTTATTTTTTTTTTACTCTGATCATTCTTTTCTAATTAACTCTTTCATTCTCCTCTGAGAGCTTTTGCAGCTTGACTAGAAGCAGATCTGCTGAGAAGGCCTCTCTACTTCTGTCGTTAATAACAACTCCAAAGCAGAAATCTGTATTAAGAATATGATAAATGGGGGAGTCTGTTTCAATTAACACTCACAAGGAATGGTACATTTTGCAGGCCATAGTTTTAGAAGAAATCATAAATGCAGAAAAGTACCATTCCAGGAAATTTTAATTGCCAGTTTACACAGTCGTCAGCTTTTGAGCTATGCAAAGTGGGTTGTATAAGTATATACTATACTATACTATGTCCCAGAGAGCTTGTAGTCTTACAAGAGAAGAGGAGATGGGGGTGATGCGATTTTTGCTCATAGCTGGACTAGCTCTTTGTCTCCAGGGACAACTAGAAGTAGGGTTTGGGTTTTTTTTGCTGCTGATCCTAGTGCCCCAAATTAAATAAGCTGTGCGCTGTGAATAGAAGGGCTGTCATTTGCAGGGGGGGCGGGGTGATAACTCTTTCTCTCCGATTTTGCACTGGTGTAAAATGACCCCAAGGCAGTGATCAAGATACTCAGAAGACAGCTGGAAAGATTGTAGATGTTGTTTAAAGATGAAAGGACACTTTGTGTTTGCAACAAAGAAGTATTTCATGCAAAGTACTTAGTATTAGTGAAAAAACTTGTTCTTTTAGCAGCTGCAGTATTCTCTATGCCAAAGAAATGCCAGGACGTTTGTTTTCTGTGAAGTGGTGGTATATGTGCGCCATCTTTGTTTGAAAGCTGTCCAAAACAAATTAAATATCTGTGTCTATGCTCATATTTTAAAATTAGAGTGATCGCTATACTTGCAGTGTAATTATGGTTTAGTTACAAGATAACCACCTAATTATACTTTTTCATATTTGTAATTTACTGTTAATAATATAACCAAATGTTTTCCTACCTGATTTATAACAACGGTAGATTAAATCTACTTGGCTATTAGCAGTATATCTCTTAGTTTGTCAAAAAGTTAATATATAAAATGTTATTACCTTTAGCTTCATGTAGATCACCTTTAATTACATGATGAAAAGCAAAACTTTACAACTGAACAAGTCTGTAGTTACGTAAATCTTACTGAAAAATATGATCATGTATCTATTAATATCCATAGCTAATCTTTACTTGCAGCTGATATAATCTCTGGCATATCTCTAGTGACTGCGCTGAAGTGTGGGTGTAA
Source organism: Aquila spilogaster (assembly GCA_024606505.1). NCBI lineage: Eukaryota > Metazoa > Chordata > Aves > Accipitriformes > Accipitridae > Aquila > Aquila spilogaster. The sequence goes on along the minus strand of JANHGO010000001.1, from coordinate 80,584,588 downwards.
GGTAATAAGCTCCTTTGCACTAAGTGATAATCACTATGAGGTCCTGCCCTAAATTGCCTCTCAGCACTAGCAGATTATGAAATGTTAAATAAATGCATATAATGGGAGGAGAACTAGACCCCGGGGTTTAAATGAGACATGCTTATAGCAAATGAATAGTTATGTTGTGTTTAAAGCAGATTAAAATACATCTTAATGGATTTCATTCTTCTTACAGCCTTCTCTGCATCAAGTTGTATTTAGTTCTAAGTAGGGTATGCACTGCAAGCCTGTGGGCATACAGAAGTAACCTTGTGCTCTTAATGGTGTGCTGCCTTCTCTACTGGTGACTCTCCATTTTCCCTTTTCAGAGTCTATTGTTCTTCCACCTGCTCCCGTTTTTGCAGGCACAGAAAAAGGTGTGGATCTGCTCTGGCATTTCATCTCTCTGTTCCCTGGGTCTAAAGAGGGAATACTGACCTCATGCCAATTTTTTTTTGTGAAGATAAACTTGTGGCTGTTTGTGAGGCTCTTATCTATTATGAAAATGAAGGCTGCGGTACTTACAGTAAGTGGAAGATGAGGGGGACACATCTGTAGGGAAGTGTCTTGCATCACAGGGGAGCTCTGATTAGAAGTTTTGGATGAAGGAATGCATTTCACCATAATGGTATTCTGACCCTGCTAATATTACTGATGTATGTTATTTAATATCCCTACACAAGATAATTGGATATAATTAAAGTGGGCAGACTTCTCAAGTAAGTCAAGATCCTCTTTTCAAAGTGTGAATCTAGCTGAGCAACCACTGCTGTTCAGTGCTCTTAGAAATGAAATAGAAATGTAATGCTATAAAACTTACACTTCTGGGTTTTGCCCTCAACTCAATAGAAGAGAAAAAACTGTGGGCAGAACTGAATTGACCAGATTAGGGAGAAATTGTGCTAAGAAGTATTATGAAATAAAATCCAGCATCTCTGTGTAGAACTTTTCATTAGTTCTGCCTTAGCTGGTCCCAGTTCTGTACATGGCAATCCCACGTGCATAACCTTGGAAGACATGTTGTGAAAAGGAATCGTGCCAGCTTAGATAATGCACTTTCTTGTGGTACAGTTTCAGAGTGGTTGATGGAGCTTTTCTTTCTTTCTTTCTTTGACCCTGTATGGGAGTGAAATGGCTTTGTTCACACTAGACTCGGGAAGTCAGTGACTATAGAGTGTGAGTGAGCTCTAGGTGCCTTTTTTCATGGTTGAAGACCTAAGGTTCTTATACCTGCTTGTCATTTTTGGAAAACTTTCTCCTTTCTGGAGCTTGCAGGACACACCAATGTTACCCTGCATGGGTTTTCCCCAGAATCCCATTTTCCTTGCTCCGCAGACCTGCTATGTCTATTCCTGGGTCAGCTTCATCTACTTTGGATCCTCACTGTAATGACATGCTTCTTTCCTGCTTAACGTGTACATCACATACAAATTATGACACTTCAGCAAGGTCTGACTTTGTAGAGAAATCAGGTTGTCTGTGTGCATTTGGGCATGGGAATGGGCAAATGTATTTTACAAGCATATGTAAGAGCTCATTAATGAAATGATTCTTCAAGTTTGTTGTAACCTTTCAAGTCCAGATTTTCAAATGTGCCCAGGGTTTTAGGTGGCTGAATATTAGTGGCCTAATTTAAACTCCATTTGGAGGGCAAAAAGGGAAACAGCTGATATCACAAGTCAGTGCTGAACTGCCAGTCCATTTATTATGGTTAATTTTTAACAATGACACGTTATGCCATTTGGAGAGGCAGGATGCTCTTGGTTCTCATGACAACAGCAGTGCTTAACTTTTGTTTGCTTGGGAATAATTATGCCAGCTTTGGACGTATGTTTTCATACCTCCCTTCACAGTGCTTGATGTTTATCAGATGCTGTTATCTGTCAGTGAGCCTCTTCTTTTTGAAAACCACACAGTTAATTTCCAAAAGGGTTCTTTCATTGACATGGCATAAATGTGATTAAATATACTATAGTTAAGTTACAGAATCCCTGAGCTTTTAATCTCGGTAAACCTGAAAACTTAAACACCTCATATTGCTTTCAGAGCTTTATTCCATCCAGAAGAAACCATCTGCTTTCCACCAAAAATCACTCTGTTGCCTTGATCTCTTCAAATTAATCCTACTGTGATTAACTTCAATCCAATTAAAAAGAACATGTAGGCAGCTGCACAGGTCTGATTACATGTGGACATGATAGTAGGGCTCTTCATAGGGGAACCAGATTAAGGGCCAATATGTTAGGCTAGACGAGGCTGGTAGCAATACTTCAAACTCTGGTATCCTGGCACGACGCGCAGTATATAATAGTACCATACTTGCTAGCTATAATGCTCCTTGCAGCCAAGGAACTCAGAGGTTTTCATGTGTATATATATCATTATACATCCCTCTAAAGATGCTATGAGACTGAGCATTTACATCTATAGCAAGATCTTGAAATACGGCTTTATTTAGTGCAGAGGGCTAAAGCACACCGCAGGGGATAGGCATTCCCCCGCTGCATTTCCACAAGCCTGTGGCAAATTGCATCTTCCTTGTTTATTCTCAGTGAAACTGCCAAAACCACAGGGATTTGGGAGCCTAAGAGTTGCTGGAGCTTTTTTTGTTTTCATACAAAAGCCTGCAGAGAAGGGGCCGACTTTTTAGCACAAATTCAGAGAAATCATCCTGCACCTCAGCCTCCGGGCTTGGGCTTCTCACGAGCTGCCTCTGGGTCTTGCTATGGGAAACACGAGGAACGGGGTGTGCCAGGGAAATTTGTCTGTTTGAGCCTGCATGTTGCTCTGCATGGCGCTTAGCAGGCTCCCAGCATTGCAAAGGCTTGTTCCACGTCACGGAGGAATTACCATCAGCTTGTGCTGATAATTTAATGAGAAGCACTTCAGAAACATTTATTGTTATGAATCATATTGCCATGAATAGCCCTGCGGTTGGTGGTGGGCCAAACTTGGAAATGGCTCAGTGCCCAGCGCATCTGCTTTCAGATACCTAAGTGGGGAGTCTGGTGGCTGCATTTGATTGTTCCCAGGTGGGACAGCTGGAGACTATCCGGCCTTGAAAAAGAAGCAAGAGCAAGCCCAATTTGGGAATTTTTTTAGCATATAAAGAAAGGAGAGCAAAAGCCAATCACAATTTGAGACATCTTTGAAGGACCTGACCATGGTGTGACCAAACCTGAAAGCTACCCCAGAAACATGACTATAAGACAATAGGAAGAGCAGAGCAGTTCTGAGTAATGAGTCCAGCATTACAAATTAGGGCTGAAAGCTTTTATGATTGAATTGGTAGCATTACAACCTGGGCATTGGCTGCTTTTCTGTGATCGGAATAGGGCTTTTTTATTAAGGCTGCTTATATATATATCCATAGCTTGTCATTAGTGGTTAGACACTGATTTATAGCAGCACACAATTATTCCATTGAATGTCACGGCAGCTCCTATTCTTTTTCAACTTCTCTCTCTTCCTTTCCTTCCCACCCTCTCTCTCTTTTTTTAACTAAAAAAAAAGGCAGAGAAGACCATTACCACATTGATTTACATAAATACAGCCCTAATTCAGACTAGTGTTCCAGCAGTCACATAAAAATGATTCAGTGACAAGCTTTTTGTATCTTTAATAGCTTCTAGGATGGAAGGCATCCTCTTCCCAGGAAGGCCACCTCTGAGGGACTGGAAATGTTGCAGATTTTTCAGCAGAGCTGCACTGAATACTAGGATGATGAATCAGTGACTGCAGGAGCATCTAATTCAATTAAAGCTCTGCATCAAAGAACTGTGATTGTCAATATCAGCAAGCAGGTAAGGATCCAGTTGACCTAAGTATTTAAGATGATCTTCAGAGATTGAGAGAACAGGTGGCCAATATCCATCTACTATTGATCCAATATTATGCCAGGTAGAAAATATGGAGCTAATTGTTATCTGATTAAATCTGATGATTAGTAAGAAAGCCAGAATGTGCTATTTATTAGTCTAGCATATTTTTGTCTCTTTCCCACTATACTTTTATGTGGCTTTCTTACATGTGTCATAACCTTCATTCTCTGGGTCGCTTATGTGTACAAACAGACTGTAAACAGGATACCCATAAATGAAAAATGTAAAGCATTACTTACAGGCTAATGCACCCAATAAAACAAGTCAGCTAAGAGGCTGAGCATTAACTGACTCACTACCCCAGCGAAACAATGCAAACAGCCTTTACTGGCCAGGCCAGTAGGGCAGGGACATCTTCCATTGCTTCTTGGATCAGGACTGATCCTTGATGTTGAAGAGTTTCCATCTCCTGAGTCTTCCAGTCTTACCACCAGCACCTTCCCCTGTCAGTATTTTTGATGTTCACGCTCTGGACTGCTTACTGTCCCCAGTTAAAAAATTATACTCTGTGTTTTCACTTTTCTGACCTCGAATGGCTTTAGGTTTTCAGGGACTTTCTCACACCATAACAACATCTTGCCCAGTAAAACGCACCTGAAGTAAAACAAGTGCAGGTGCTGAAATACAGCCTTGCCATTGATATTTCCTCCACCTCTTCCAACTTTCCTCAGGCATTGATTGCACATTGAATCAAACAATTGTGTGGTGCTCATAAGAGAAAAAAATGGGTGGTCACCCCTCAGTCCCCTCTGCCTCAGAGTTTGTAAGTCCTCTGCCTGGGCATTGGGCTGCCAAAGCAAAAGGAGCTCTGCCTCCCTCAGTTTCGAGTATAGTTGTGCTTCCTTGTATGTACTGTTAGCCTAGAGACATCTCTGTTATCTCAGAATAAGGGATAATAATGTTTCTCTGTGGAAATCAGCCTTTCTTTCCACCAGCAGTGTCTTTATAGGGATATATTTCAACATGGGGAGGTTCGTATATAGAGGCTTAAATAGCCAGATTTTCTAAAGTACTGAGCAATAATATCAGCTGAGATCCCTTAAGAAAAAATGATAAAGAGACTGGAGAGAATGCAGTATTTCTGGATTGGTTTCAGAGTGGTGTTTTGTGGGGTTTTTGTTGGTTTGTGTGTTTTTTGTTTTTTGGGGTTTTTTTTACCCTCAGCTGGTTTAATTGGGAGATATTTGTTGGTTAATGCTTGTAATAGGAACTTATCTTGCTTCTGAGCCTTATTTAGGCTGTTTAAAATAGCCCGGTTACAGACACCAGCTTTTGCAGTATCTGGCTTCAAAAGTCATTAGATGCTGTTCTGTGAAGGTGAACGCTGTTCAGACAGTGCACCAATATTCTATAGCTGGGACTTTGTAATACGTGTTTGGAGAATGCTGAGAAGGGCATATCATGTATAGCATAGTATCTTAACACAAGTTTTGTTCTAAGAGGAGGTGCAGCTCACAGTATAAGGCAGTTCAGTGTCATTCAGAATGATCTGAAGAGCAGGCTTGGAGACCTTAAACCCTGACTGTTATTAGCTCTTTTTAAGAACAGTCTGGATAAGTGTCTATTCTGCATGACTAGTCTACTTGATGCTGCTGTGGGCAGGTGAATTGAACAGATATTCTCTTGAGGTCCCTTCCACCTCTATTTCCTAAGATTTTCTAAAGGCCTTTCTAGAGGTAACAGCACTTGCAGTCATGAAGAAAAAAGATCTAGTGGTCAGTTATTTCTATGAGAAATTAATAATCTGTGACATTAGGTAGCAAGACTTTTGGTAACACCAAAATACACAGCATGGTCTGACTCATGTTTTCTACACGTGGGAATAAAGCAGTGGTGATGCCACAGAAGGCTAGAAAGTTACAGTGCCTTAAACCTGGCATTGAAAATAATGTCTATGTGGATTAGTGTTTTCCCCTGCACAGACAATAAAGTGAACAAGGATCTTTAACCTTGTGCAGGGTCTTTGCCAAGTAGGTTCAAGAGATGCTTTGCTATTTTTCAGAGCTAAGAAAGGATATTTTGCCAGTATCATGTATGAAACTCCTCCAGCACCTGTGTGGCAGAACTGGTTTTAATATCTGTCTGAGCTATTAGGAGGTTATCAACAAGAAGGTCATTCCCAGTGGTGTTCTTTTCAGGGGCTGAATGATCCCAAGCAAGGGCAGATAAAATGAAGCCAAAGTAAGTGTTTGTTAGCTAAGGAAAACATTCTTTTCTGATGCTGTCAATCACGAACACAGAAAGAAAGATTCAATCATAGTGAAGGCATTGGACATTCAGCTCAGCTTGATTTTTCAATTTTATAAACAGTAGGAGGCTCAGGAAGAAACAATGAGGAAAAACAGGGCTATAGAATCAGCAAATAGAGTCAACTTTTGATTCCTATGCCATTTAAATCCAAATTATAGTCATTTACTCAGTCCAGAGAGCCTGAATTTTCACTGTTTCCCAATTTAGGCAGCTGTGACAGCAGACTCCATGAAAAAGTCCTGCTTCAATTTTAATTGATAAATTCACACCTCCTTCCCTGCCCCGCCCCCCCCCCCCGCCTTCTGCTATGGCAAATGTAATCCCATATAGTTATTTATGTAAGAAACAGTACAGACTGTGTAATAACCTTTGCAGTTAGCAGGATAAAGGACGTGTCATTAGTAAACTCATAGCCCCAGATTCCCATCCTGCTGGACCTCACATATCAACATTGCAAGGGCACACAGCCTTTGCTTGGAGTCCTGGTTCCTGCCCTACTCCTGCAGGAGCTGTGTGGAGAGCTGAGATTCTGTCTTTCTCGCTGAAGAATAATTTTTAAAAACAATGACTATAATAGTGGTAATTATTTCTAATCAGATATTTCGATCTGAAAAGAAGTATTTCTTTTTTTCTGTTTTTTAAAAACTCCTTACAAAAAGGCGACATTTGCTATACTTAAGAAACACTGCCTTATTTGTCAGATGTTGAAGCCCATAGATTTATTCCACTTAGTATCCAACTAAAATCCTTGGGCAGTTCAGTACTTTTGGGAATTAGGACATAAAATTTTGTCTAAATGAGTTAAGCGCAAATCCAACTAATTCAGATTCCTCAAGATCCCCATGCTTGGTGTTTTCTGTGGACTGGCTACAGACCTTCATACTCTTTGCTGGTAAGACACATGGGCATGGGGATTTGGGTGGAATTTTAACTGTTTATGCCTATAATCTGGCAGGCAGCCTCCCACATTTTTAAAATGTTATCCTGCGGACTTCCCTGTATTCAAAAATGTTTTTTAAAGAGCTAGATTAAAATCCCTTTGGAAATTTTAAAATATCAATTAAGAAGTCCTCTATTCTTCTTGGTTCTGGCAGTTCCAGAACTGTGGCATTTCCAGTGGCTGTGTGCAAGCATCACTGTTGCCGGGGCATAATCAGTATACAGGACCTCTTCTAGTTATTGTTGAGCACCCTCTCCTGGCTTTCTGCTATTTGCACATAAGTCATCTCATGAATTGAGTGCTCTGGGATAAACTGCAGTGCCCAGTTGAGTTTAGGATGCCTTTTCAGATGGTATGAGTTGCTGCTCTCCTTTAAGCCTACCTGATTTTTTTAACAGCCTAGCTTGTTTACAGCCGAGAAATTCTTCTAGTGGCGAAATTCCTTGGTAAGGATTTTTTTCTTTCTTCTAATGCTGCTTCTAATTGATCCAAGAAAAGCACTTTCAGACTAGAGAATACAATGCATCAAGCCTAATCTGATAAGGGGATTATATCCAGTTCATAAAAGGTTGTTTATTGGGTGACTGAGCCTACATTCACATCTCTCAATGGATCTTATCTTTTTGTTAACACCTCAGGAGGCCTAAGGCTGAGTCTAGGGATGAATTGGTGTGTCATAAGGCAAGTTTATTTGCAGGGATTATGGCAATAAGCAGCAGGTACAATGAAAATAGGGGGTGAAATTGGGGGATTACCACTCAGTTAAGAGTTACAATGTGAGAAACAGTCATATGATTTTTGGATCTCGTAATAACTGGAGTTGGAGCACATGAAACTTTTCTTGCACTATGTGACTGTCTGCCATGACTAATGCAGTCCAAAATTCTTTTCACAAGCCATAGCAGGAAGGGCAAAAATCTTCACCCTTTATTGCTCTCCTGTTATCCCACAGTCATTGCTAAATTTAACAGTTCCCAGGCACCTAGTATGGATCCATCCAGTAGCTTCAGGTATCTAATGAAGGCACCTACATTAGGTCTTGACCATCATCATCTTTGTAGTTTGTAGGAGTTACGCATCCCTAGAGGGCCAGGTTCATGCTTTGGAGCGATCTCCCTCTGCTGAGTACAACAGGAGCCCAGGGAAATGAAGTTCTTAATTTTAGTCCCTGATGGATAGGTGGGGGGCTCTGCTGTTCTTATCAGCCCATGTCCCTGACGGCTTCAGAAAGTTATTTGCTCTTAGTACATACTGTACCTTGAGGCAATTACCACTGCACAGCATACAGAGTCCAAGAACCAGGCTCTTCCTAAAGGTGCTAACAAGAGCTTCTAAACAGCATTGTAGCCAGTTCCCTGAGTGGTGACAATTTTAAATATGCAATTTAAGTGCTTCCAGACTGTCTTAAAGCTGTAACATTGCCCAAAGTCTCCAAGATATTTGTTCTAATTATCATGTTAAATAAAATACTGATTTAGCAAGGAGTTTCTAACGTCAATCCCTCTCATTTTACTCTCAGGCACCATTCTTGCTCAACCCGAGCCATTCTCAGAGGAAAAGGACATTTCTGAGCACTGGGAACATTGTCACAGAGCGTGCACCAAACAGTAGGAAGCTAATTTGCAGTAGCCAAGGATTACACTACATCACTTTTTCATTGCACTGTGCTCTGTGGTTTTGTATTCCTATACAGAAAGTATGACCCTGGCTTTTATGGAAGAAAGCCGTCATCCTCTCCTAGATGCTATCTTGGAACTGTTTGGTGTAAGTAAAGATATCCTGTTCAGCTCTTTGATTGCAGCCTTCTAGCCAGCTTTCATTTTGGATTACCCTCAATTAGAAGGTACTTTGAATTTTTCTGCTCTTTAATTGAAGAATGGGAATAAAGAAGCAGGTAGAAACAAAGAGAATACAGAAGTATTTTCAGGTCATTGCAAAATCAGAACAGCAGTGTTACTGAATTTGAGTGGATGTGAGCAGGGGCTGTTTCAATTTGTGCGTGACTTTGATACAGGCAAAGAGACCAAAGTCTTACGTTTTTTAAGTCAAGAGGCTCAAAGAATAAATTGACTGCAGCTGAGATCTGAAGCAAAATACTTTGTTTATTTCCTTTGTATGCGTGAGAGTACACCTTTTAAACTGCCAGAGAAACTCCCTAATTTGCACTAATGAGATTAACTGGAAGAGAAAGAACAGCACAAGAGACACCATATCACGAAAGATTCATATTTATTTATTCCATGCTGAAAAAAATCATCCTGGCTTTCTTTTGTCTGATTCCTAGATCATCAGGCCAGAGTTTCATCAGGAATAAATGCAAGTAGTTCCAGTGATTGCAGAGGGCTGCATTCACCAAAGTACCCCTGTTTCATGCCAGCTCGAGTAAGCAAAGAATTCATAATATGGGGCCTCACTTAGATGTGGCTCTGCTGGACGATGTTTATTACTGTACTGTTGATTATAATTTTTGTCAAGTAATAGAAGCAAGGGGAGGCTGTAATAGGCATGGAGCAAAGATGGCTAGATGGGAGGCTTTGGGGGTGAAGGTCAGAGTGGGAGCAGGGTGCTTGCCTGACTGCAGGGATGGTGTTGATGATTCTGCAATTTTTTTTAATTTTTTTTTTTTTTTTTTTTTTTTTGTCTGGGCTGCAGCATTCCTGGCTAGGGCTCCCTGTGTACATACATGACATCCAGCAGAAGCGACACCGTGCCTACTGCTGTCAGACCTGGCCAGGTCCATGTTGCAATGTATCTTCAGACCATTTCTAACACTAGCCTGAGTCAGCAGCGATGCAGGTTTTTTTGCCCGCACTAGGCTTTCAAGCAAGCATAGGAGCTTTGTTACTTCCACCAGATCTACTCCCCTGTGTCTTTCCCATCCCTGTTATTTGGGCTGGCTAGATTAATACTACCGAATAGGCCTGTGCGGAATGGAGTCCTATTTTCTCTTTTTACTGTAGGCCTAATGGACTGCACCAGTACCGTCCGTAGGCAGAGAGCAGTTGCAGAGTGAGAAGAGTGCATACACTTTCTGATACACTTGTAATTATTTGCAAGATCACACTGTGGAGCAAGGCTTTCCCAGCTTCCTTAACATCCACAAGCCAGACCCTTGTCTGGAGTAACTTGGCAGTACTCCACAGAGTCAACGGAGCGCAGCCAAACTGCAGTAGCTGAGAGCTGGGCCCTGCATCTTGAAGTAAGTGAATTTGCTCGGCTAATTGCACGCAAGTGCTCCCTCTGAGCACCTGTAAATTGTTGAGTTTAATAGGGTGGCAGCTGTTGCCGGCTGCCTGGGTTCTTGCTGCCTTGGAAGTAGTTGGGAGATGAGAGCAGCAACTTGCAGCGTGATTATCTTTTTCTCCATTTCCCCTCAATTTCATTGTCATCTTCTTCTCTCTTAAGAGCGCTTAAAAGCATTTGTTGCTCCTTATAACACCCACAGGAGCTGTTGTGAAGTGCACTTTTTGTGCTTAAGGTTTCAAAGCTTAAAATCTCTGACTTTTGAGAGGTTTGGAGAGTGGCTGTTTGAAGTCTGCTGCCGTACAGACACCTGCAAAACACTGAACTTAAGCTGGCACAGCTGGAGGGAGGGATGGCTCATAATGATGGGTGGTTACATTGATGCGTTTCAGTGCCCTCCTCCTGCAGAAATTAGAGTTTGTTTCTGACTGAGTGGGAAGTAGATGCCTGAATATTTGGATGGATCTGGCCTTTGGATTTGAGAGCTTGATGACCATAAGTGGTGTAATCACTTTTGTAAACCATACTAGAAGGGACGTAGAGTTGCTAGCAATGAATGAGAGAGATTTTTTAGCTGCACAAGATGATAAAATCAGGGGCAAAATCAGAGCTTTCTTTGTGAGTTGCTGTAAATAATCTGTCTGTGCAGTGGAAGGAATTTGGCACATCTGGCCATGGGATTTACCTGGCTGGAGTAACCCTCAGTCTGCAGATGGCAGAGGGAGCTGAAGCTCTTAATGCAGGTACTTCCATCAATTCTTGAAGTGCGTTGGGGGAAATCTTCCTTGTGATGCATTACAGACAATGAGGGAGGACTCTGGCAGGAGATGTATTGCTCTGAAGCCTAGCTTGGCTTATCACAACCCCTTTACCACTCCTAAAGTAGATAAGGATTGTTGGCTCTGCAGTTATAATGGTTGAGTGCGGGAAACTCAGCTACCTCAATTAAGAGTTGGGATGCTATGGACTTTCTAGTCTTTCTATTTTCGCAGGATAGAAACCTGTGTGTGTGTCTGCAGTCCTCCAGAAAGCAGTGCCGTCACGTGTAGCTTCATGCTGCTGTGTCTCTTCTGTCCTAGGTTGTAAGGCATGTGTTGGTCCAGGCATGTTTCCTTGTGTTGCAACTGCATCTGGGTGTGTGACCTATACATATAAATAAGCGTCAAGGTGTACGGGGAGATCCCCTGTTATAGGAGCATTGCCTGTAGTCTTACTTTAGAAAAATGAGCTTTTGTGTTAATGTGCTGCTGGTAACAGAGAAACTCCTGACGCTGAGCAGTCAGAGCAATCCTCAGGCAGGGATGATTTGCTCCTCCCAGGAAAAACCAGGCAGAGCAGTAACATACTCTGTCTGGTGTCAAAGCAATGCCATGGCACTGCAAAAATCCTCACGGGTCATTGGAAGGGGAGAGGAAGGCCACATGCAAGGACCTGACTTTGTAATGCGGTGGGTAGGATGTTCCCCTGGCAGGGTGTCATGAAGCCTGAATGCGAGGCCCTGCTTCCCAACACCATTAGCATTTTAATTTCAGCAGATGAAACAAAGTACAGTAGATCTCATACCCTGATCTGTTACCAAAATAAGATGGCAACCAAAGGAAATACCCAGGCTGGTAAGCTTTTGAAAACCTGGCCATTGGTTTTAGAATTCTATTTCTTCCCCACCTCCCTCTTTGTTTATTCTTATACTCGCCAAGTGGCCAGGGACTCCTCTGTTACTGACCACAGATTGTTTTTCTTTGACTTTAAAAGGGGAATGAGTTTAACCGGTATGGTAATAAAGGACAAGGCCTGTCATGATTAATAGTCACATGAAATCATGTGTGAAGAACATTCAGTTATAGCTGTCCTCAGGAGAGAACAGTTTCCCAAACATCTTAACAGAAAGAAGGAAAAGGGACAATTTGTCATTCTCCCCAACTACTGTCTGGATCAGCTGAACTGTGCTTGGTTATTTACAGAAATCTGGGCAGCCCAGGTTAGGAACACATCAGATACAAACCCACTAGCCCACCAGCTGAGACCCCCAGGACCAGGCTCTTAGTTGGTGTAGATCCAAGAAAGCCAACTTGTCTCCACTGCAAATCTAGCCCCAATGCTGTCCTTTCCTTTTTGACTTCAAATCTGGAGTTGGCTTTGGCATCAATTGGCCAGTGAGGGGTGCCACTTAAAGCAGACCCAGGAGACAAGAGTCACTTTGCACACAGGCAAACAGTACCTGGTAAGGAGTACTGCTGCCCACAGAGAGAGCTTGAGGGGGAATTGGCAGTGAAAGGATAAAAAAAAATGTTTGTGAAACCTTTAGAAAAAGTTTGGCTTCTGCTAAAACTTGGAGTGTCACTCCAGTGGGAGCTCTTCTAGCCCAGGGGCCATTTGCTGTTTGAGATCATTAATAGCCAGCTCAATTTCCTCCAGTGTGATTGGCTGAGCCAATATATTCCTATTAATTTGACTGAGCTCGGAGACAGAGAGGAAATATAAAAACCTCTTCAAGTTGCTGGTACCTTCTGGGATATCAGGCATATAGAGGTCTTGAGAAATTTTGACAAATTTAGACTTGGGGGTACATTTTCTAAGTGGTTCACAGGGGTTTAGCTGCATGTTAATGGGCAGTGTTCAGGTAAAACATTGCAGAATGGTTTCAGTATAAACCCTGTGGTGTCTGGTCCTGGTTTTTAGAGGGGGTGATGCTATCTCCAGGAATAATCTAGTCTTTTATTTGGGCTTCCAGAGAGTTTGCTGATATTCTTCCCTGTTTTTACAGTGTAAATTAAATTTGTTTGGATTGTTATAGCCCAGATCAGCAGCTTCTGTAAGCTATATAGCCCAAATAATAGTAGTGAGATCTATTGAAAAGTCACTGGGCTATAACCCACAAGTAGCTGCCCCAGCCTGCTTCCTTCCCCTGTGTTTCATCGAGTGGTTAGGAGCACCTGTCAATTCATTAAACTCTTTGCTTTGCCTGCGAAGATTTAAACCCACCCTAAAAAAAAGCACGTGAATTAACAGTGCAGGAAGGTGAAAAATGACCCTTCTGTTTTCTGTATCATTGTGAGGTTTGGCACCTGGCTCTTGCTGCTCCCTGGAGCAAAGTGAGACTCTGGAATTGCTGAATGAAAAAAAAAAAAAATTCCCCACTTTATCTGTCTCTGGGTTTAACCTGGAATTCTGTCCCAGTTGAACTTCACAGTAATATCCCTGTCTGTTTCCACAAAGCCTTGAGCGTACCAGCTTAAAAGTGACTTGTATCTATTGTTCATCCACGTGCCTTCATGCCTGGCTATGAAAGTGTAGAAACCCCCAAAACATAGTTCCTGCCCAGAGAGCTGCTCTCCATGCCTCAGATGCCAGGCAAGGAGTGGATTCAAGTGCAGACACATAAACAGCCAAAAGAGAGGTAATACCGGGAGGCATGTGGCACGGCAGCCTCAACACATCGGCTGCTTCACTATTGCCAAGGGTGTCCTGAAATGATGTGTGTGCAAGTAACCAGTGCATCAGGATAGAAAACAGTTCAAGCATGCATGATACAGCATTTATACTGCATGCAAAAGAGCTGAGATGTACAGGGTTTAGCTGTCTACCATGAGGAACTAGCTACAGAGAGGACAATCTTTCACTGATAGAAGAAAGCAGTATAGTTTGTGTGTATGTGTGTGTGTGTGATTCAGTTAATCAGCAAAGTGTGCAACAATTTGCCTTAATGTGAAACATGTACCTTGATCAGCAAATTATCTGCTTGCACATTAAATTATGCACTGTGATCTCTGAGGTGTATTAAATATTGAAATCGGAGGTTTTATCATTAATGGAAACCTAATGAACAACGACGACATTATGCGCCTCAGTTGACTTCTGTCAGAAGCAACCCATTGTAGTTGGAAGGTGACTTTTCTGAGTCTCTGGTGGTAATATGCCAATTATTTCAGTTATCAACACCCCTGGAGGCTCCAAATGCCTACCATGGATGTTTTACCTCAGACTGTGTATGGAGTAGGACTCTCAGTATGTAGATAAAAGCCATTTTGAATGGACTGGAGGAAAGAGAGACCAGTTTTTACCATGCAGATTTATAGCTAAAGGCATTCTACCAGCTTCTGTGTTTCAGCTTCTTTCATCCTATGAGGTGGCTTTTAGGATGTGTGGTTTCTTTGGACTTTGGGTAATAAAAGCACAAGGTGATGCCTTCACCTACAGTTGATGTGTAGGTGCCTAAATTGGAATATATACATATGCAATGCAAAAAGTGCCTGAGGATGACTCTAGGTAATTCCATCTCTGAAATGTTTATTATTGGGATTATTGAGCCATCAGAAATCCCAGTCAAGATCAAGGTCCCATTATAGCAGACTGCCTCTCCTGTCCTTGCTCTACAGTTTAAACAGAAGAGTAGGAAAGCGGTGTGACTTTTTCAAGGTCACTCAACTTGTCAGTGACAGACGAGGAGCTGAATGGGAATTTTCTGCTGTTTGGTTTACATTGCAGTACAGGTGTTGGATTGCAGGTCATATGTATTTATGTCCGAGTTAGCTTTTAACTAGCAGTATGGGCTTCATCTACTATAAAGAGTGTCTGGGTGGGCTTGTTGAAGCCCATGTCACTGCTATGCCTACCCACACTGTCCTTTCAAAGTATCTCAGTATGTCCGCATCATCCTCTTTTGCACCATGAAGCCTTGCACAAATAAAGCTGGAGGCTTTACAAAATGCTCTCCCTGATGAACTAACCTGCTTGCTTTCTGCTCAAGCGGATAAGTTGAAGCCAGATTTGGATGCAACTGTAATTATCCACGACATGGCAGATGTCACGGGCTCACAGCTTGATGGACAGCAAGCTCCAATTTCTGGTCTCTGTTCCTCAGCTGGTGTATTGGCTGCATAGCCAGTTCCCTCCCAGGTGCAATTTGATTAGGAACGAGTGGAGCAATATCTCTCCCCCTTCTCTGCTTGGACTTCTGCAGGAAGATGATGGGCACTGTTCACCCCATTGTAACAAACAGTGTCAGCTAGCGGGTCCCTGCCTAGCTGGTGTGTGCCTGTTGGGTGAAGTTGGGTATTGACTTCCCTGGGAGGCTGTATGCATGCACTGACCTTGCCTGCAAACACAAAGTCCAGCCTGCTGCTGGATGAGACCATTTGCAGGGCTTAGAGATGTCTCGCTTTTACACCCTTCTCCATTGCTGCACACTATTAGACTCCCTTGTCTTTTATGAGGGTCCTAAATTGCTACAGAAAACGGTATTGTTTTCTGCTGGCTTAACTATTGCATTCCTTAAGGCTTATTTTTCAATGCTACACTTTACTGCCTGTTAAGTTAACTGGATTTTTATCTGCTGTGTCTCTGACTGTCTTCTGTAAAAGCCCATAGTAAGCCACAGCTTGCCCAGAGGAATATTCCAGGAGAGGAAAGGAAGAATTCAGGAACAATAATAATGCAGCTCTGGCAATACTATTACAAAATAATACTACAAAAACATTTAGGCATGAAAGAGTGATTCCCCCCCACAGATAGCTACTTACAGTACAAAAGAAATAGCTCCCCAGGGACTTGCTACTGCTTGGAAGAGATTGCAGGTCTAGTTTATCCTCTGTAGACGTGCATGCAGCTTACAGGTATCTTTGAGGTGTGCATTAATGGGGGTGGTATCTTCTATTCTTCGTTGTTCTGACCCCTTTGTCCTCAAATATTGGAGGAGAAATGGATTATATTCCATTATATTCCCTTGGGTATGATGATTGCCCTTGCCTGTGTTGAGGCAGGAATCTGCTCCCTCTTCCTCTCAGTCCCCAAACAACCCCTGTTTGATGTGGGAACAGAGCAGAGTTGCATGAAGGCAGAGTCGGCTCCGCAGCCCCAAGCAGCATGGGTGAGCAGGGGGCAAACATTGTTCCCTACACCCTGTCTTGTACAGGACAGGGCTGAAATGCAAAATGGGCATTTGATGCTCTAGCCTTGTGCTTCATCCCCCTCAATTCAAAGATACTGGTCTGTGCTCCTCCCTTGTTGGCTATGGTTTGCCTAAGGGCTTTGCTAACTTTACCCTGAAATATGTTCCTACAGACTGTTTATGCTCTTCTGAGCCAATTAAATAAAAGCACTGTTAAAATGTTTGTGTTTCCTTGTGTAGCAGCCACTGGGCTCTTTATCCTACAGCACTACCAAGGGCTGCTTTGGGAGGGCACTTCTGTGCAACGTGGGCCAAGGGCACTCACTGTGCCCACGCAGAGCTGATCCCACCAAGCCCACCCCAAGACACAGAACAGACACAGAGACGGACTACCCTTTACAAGACTTGTTGAACCAGATGCAGGGATTTTGAGAGAGACATCTATATAGATTGTCAAGGGTTTGTAATAATTTGAATAGTTTGGAGTAGTGAGTGTTGAACGAAGGGATCCTGGCACTGCTTTGATAGCTGAAGTTTGCCATGAAGCTAAGGGCGCTGGAGAGCTGTTTGTATCACTTCTATGGCTAAACGTGGCAGTAGATTTTAATTTTCTTTTATCAGAAGTTGCTTCTGAGCTAACATTGAGGGGTGATGCAAGCAGGAGGCAGTTTGCAGAGAGGTGATGGTGACACACAACTGTTGGTTGCTCTGCAGCGTGTGTTCGGTCATCAGCTGGGGGATTAATGTGAAGAGGAATAAAAGATGGATTCTGGTACCATGAAATTTAGGGAACAGTCAGAAATATAACTGAACCTCTTGTCTTACTGTTACAGGAGTGTGAAGGATTCATTACTTTGCAGAGCAAATAATATATTATTTCACACAACAAGTAATAAATGATGAGGAGAGAGAGAAAGATCTTAAAATACCAATGGACTGTGTTCATGGTCAAATTGCGTCACATGGAAGAAGAGGCAGAAATCAGTGCAGGAGTTTCAGGAACATTCAAGTAAACAAAAACTCAGTGAAGGGGTACAGCCAAGGATAGTCCTAAACCAAGGCCAGATCTCAAATTAATGTTCCTAGCAATGCAGAGGGGCTGTCATATTTTATTCTATTCTGCTTCTGATAGAAGAACAAGAATTACTGCGGGAAGGAAAAGGCAATTTATATTGCCAAACGCAATCTCTCAAGTACTAGGAGTGAGACCTAAATCCTAAGATTTCTTCTTTGGTTTTGTGTATTTGATAGCTTCTAATCTTTTAGCAGTGGCTTGCTTTGTGTGTTTCAGTTTTTAATTGCAGCTCTCTTAGTTACAAAAAAGATTAAAAAAGAAAAAAATTATCTGGTAATCATGAAAGTTAAGGTTTCATAAAATAAATATTGTGAGTCTTGCAATGAAATGGTGATACTTGTTCACTGCGAGGGTACTGTTTCAGTTCAAAGAAATAATGAGGATGACACTGTGGCTGAGCGCACACTGTTGAAATCTCGAGCATAGAAGACTTTCATGTGCTTGATGTACAGGGCCAGGAAAGTGCCTTTCTACTGTGTAAAGGGACTGTAATTGCATTTAAGCAAGTTAAAATATTTCTTCAGCAGGTGTGTGCCTTCAGATACCAAACTGCTTTCTGGAAAGGAGCAATTGATAGCTGATAATATTCCAAATGGTTATTTTCAAATATCGTCTCTGGCTATTCAAGAGCCAGATGTGAATTAGTTTAGCAATACCCTGACAGATCAGGTTGCCTTTTTACTCACAGAACGTGGGTGGTAACAGACGGTGTCCAGTTAAGCTGAGTTGTCCATTCCCATCCTGTCATCTCCAACTTGATAATTGTGATAGCAAGGTACCTTCTAACTTTAAATAGCCTGGGACTCTGTAGCTCATCATGCATTTCCTGCCATTCAGCCTGCTCTTCGATGAAATATTCTGCATCTTTAATGCTGAAGAAATCTTACTCCTATTACATCTTGAAGCTGTTAATAAAAAATATTAGCATGAGACTTTTCTACTTATTCCAGATGTTTTGTTGTAAAGATGCCTTCTTTCTTCAGTAAAAGAAAAAGCAGTAATAAGTGACAAACAAAACATTCAGGTAACAGACCTGTGTTTAATCTACTATTTTCATTTTTGTGCAAAGCTCTATGATTGTATGAATGCTGGGATTATGGGAATGCAATGAAAGCCCAGGATACCTCAGGAAATAAATGCTACTTTTCCCTCTGCAGAGCAAATTCATTCACCAGCCAGCTGGGAGAGGACGCTCTGCCCTTGGACTTGCTGCTGTATGGAGGACATCAAGCTGGCCAGACTTCAGCTAAGACAAAAATTGTTGATTTGAGAGCTTTCTTCTGAAGCACCTTATAAGATATGGGATGTTATGCCTTCCCCTGACACTGAGGCTTGTAAGTCAATTTGGTGCCTTGAAAATTGTGCTGATCCGTCATAATACAAGTGTAGCAACAATCTGAGAATGTGGGATGCCCGTCTTGTCTCTCCCTTGACTTTAGAAGGAGCCTAGGCGGATGTCTGAGGCTCAGCATCTGATTTTTAGATGCAAGAACCTAGATCATTTTGAAAGCTCGCCTGCATGTCCAGTTGCACCACTGAAAACTAGGCATTGGGTGCACTGGCCCAAAACAGCTCAGGAAGGCTGCAAAGATCTGAATGTGCTCTCATCTGGGTGCCAGCTCAATCTCTTCACCTCTTGGAAGTAAAAGCTTTCCGAACTATTAACTGTATTTATTTTTTTATTGAAAAGTTCTACTCTTCTAAATTACTGAAAAGGGAGCAGAATACTCACCACCCATCAAAGTGAGTCCTATCCCAAAAACATGCTGGTGGCAGGTACACGCTTTTAGTATTACGTTTCAACTTCTTTCTAACATCTCCACTCCACACCCTGGGTGTAGCCACGTGCGCCGCTCGCACAGTGGGCCCGCCCCAGTCTCGTGGCCAGGCTTTGTGACTGCGGCGAGATGGTGGGGCTCAGCTCTCTTGTTCCCATTGACTTGATGACAAAACTGGTGTTTTCATACCAAACGTGGTAGAACAGGAAATTCTTCTGCCTTACACTGGTAAGAAGCACCACATGTGTGTTTTGCACCATATTGCAACTGGAAAGGGGTAGTTGAACTGACTGGTTGGGCTTCTCTTGGTGCTACTGATGATCTCTTCGTCCTTGAAATCTGGGACTGTTTCCTTGAAGCTTTTTAATAAGAGTTGCTACAGGCTTGGCATGTTGGCATTAATTTAGTCTTCACACAGGAACAACCTTTACAAACTTGCATAAAACACCAGTTGGAGCTGACCCTGATACAAGTCTAGTAACTCTGCCTTGGGAGAGAAGAAATCATTAAAAACCTGTGCTCCCGAATCCCTTCCCTGCCTCTGTCCTATGATACAAATGTATTACTGAGATCCACAGAGCTGGTGAGTTGTCACAAATTCCCCAGCTGGGGCACTCGTTCTGGATGGCTCCACTTCCCTCTGAGCTGTCATTTGCACTCAGCCCTTGCTCTGCTAAACTCACCTTGATTTCCCAATGTGCAGTGACCACACTTCTACTTCACGTCCTGCAGGTGCTTTCTGGTTGGCCTTCTCCCAGCTGGATAAAGGCTATTTTTGACCATCATGCCCTTTTTGTCCCTGGGCAGTGTATTTTGAGGAAGGAACAGTCACCCATTATTGATAGAAACTCACCCATTGTCCACAGTGTGTAATTCAAGGCAAGCCTGCAATGCTGTCTCTATGAAGAAATGTGTCATCCTCTTTGTGTGTGAAACGGTGTCTGGGGCTGTCCATGCAGCCGCCACTTGCAGTGATGTGTGGAGTGAGCAGGCCGTAACATGGTCTTTCTAGGAAATGCTACAGCCAATTATAAAACTGATGGAAGCAAGGATATTTTCTTTCCTAGGCTACAGAATACACAGAAATAAATACTCAGGCTCTGTAGCTGCAAGTAAGCCCTAGGGCGAGGTCAAACGCAAACATTTTGGTGACTTTTTGGATAACCTGTAATGGCTTTTTCTGCCTTCTAGCATGGAAGTCATCAGGCTTCCGGTCACAGTATTGGGTTATGCTTAGAGCTCACGTTATTTCTTCCCTTAGGCTAGATACTCTGCTTTGTGGTTATTCCACTATAAAGGTCAAGCTGCTAAGGCATTAAGTGCATCCCTCCTTTTCCTGTATTAGCTGTTTTCTCTTTTAGGTCTGTTTCCTCATTTGGGGTTTGTGCCTTCCTTGTGCAGTTACAATCTGTATACATCAAAAGCAGGTTAAACACCTTAATGCACTCTCATTCTGTCTATTTTTTTCCTCTGGTTTCACAGACTGTTTCCTGTGTTTCATATTGATATCCCCGGGAAGGCATTCTTTGTCAGGAAGCAAATTAAATTGAGTGGCAATGCTTGACACCAAGTTTATGGGTAATCAGTGATTAAGTTACCTCTGAGAGGCCTCTGGCTCCTAAAGAGAGAAACGGTATATTCTAAATATGCTCTAGTCTACTTCAAGGTTTTTTGATGTGGGGGGAGAGTTATAGGATCATAGTTAATACCTTATGATTAGCTCAAAGTCTTTCAAAGAACAGGATCTCAGCAGAGGTAGAGGCAATATCGCAGGAAATACAATTATTATGCTAGTTTGGGTGGTTCAGGGGGGTGGTTTGTTTGGTTTTTTTTTTTCTTTTTTTTTTCCTTTTTTTTAGGTGGGGGTGGGTGGGGACATAACTGATGGAAAACTGCAGTTAACGTCCCATGTGGGAAATGATGCCATCGGGATCTTGGAGTAACTCTGACACCACCCAGCATGGCCAAGGTGTACTCAAGAACTGTCAGCCAGGCTATGGTCATTAACCGCATATGGCCAGCAAGTCCCTTTGTGAGGATGGCTTTATTTTCTGTAACATGGGAAGGTTAACATTAATCAAGTAATGAGGGTTTTATTAGGGGGTTTATATGTTTTCCTATGTTCTGTGAAAAGTACATGTGGAGATCATCCTTGTCTTTTCCTGCAGTCTGGCCAGGGTAAAAGGAGAAAAGCTGTTAAACTATTTCCTATACACCTTTTCCAGCTCATCAAGGCAGAATCGTGTGTAGTGCTGAGCTTCCAACCTTTAATCTCATGATTAGCCATAGCAGGATTGCTTGTACATCCATTTGCTATTTAAAGGTTCACAATTTTAAGACCAAATAGCTGAATTTCTTCTGCTTTGAGTCCTGATTCTGCAAACAGTTCTTCTCAAAAGGGGGTTTTGTGCAGATCAGACACTTGATCTGCTTTTAGTATAACCCTGAAAACTGCCTTGATGATTATGGCCTTGTGGTACAGCAAAGCACAGCAAGTGGGGTTGTTTTTTAGCTTGGTTGTTGCTTTGGTTTTTAGTTTGGCTCATTTTCTAGAAGCTACTAGCCCAAATTGGTTTGGGAATTGCCAAGAGACTGCTTTAGTGCTCTAAGCACCAAAATCTCAGTCCAGCAAAACTCTTAGGCATAGGTTTAACTTTGAACATGTTCTGAAGTTTCCTTCAGGCAAAATGGACTTTTGGAACCCCTGAGGGTTTTATTCAACTCCAGCCACATTTTGGGGCCAGGAGCACACCTGGAAGCAGTGTATTTAGCTATGCACAGCAACGCTGGGCCGTGTTTTCTTTCCCTGAAGATGGGGACTGGGACACAATTTTAGCTAGAAGGGTGCTCTTCCCCCTAACTGTGCTGTTTATTGGCAGTGTTGCTAATGCAGCTGTCTCCAGCTCACCAGTGAATGAATGAGAGGAGCTTGGAAATGGTTTGTGTCCACTCAGACAGCAGCTCTGAGACGAGAAAGAAAGGAAACATGCAGTTGCAGAGCAGTTGCTTTGCACAGAGATGAAAAAGCTGCTGCAGACTGTTCCGCCCAGGATGGGACGTGGCAGTCTGAAAAAGCAGAAATAAAAGTAGTCTGGGACTTGGTTTCATTTCAGCTGGTGCCAAAATCAGTATTTGGATGTGACTGAGTGATAACAGGTTTTATATTCCTGCAGAAGGCATTGGGACGAGAGATTTGGAAACGCATGCTTCTTTTGCTTTCCTTAATAACAAGAGTCAGGCCACAGCATCTCTCTGTGCCTCAGTTTCTCACAAAATAAAGGGGAGATAATACTATTTATTACATTAATGTGATCTTTGGGGTTGGATTTACCCCCCTGCCAATCATGTGGCAGTCTCTTTGTAGGTAATAGAGACAGAAGACCCTCCAGGGAGCAAATGAGCCCAACTGAGATTTGAATTGCTCTCTGGAGTTTCATCTCTGTCCAGTGGCTAGAGAAGACAGTTAAGACACCTGCACATCCCTTTTAAGCATCTTGACTAAATGCCTGCAGGACAGTGGAATGAATCAAGATCTTGAGAGCTACAGATGTTACTGAATTTACACCGCCTGAAATATTTTCACTAGGTATGCAGGAATTTTGCAAGTGTAATATGCAAAAGACCTTTTTCTTGGAGGCACATGGAGAGAGTGCCATCTGCATGGTTAATCCCTCCTAGTATCCTGTCGCTTCTGGAGGCTTATGCTAAAATCGTCATAAAGAAGAGAATTTTTTCTATTAACATGCAACCAGCATTGCATTTCCAAGTGCTAGGTGTCATTTGGGGTCATTAGACTGCTCTTCTCCTGCAAACTTGGGGAAAATTGTGACTGACCTCATGCAAAAGTAGGGCTGGAATATTAGAAATCATAATTCATAATTAAGCTGCGCCCTGAGCACTGCAGTTAATTAAAAGGTGTTTTTATTGGAGGGGGGTTTGTTATTGTTGTTTTGGCTTTTTGTTTAAAGAGTCTGAATTCTATTTCTTTTTGGAAGGCTTGCCTAAGCACTTTCTAACCATTATAATGTCATTATATATGGGCTTCATTACATTAGAGACATTAGAGGAGATTAAAAAGGATCTATTGGAGGCATTGGCTGAAAAAGAAAGGATAAAGACTAGTTGCAGTTTGAGCTTTTATTACGTGGCTTGAAACAAATGCTGAAATATTGTATTTAAGCTAAGTGTGTTTGTTGGAGGGAGCATTAGGAGGGAAAGCAAAGCACCAAATACCACTCTCACCATTAAAGAAAGAAATCACAATGGCTGGGAACAGTGTGTTAATTAGCAAACTAATTTCCTTGTACTTTAAGTGCATAACAAGTTTTAAATGCCTTCCGAATGGCTTGATATCAATTGCTTTTTGTTCTTTGAATGTAATTGTTTCCATGGCAATGCCGAGTTCTGCTGTACATGGATTATGTCTGTAAAGCCTTCCAGTCATTTATGGGAAGTCTGTATTAGCTTAGCAGCTGACCTGTATTCAGGTTATATTTTACTTTTGTTGCAGTTGTTTTACAAGCAAATGAGCAAAAAAAAAGTCACTGGAAATAGGCCAGATCCTCAGTCCATCCCATTTGGCTTCATTTCACTGATTTTAGTAGAGCTGTGCTGCATTACACCCGTGCCTGTTCTTTTGAATATCTTCTTTGTATATGCAGGAAAAAGGGCCACAAATGTCATTTCCCTGCTATTATAGGCCATTGTTCAGGTCACTTTTAATTTGCTGCCTAGTGAGATGCTATCAAGTAAGCTGTTATTCCTCAGGAGAGCAAGTAACACCAGGGCATTGCTGTAGGGCTGCCAGCCACTGCTGGGCAGCTGGAAAGGGCCAAGAGGGGACCGTTGCCTTTGCGGGGCAGTAGTTGCCAATTGCAGGGTGACCTCAGTGTTCCTGTTAGTGTGAGGGAAAAAGTTGTACAGGAAAAGGGCTAACCCGCCAACTTCTCTGGTCTCTTTTTCAGCAAAGCAGCAGCACATCCCCTTTTCTCTGCCAGCTATGCCTTTTCTCCTCGACTTTTACACAGGGTGCTGTAATTACACCTTGCTCAGAATCCCTTTACCTTTTCCCTTGCTCATTAGATTATTTTTTTTTCTTCTGGTATCAGAAAGAAGTCCATGTTCAAGAACTCACTAGAATCCTGTGCCTTGCAGCTTGGCGTTTGTTGGTTTTCCTCTCACCCCATTTTCTAACAGTCATGAAGTTCAGTGTTACAAAATACACTGTCTACTTCAGGAAGAAGGGCCAAATACCTACATTAAGATACTGAAGGGCTGAGTTCAAGTCTTAGCTCTGGCACAAGCTACTTCTCTAGCCTTGGGTGGATGAGATAGTCTCATAGCCTTGGTTCCCATTGTGTAAACCATTAATTTTTCATTCCCATCACCATTTATCAGTCCTTTCTAGTCCAGCGGGACTGATTGTTTACCACTCTGTGTCGATGCAGCACTTAGTAGAAAGGAGCTGGAGATCTTAAAACTGTGGCTCTCACCAGGAAAAAAATATTCTGTATTGGCATTTCATTTACTCGTTTCATAATTTACTGGCTTCATGTAAGATTCAGTCTCCCAAAACTGGCACCAACTGGACACTATGGTGTCTACCATATTTTGGCTTTCTCTTTTTCATTTACAAATGTGAGGAGGTTGGATTCAATGGTTTGTTTATATAGTTATAAAAGATTAAATAGAGGAAATACATAGCCAATTCAGGGAGCAAATGGAAACGTTTATACAGAACACTCAGCAGTTTCTAGTTTAGTGCGTGTTTTCTCTTTTCCTTTGTTTGCTCAAGACAAAGACATCAAACAAAATCCTGACCTTGAAGAAAGACTGATGTGTGTGACACAGCATTCAGGAGAAATGTGCCCTCTAAAAGAAGTGTTGCATAAATGCTTGTGTCAGAGTGCAATTAAATTCTTATTTAGGAGTGGAGGAGAAAATAAAAAACTCAATTTTACCTTTGTACCATGTTGCTCCCGCACCGGCATGCCTCCTTACATCAATAGTCTTTAATCTTTATTTGCATTCAGTTGTTCTTTGTGTAGTGTGTATTTGTCTTTTATGGTGCTCATATTTATGACTCAGTTCTACGTGAGATGAGGCATAAAGATATAGTAAGGACAGTCCTTGCCCTCAACCATCTGCTAATGATAAGGCAAAATAGAGGGGTACCAAAGTAAAAGTTATCTCTGTTTTACATGTAGGAAACTAAGCTATGGAGAGATTGAGTGATTTGCCCGAGGTCCCATAGGAAAATCATCCAAAGATGGGAAGACAGAGTTCACGGACTGGGTAGACTGCACTATCACAATTTGTAGCTAAATATTCAACACACTGGAGATTTAAGAAAGGCATGCAGTGGTGTCCAGGCACTAAACTGCTGGAAAGGTACTTACGCTTCAGTGACATAAATGTGAAGTAGAGCCAGAGGGCCTTTTTCACCTTCTGCCAAGTATTGTCCAGGCGTTGAGTTCAAAGCCAGTCACAAGAGCTCCTGCAATGCCTGAACACACAGCACTCTGTAACAGAGTGGGTAAGTAATTTGCAGCAAGCAAGAAATCTAGCAAACAGCTCTTCCTTTCATGCTTGGGTAAAATATTGATCATCTCTAAAATATGAGGCAGCACCCAGATGTTCCCCAAAGGGTGTCCCCTGGGGGTATTTCATGGCATTTCTCCCTGCCTCTGGAATTCTCCCTGAAAATGTTCAACCTGGAATCAAAAAATGCTCCATTCTGGGAAGAGACCTGACTTTCATCATTTCTGTTAGCTGGCAGTGTAAAAAAAGTTTTACAAGCAAAGCAATTGAAGAAACCCTTGGTTTAAGAGCTGTTTTTATGGCCAGACTCTAGCTAACTATGCTTAGTGTAAAGACAAACGAGAGCTAGCATTTTCTAAGACCATCACTCTGGTCCCTCTAACTCAACACTAGCCAGGTTATGTTAGCTCTTGTAATACCTGGCCCTGGGAAGTGTTAATGGACTGACAGCCAGCGAAGAGCTGTTGGGAAAAAGGATTTTTAGTTCAGCAATCAAAATGGTTGTCCCAGACAATTTTTGTTCTTTTAGGAGAATGGAGAGAAAAAAATAGAAAAAAATAATTTTATATTAACCTAAATATTTCATTTGTTTTTTAATGCTTTTGCTTTTTAATTATTTCAATTTTTAAAAGAAATTTTGCTTCACAATGAGAAGTTGAACACCTTTATCTAAAAAAAGGGTAAGACAATATTTCACATGTGGAATTCATACCTTCTCTGCCCTCCTCTCCATACTGTTTTTTGGTCATAGCTACCTGCCCTGTTTGACCCAGTTTCAGTTGCATAAAACTAGATTTTTTACATCATACTGCTTGGAAAAATTCTTGCAGCATCGTCCCTGGCCACACTTTAGCTTGAGAAAAGCTAAGTGCCCTGTTTCCATCAGACTCTTCCTCTCTCCATGCTGTCAGCCCAGAGCCTCCTTCTCCCCTGAAGCTACCACCAGTATAGTACGCGAGTTTTGGCTCATTTAACTGTTACCGTGACCCAGAGCCAAGAGCAGGAAGAGTAAAGCTCCAGGATAAAAAAACATCAAGCACTGCATTTTTCTCAATAGTTTATCCCACTGAGGCTGTGCCCTGTCCCAGCTTGGTCTTCTTCTTCAACTAGGCCAGGTACCAGCCTTTTCATGCCTCCCTCTACCTTGGCCTCATTCAGTTAAGAGACATTGCCTCTTGCTGCTCCAGATGTGTCCCTGAGGCTATAGCCCTATTGCAGAATGAGTTAGTCTGCATGGCATCTAATTTCATGTACTAACCTGTGGTGTTTCATTCACCGTGGTCTTTTCTTTCTCATCTTTCCTGCAGGTACAAGCGAGAAGTCCCAGGGTTTGCTTCTCCATTGCTCCCTGTAGGGTTCACCTGTTCAGCCTTCTCTCTACTAATGGCAATAAGGAGCTGTCAGGTAACCTAATGATGTGTAAGTCATTATGACATCTGCACCTCACCTCCAGTAGATTAAAGAAGCCTTAAAGTTTAAGACACCTTTCTCCTGAGTTAGTACATTAATACTTCTGCCTGGTTGTGTCAAAGCCCTCTGGCTCTCCAGCGTCCTGCAGAACAAGCACGTTAGCACAGGGGGATGCTGGCACCATTTTTGAGTACTTAGACATAGGAAAGGTAGAGAGAAATCAGTTCCTAGGTCTTTCTGCTCACTGCAAGGATGTTTCCTTCCACTCCTTCACCTCCTTCAGTACATCTTGTTTGGCCAGAAGAAAAGCTACATTCACTCACTGGGCTGCACTCTCACTCCTGCACACACTCCTGTGCATAGACACACACATACAGTCATGTCATACGCAGCCATTCTCTTGTGTAATGTGCATACATAGAATCATAGAATCATTTAGGTTGGAAAAGACCTTCAAGATCATCGTGTCCAACCATCAACCATGCCCACTAAACCATGTCCTGAAGTACCCCGTCTACTCGCTTTTTGAATACCTCCAGGGAT
>JANHGO010000001.1:80534991-80553865 GCA_024606505.1 Aquila spilogaster | reverse complement strand
GAGCCTGCTTTGGCAGGGGGGTTGGACTAGATGATCTCTGGAGGTCCCTTCCAACCCCTACAATTCTGTGATTCTTTTATTTTGTAATGATTTCAAATTAAAAATAAATAAATAAATTGTTCCAACATATGAACGTTTTATATGTAAGACAGCGAATGAAGATATTTCACATGTAGAATTCATACCTTTCCCTTCCCTTCCCCATCCTGCCTTCTGGCTATAACTAACTGCCATTTTTGACCCAAACAGTTTCAGCTGCATAAAACTAAATTTTTTTACATCATGCTTATTGGAGAAATGCTTGCAATGTCATTCCTGGCCATGCTTGGAGAAAATTCAAGTGCGTTGTTTCTACCAGACTCTTCTCTCCATGCAGCCTGCCCTGTCCCTTCTCTTCTGGAGCTGCCTCATGCTCTCATCAGTACAGTTTTGAGTTTGGGCTCCTTCACCTGCTACTGTGACTCAGAGTCAAGATCTGGCAGAGCAAAGCTCAAGGATGAAAAATTTCAAGCGCTGCATTCTCCTCAACAGCTTATCCCACTGATTATGCCCAGTGCCAGCTTCAGTTAAGAGGCATTACCTCTTGCTGTTACATTCTCCAAATGCATCCTCACTGCAGAGGCAGCTGATCTGCATAGCATCTAATGTCAAGTACTAACCTGTGGAGTTTGACTCACCCATGGTCTTTTCTTTCTCATCTTTCCTGCAGGTCCCAGCAAGAAGTCACAGTGTATTCTTCTCCATTACTCCCTGTGGAGTTCATGTGTTCAGCCTTCTTTCTAATGATGGCAGTAAGCAGCTGTCAGCTATTATCTGATGATGTGTAAGTCATTACAACATCTGCATCTCACCCTTCAGTAGATTAAAAAAGTCTTAAACTTTCAGCCATCTTCCTCTTGAGTTAGTACATTAACACTTTTACCAGCTTGTGTCAAAGCCCTCTGGCTCTTCAGTATCCCACAGAACAAGCACATTAGCACAAGAGAATGCTGGCACCATGTTGTTTGACTTCTTAGACACACGAAAGCTATTGACAGAACAGTTCCTAGTTCTGTCTGCTCACAGCAAGGATGCTTTCTTCTATTCCTTCACACCTTCATCGCATCTTGCTTGGCCAGACAACAGTTATGTTTACTCACTGGTCTGCACTATCATTCCTATGCACCCTCCTGTGCTGTTATGCACACACAGTTATGTAACACACCCATTCTCATGTGTGCACGCATACTCCTGCATGCTGATACTGTCTTGTGTACACTTGGTGTAGTTTTCTTATTGGAGGTCTTTTTCTGGGCATTGGCATTCTTCAGAGATTTGTTTCAGTATGTGACCCAGAACCTGCCAAGGTGCTGAAAAAGTAATGCATTGTCTTCACTGAGATGCTAACCATATCATCTAGTTTTATATTTGACCAATGCTCTCAAAAACTTAGGGTAACTTGACACCCTGCAGACTCCTTTCCTAATAATCTGTGTGATGAATTCCACTCTGGGATTCACCTGGTTTCTTATGGGAGACAGGATACTTTGAGAGCTCTGTTCCCATCAGAGGGTTTCAGGATCTGCAACTGCAAAATTTTAGATCTACCCGTCTAAACAGTTAATATTTTTTACAATTCAGGAAAAGAAAATTGAAGTTGAACTTGCAGCACACAATATGGAGCATGTCAAATGTCTGATATTGGTGACCTTAGATATTAATATGTGAGAAACTGTGATGAGTTGGGAGCATCTATTCTAAATCCTTTTGAGTTTTAATCTGGGGCGAATGAGAAGGAAAAAATAGGATTTAAAAATAGCAGTGTGCCTTCTGCAGTCAATTCACTCTGCAGGAAATTTGAACAATATTCAGGAAATACTGTAACTTTCAGAAAGAGAGAGCCTGTTGTTTCTAAGCAGAGTCAGTCTGGTCTTATCCACGTTGAGGAGCAAATGGGATTGACAAGCATGTAACAGAATTGAGACAGAAAGTGTGAAACTGTGTTTGAAAGCAGAGAGAAGCTTAGAGACAACCTTAGCTTCATCGTGATTGACAAAGAGAGAGAGAGAAAAAAAAAAAAAGGAGCTCAGTAAAGGAATTCTTTATGATATTGTATGCATTTAGAAAAGGCAGAAGGCACCTGGGGGGGGGCAAAGGAAACCTAAATAAAACCACACTGAAAGCTATACTTTTCTGCCAGACACCCCAAACTTAGTGCAGATCATTAAGCAGAGGATGTCTGGCTGGGTGGTACTGAGCAAAAGCCATTGGCATGGTAGCAAGTGATATACACTTCACATCCTTTATCCAAATGAGTAAATGAGAACTAGGAGCCAGGGCAGAGACACAAGAGCAGTGGGAGGAAAGTCTAGCCAACTGAACACAACTCTCCTGAAAGAACTGGCTGAACAGGCAGGCTCAGCACTGACTTCAGACAGGACATTGCTCAGCTGAAAATGGAAGGTTAAATTTCCAAAACTGCTTTGCATTGGCAGTGGGATATTGTCCATGCATTCCACTGCGACAGTGGAATTTATGGCTCTAGTTTTGCCTACTGGATTTTGAGGGATTTTGTGATGTTTCTGGTTTTGTTGCTATTTTAAGCCAGAGCAAAATTTGCATGCTTACTTACATTGTATGCTTACCTTCATGTATGGTGGGATTTCTGTCAGTCTGAGGTGAAGCTGTGGTTACTTTTCAGGAGGTATTGTGATTTGTACAAAAGGAAAATCTGCCTTTGCTATGAAATTCTCCCCTTTTCTCTCAGAAAAAGAAGGAAGGGATTTTGCTTTCAGGTAACTTTCAGACGCTTCAGTACTACTCAAGGAAAGTTGCATAGGAAGGCATAGATAAATTGGATAGTTTTTGTCAGAAATAAGTGATATGATGTCTTTCAAATAGCTCTGAGGCTCTGTAGAGTGTGTGGTAACACAAGGCTGTGTTTGCAGAGGTGGTCATGCCTGAGCTATGGCTGGAGCTGCAGCATCTGTTCAGGGCTGAGTAACACCTGCAAGGGGTTTTTTTAGAGTTGAAAGATGATTCTTCAGGGCTACAACGTGCTCCTTTGTTGCTTCTATCATCCAAAGGTTAAAAATAACACCTGTAGCTTTGTGTGCTTCCCCAGTTCTCTCTGAGACATGCCACCCATTTTCCAGGACCCCAAAACTCTCCGTATTCTTCCTGCCCATAGCTGGGAAGCTCTTTTTGCTCCGAATTTAATGGAAAAAAGCCATACTAAACAGAAGGGATTAGTATGTGCAGCAGCTGCTTTCACGAGTGAGATGAGCACATACAAAACTCTTCAGTGTGAGCATGGAACCTACTCACTGCTCGCAAATATTTAAATAGTGGCAATTTGTAAAAATCCAGCAAAGTGTGCTGTCAGTCTTTCTTCAGCTAAAAAATGTTTGTTATTTTTCAGCTCAGTTATTCTCTTGATTTGAGTGTGTTCAACCATCTGTTGAGGGCACAAAAAGACAGAAGCAAGTAATTAAGCAGACCAATTGCACCACACAACAAATAATGGAGATGAAGTGTTTAGGGACAGTTCATAGGCTAAAAGTCATTTTTCATGATGAGGGCTTATGAAGAATAATATGCAATTGTGAGAAATAGGAGTGGTGAATAATATGCAAAACAGAATCCCTTGAAAGATATTTTGGGGGACTTATCCCACCTTGCTGTTAGTCTAAAAGTCCAACCAGACCTGTAGGCAGTCTCAAGTAGACAACAGTAAGGTCTAGACACTCATTAAATGAGTGCACGTCCACTCTGGAGATGCCATCGTTTCCCATTGCTCCTGGAAGGTGCCCACACCCCAGCTTTACTCAAGACATCGCTTCAAACCTGGCGAAGTCAGAGGAAATGCACTGCTCACAAAGTGAATTCCCAGCATTGTCCTGGTTTCAGCTGGGATGGAGTTGATTTTTCCTTTGTAGTGTCTGATGCTTTAGGAGAGCACGCCTGTTGTTTCTAAGAGCTGCTGAGCAGTGCTGCACAGAGCCAAAGATGTTTCTGTTTCTCACCTTCTCATCATGTCCTGGGTGTCAGTTGGTGGGTGGTGAGCAACTGCTTATGTGTCACTTGTTTTGTTTTTTTTTCCAATATATATATGATTTTATTATTATCATAACTATTATCCTTCTGTCCTTTTCATTTATAGTTTTTATCTGAATCCATGAGTTCTACTTTGTTCTTTTCTGATTCTTTCCCTCATCCCACTGGGAGAGGAAGGAGTGAGCGAACAACTGTGTGGTGCTGTGCCTCCTGTTGGGTTAAACCACAACAGTCTTTAAAATCAAAGGCAATTTTCCCATTGTTCAGTGTTTTCTATACAAAAGTCTTCATGTTTAACCTTTGAGGAGAGGTTGCTTCTTGGAGTGAAGGTACAAAATGATGAGGGCAGGCTGAGTGCCAGACCAAATGTTTAGAAATAGGCAAAAAGGACAGCAGACAACCAATGTTTCTGTGCCCTCCTGAAGCTTCCTTTTTTTCCCAGCACAGTGGGCAGTGTCATTGACACAGGCATTGTCCACAACCTGGAACAGACCTTTTGAGTAAACATACAAGGAAACCATTTGATATAAAGTCTAATAACTGAACTGCAGTAATTTCTGGCATTTTCTTTAACGTTTGTGTTAAAAAGCCTTGTGTCTGCACTGCATTGGGCATAGCCAAATGGATGTGAGATCTTTTTCTTACCCGAATAAAAACCCACTGTCCACTTTCTCTGCCAAATGACGAAGGTGACAGACTCTCTTCAACACAGTGATGGTTTCAGATTCCTCTAAAGAGTAAATGCTGCGTAATCCATTGAGATTATCACCTAGACTGATGTTATTCAAATTTACTTGCTGGTTTTTCAACAAGCTGTGAATTTTCTTTGGCTGCCTCTCTAGACCACTTAGAGCGTTGTGAAGTTTTACCTTTATATGTTCCTTCTAAATATTTTCACGTGCCTTGTACAAACAAGGAAAAGTTAGCATAGCTTTCCAGCATTCCTTTCTGCTATTAAAAATGTAGAGCTATTTACCTCTAATTCCTGTTGGAAACAAGACCACAGTATCCACATTCAGGTTTCTTGGTAACTTCTTTCATTTCCACTAGAAAGTTTACTGCTGGTGTCTGTATGTATTCTGCTCTTTGGGCTTAGTGAAGGGAGGGGAGCCTCCAGGAATTCAAGGATGGATTCCTTTCCTAGCTGGGGCTGAGTTCTGCTCACTGAAAATAAATCTTTTAGCTCCTTCTGCACCAGGCACAAGATTTACAAGCACTTTGCTATATTCAATCAAGATGCTTGTATATGGGAATCAAGTTGGCAGTAACTCTGGAGTTAAAATTTAAATTGGTTTTTCTGTGAGGACCTGCCCACGTGTGACTTACTGATCACCTTCAGGGTATTGTGCAGGAAATGAAGATTTATTACACTGCTGTCACTTGACCTATGGCTTCTACCTTTCAAGGATGAGCATTTCTCTTAGCCAAAAGGAAGTGATTGGTTGCTGAGACTGGAGGATTTCTGGAGGAAGCAGCAGTTTCTCCAAAACAATTAGGAGGGATTGAAAGGTGGCTTAGCTGGAGGACACTGAGTTTAATCCACTGGTATCAGGCAGAAATTAAAAGTGAGACTTGCACAACATACGGAGTAGTGTCCATACTAGAAAGGAGGCAGCACAAAAGCCAGGGATGGTTTGGAGGTAGTAGGCCGGTTTGTGCAAATGTGGCACTGTTAGAAGTCTGTGAGCAAAGCTTGCAGTCCTTAATTCCTGTTGAGGTATATTAAACTTTAGAGACACTGGCTGAACTAGAGAATAGTATCAGAAGTCTGTAAAAATAAATAAATAAAAATCTGAGTATGATCTTCCAAGGGCACAGAGTCAGCCAGTTTTGTTGGAGCGAAGTGAGTACTGAATATTAAGGTACCAAAAGCAGGCCTCAGAATGTCCCAGTAAAGCTGGATGCCCCTCTTCTACCTCTTTTTTACTGAAGTTATACATCCTTCGGTTCCTGGCAACTGGCTGTGCCTCTCCTTGCTCGCTGTATGGAGGGGACATAACGACAGTTTGTGAAGACTGTCAAAAAAGAGCTGTTTTGGGAACAATTAAAGCCTGATATAGTAATAAAAAAATAATAAATAATCAAGTAAGCACATAAGAAAAGAAAAATCTATTAAGTTTTTGTGATTCTTAAAGGTATACACACTGATTTGGTTAGACATCATAGAGCCATGTACCTCTGTAATACAGAGATGTGCTCATTGCTTCTGTTCATATTCTCAATTGCAAGCAGTCTTTGATTTCAGAGGGAGCTGGAAGCATTCAGGAAAAAGGCTTTATCAAATGACATGTTAGAGGATGTGCTATGAATTGCAGCGTGGGCTGTGTAGGTGTGCACACGTCAAATAGAGGCAATTGCCTTATGCTGCAAAAAGAAATAAAATAAAAATATGATCTGTTTCAACATCATTCCTTTAGTTGCCTTTGTTTACAATGTGTTCTTGTACTACTTCAGGAGGTACTGGTGGGAGAAATAAACTCATCACTCTTAGTGGTGCCAAATTTTCTAAAGCAGAACATCCTCCACTCTGGTTTGAGTGCAATCTGGTGCAAAGGTTCTTCTGGAGCTATGTGTAAGATAGCAGTGTATCAGAAGTTATCAACTGATGAGCGACATGACTTACCAACGCTATAGTGGTTGTGCTTTGACAGGTATTCAAACTGAAAGATCAATTTACATTTTCTGAAAGGAAAGTATATGCAGTAGATTAGTTTTCAAATGGTTTTTAGTACAAGAAATGAAACTACTTACACTGGTGATTTTCTGAGGATACATTTGTTTTTGCTTTGTTTTTTTTTTCCTCTTCTAGATGCAGTTCTTATTTGCTAAGGATTCGGAGCATTACATTAGAATAAGGAAGACTTGGAGGGCAATTTTAGAAAAAATAGATATCCAAATCACTAGCATAATCCTTCTGACTCTTTGAAAATGAAAAATAGAGTGTTTCAGAGAGCTATTTATTGGAAAGATTAGTTTTATCATGAAATTATTACTTGAGCACGTGGCTCAAGATTGGCCGTTACCTTAGAAAATTCACAGATGAAAACACATGGAGAGTTGCCAGTGAAAAAGACCTAATGACTGAAAGAGTCTTTTCCTTGTGTACTGCATTTTTCCCCTACAGTTATGTTTTGGCTTCACCTGGGAGAAGTAAACAATCTGTTAAGAAAGCAAAGGATGGGAAAATAAGTTAAAATTGTATTATAAATGTTGTAAATGGTCTGATTTTGCAGTGGAAAGCCATTTTGTTTATTTATTGATAGATACATGTTGAAAAATCCGTAAGTATTTGTGAGCAACAATTTTTTTTACAATAACCTTTATTGTTCTTTTTACAGGAATAATCAAACTGCAAATACATTGCAGACTGAAAAAATCTCTTAGCCTTTATGAATATGTGTGTTCATGTATAAACAGCATGGGATGATATAAACAGCATGTTATAGAGACAGCTTTATATGTAAAAAGCAAGGACAGTTCCTTTGAAGTTTGGTAATGCATTGACAGTCTTAACCTATAGGTAATCCCTTGGAGGAGACCTCATCAATATCACCTAAAACCAGTTGCCAATTGAATTGTCTGTTTTCTTGCAGCTCTGCTTCACTGATCTGCCCCCTTGAATTATAGAAGGATGCCAGGACCAAGCTGTCGTTTATTACATGATGGAGACTTGGTTGCTCTTACAGAAACTAAATCCTGCCAGCTGCTGTAAGGAAATGAGAAGGTTTATTTAATCTACTCCATGTTTTATAGTCATTACACATACGAAGAATTCTGATGTCATAGTGATGGACCTTGAATAAGCATCTGGATAGAAACACACTCATGACCACTGCTGATATGGACACACTTCGAAAGAATTCTTCTACTGTTGTAATTTTTTCTCACTCACTTTTGGCATATTTTAATTTAGTTCTGGCTAGTGTAAAAATTTGCTCATGTAAAACCTAAATTCCTCTGCCATGATTCAGTCCCCTCCTGTTAAAAACTGGAAACTAAAGGAAAGCATGTTTTGAGATTCATAGCAAATTTTCCTGTCAATATTGTATTTTCCAGATGGGAGGAAGGGGTTTTTATTGAAGCTTCAGAAGAGAGAGGTGAGGGAATAGTCAAATCAGCATCCTGCAACATGGCAACAGGTTTATATCAGTCTTGGGAGGCCAATGTTGTATTATAAAACTAATTCTTCCAAAAGACATCCCCAACTCATGTCACGTTGTTGAGTGCTGGTGGCTACACAAGCAGTTATCTGTGGTTATACGTGTGTCCATCTGTCAGCCTTATGACTTTGCATCTGAGGAAGGTTCTGTGTGTTAGCTGCTCTATTTAAAAGTCCGCTTTTAATGTTCATAAATGAAAATGTTACAAGTGTTGACACACCAGGCTAAAAACATGAGTTGTTGGCCAGATGAAGCCCCTTCTTGTAGACCCACTTGTCTGTCTTGACTCTCTCCGGAGTTAAGATCGAGCCATGATGTGTATTTGATGGAATTATTAACATTTTTTCAGACTTTTTCACAGTCAGTCTTAAAATTTTAGTTTATATCTAGGACGCCTTCTAATTTGTCAGAAAAACTTCTTTTCTTAAAGCAGGTTTGTCTGTTGTCTTGCACATGGCACTGAAGTGTTATTGCTGGGGTGGGGGGGATGTCAAATGTTGCAAAATGTCATTTGCATATAAGCATTGCATGTCAGTTGCAGCTTTATTTTGCCTACACCTCGGTCTGCTTTTTAATTGCCACAGGTAAAATTTCCCTTTTGGCAGTGAGCCAGCACAAGGTAATGCAGATTCAAATCTTCATGAGGGACTTTGTGTTGAGTCTTTGCATAAAGCTAGAATTTATTATAAAGACACACTACTGTAACAAGAAAGATATAAGTACCTCACCTGATAACATGTCATGGGAACATGTTGTTTATTCATTTCTTACTATTTTTCTGTTTAGGAAGTTTCAGTCTTCCAGTTGGAGAGGAGAGACACAGATATTTAAGACAGATGCAACTTAGATGTAACACATGGTGAGTACAAACGATTGCTTTGAAAATATCTGAAACTACGTTGTGTGAAAAATTGTAGCCAGCCAACAAGCGTGCGTGAAATTGGGCTTGCATGCGTATTCTGATTTCCAATGGTCAGTGAGAGAAAGGAGGAAAAATTGCAGTGAATGTTATTTGCCATAGATTATTCTAAATGAGCTTCTATGTACCAACTAGTGTTTGTTCCAGCAGCCCCTGAAAGCAACAAACTTGAGCAGGTTTTTGTATGTGGTGGTTTATATAGATAAGGTTTGGTCACATACGTTTTCCTTTCTGACCCATGATTTTTGAAAATATAAAACTTCTGAATGCGGGGAAAATAACAGAGCTTGCAAGTCCTGAAATGTGGTCAGTTAGTTGGACTTCATGATCAATGTAGGTCCCTTCCAACTGAATTGTTGTATTCTGTTCTAATATCTTAGAGCAGTTTGCATTTGTTTGCTAGTAAACTGATTTTGCAGTGAGTGGAGAAGAGAAGCAGCCCTCTGTGGATAGCTTTGTTGGCAGTGGCTATCTTGTGTGCATCCTTCATGGTCTGACATATAAGTCTTTGTATTCTCTTCCCTTAGTGGGATGTGGTTTGTACTCATCCCTTATTTCCAGCATCGACTAATGGTGAACTTCTTCAATAGTTTATAAAACCTGCTTGTTGTCTGGTGTTATCTATCTGGCTGGCTGATCCAGGTGTGTGTAAAGTTCTCTGTAAAATGAAGGGTGTCTTTCTTTAGGAAACGAAATTGATAAATTCTCCTTTTTGTAGAAATACAGATCACTAACCTGTCCTCATGGCAACCTCATGCAAATCCTGCCCTTCTAATGGAAGGAGGGATTTAGGAAGGTATTTCCCTGCTGTTAGTCATCTTTAGTGTGGTGTGTGGGTTTTTTGAGAAAACAAAACCTGAAAAAGAATAATCTGCTTTTATCCCTCTTATTTAATTCATCCTCCCAATCTGTTGTATTTCTCTTGTAAAAAGAGGAAGAAAATTTAATGTGATGGAATGGCCTTTGCTAAATTTAGTATAGGTACTAAATATAGTGGTGCTTTCCTGTGAAAGCATTTTGATGGGAGCAGACATTTCCTGACTCTGGCCATAGTAAAGCATCTGATACGTGTACCACTGCAGTCCTTCACTCCCTCAAATCAATTCAAAATAGATTATGCAAATCTAAGAGAAATCTGATGTAATAGGCAAGCTGCAGATAAATGAGCGTGCAAGATTGCCAACTGTGGCACTTAAATTTATCACCAATACCTCCATCTCTCTGCCCCCTCTGTCCAAAAGGAAGTGGCTGAAATACTCTATGAATAGACATTTTCACAGTCCGGAGTGTGTTGTTTTTTTTTTTCTTTTCATTGACCTACAGTTTGAAACAAGCTACAGCTGTTCTAATTGCTGCTGTGGTGCTTCATGCTGTTGTCAATTTCTATAACGAGAGTTCCTTGGTTGGTCTGTGCTTCCTTTGATTAACTGCGGCTTCCCCTGGTAGTAAAGGAAAGTCCGGATGGAAAGCAAAGGGAGCCAAGCTGGGGTGACAGCTTTGTTAACAGGGCAAAGGTAAAGCAGGCGTGGTGTGGAGGACTGAAACAATGACATTTGTGCAGACTGGTTTTACATTTGTTTCAAAGAATCGGAATCAAATTGGAGCATTTATGTTTTCAGTAGATCAATCTGAAAAAATTTTTCAATGTGAAAAATAGCATGTGTTGTAGGGCTAGGGGACACGGCAGTCCTACCTGGGAGTCTGAAAGTGTCTCCAGATGAGCACATGCATCCTTCATTTGCACCCAGTACCGTAGTCCTGTTTCAGTGAAATGTGAAACAAGGACTAGACGTGTGGACTTCTCTTTCCAAGAAGGAATTCCTGAGCTGGTGGCTATTTTGGGGTGGAATGCTACTCTTCCTATTCATTTTTCAAGCAACAGCTTTGAAAGATGTTTCTTTTCTTTTTAGAGGACATCTGTAAAAAGTACTGTGCTTCACATGATACAGAACAGGAAGGAAAAACCACTAAAACCTCAAAAAATCCCACAAACCGGAACAATTGTTTCCTTCTCAGCACTAATTAGGCTAAAGAACAGTAGTAATAGTGGTCATTTCAAATTAGTTCCTGTGTGAACTCATGCATATAAGTTCAAATTTCTTTCCTGCCAACACTTCCAGAACTTGCATCTTTAGAGAAAAAATATGTCCAAAATGAATTGATTTAATCTTTCAGACATACAATTGTAACAGTCTCTCCGCATTATTTGCCCTTAATGAGAACAAAATGTCATTGGCACCGTTTCCAGGCGACTACCAAGAAATGCTTAATCTTATGTGAGGGTCTCACAAGCCACACGTCACAGCAGGTAACAGATGTCTTTAGAGTGAAGCTAGCTTGAGAAAGTAGAAAGTGTTTATTTAATCTTAATTTTAATTTACATTTTTTCCTTTTTTTTCTGGGTAATTATTTTTCTGTCAAAGACTTGCTTTGCATGACTAGGGGAATTCTGGTTGTAATATTTAATCAGCCAAGAAGTACTGTAGTCTACACTTGTTACTGTGGAGTCATTTGGAAGGATTTTGGCAATTTGAGAAAGTTCCCTCATAATGAAAATGAGGAGAGCCAGTAAATAAAATATTATGGGCAATGTTAGAGGCTCCCATAGAGAGTGGAGCCTCATTATGCATCATGTGTACCACACACACCCATCTGTCTTAACAGTCTACAACCTAAATCAATAAGAGGTTGACAGAGCAATGACAGTACAGTAATGAGTGACACAACTTGCAGCAGGCTACCATCCTCTCTAGTCTCAAACAGCATCTTATGAACTGAGGCACGCTTCAAAAATTAACACAGTCTGGCAGTGACTGAAATTACTTTTCGCTAATTTTGTGAAATAACATATATGTGGAATTGAATGTTACTGTGCTCTGCATTTGGCAGCATCTTAAATCAATTTTTGTGCTTATATTAGATTTTGATCATCAACATGTTTTCCATCCACACTTCTAAATCATGCTTGATGACTAAACTGGCAAATAACTAGAATCTTTCTTTGGCAATTCACTGAAGTTTACATTTTCTTATCACAACACGGTTCACTCTGGTGTAAAGAACTGATAAAGCAATAAAATAGCTTGTATTGAACAAACCCTGCCTACAAAGGATATTTCTGCTTCTGCAATAATCCATGTGAAAATTTTTCAGGCTCGTCTAAACATTAAGAAAAGCCATTAGGTAGGTGGCAAGATGGCAACCTGTGACTCTCCTGAATCTGCAGGGCTTTCTCAGTGTACGTTAGCTGTGGATTGAGAGTCCAAAAACAATAGATGAGCCAGTGAAAGGTCTTCCTGCTGTCTAACAAGGAAAGCTTTAGGTCTCTGTGCACATCTGCACCTGTTTGTTGGTTGCCAAAGCACCTTGCACTTTCTGACCTGGGAGATGCTGCTTTTTACACCTGCTGCCTCCCCTAACTCTGCCTAGGGCACTTTGAGCCTTAATAGAAATCAGATGAAGAGTTGGAGAATTATGTATTCTGGCTTTCATCAATGGCAGGTGGCACTTCAATGGGCCAGTGAGGAGCCATTCCTCTTAGTAGTTACTGTGTTTGTAAGTAGGGCATACAGGAACGGGAGAGCATGGTCACAGGATCCAATCTTATGCCAGTGGATCTCAATGTCAAAACTTCAGTGAAATACCTTCCAAGTCACTCTGAATGTGTCCCTCAATTTTGGTGCTGGTTGTAGGAGTGTAGATAGCCTTCTAATGCAAGATGCAGTTTCATTTTTTGCTTGTAAATAAGTAGATTGGCACCCTTTACACATGCTGAGGCTCATCTGGCCCCAGAAAGCCTGGCTAAGGTCTGCCATCAAGCCTTGGTAGCCTTGATTAACACTGTTTACATGAGATTACTGATGGGCTTGTCATCTCTTTCCCTGTCACAAGAGCTTGCTACTCTGGGAAGGCGAACAGGGCAACTGTTAGAATATTTAATAATCTGAAGCGGAAATGGCAACAGCAGCAGCAGAATCTCCAGTATACTTGCTTGCCCGGTTCCCTCAGCCTCCAGGACCTGTGAAGGGAATGTGGAGATGAGATATTCTTATTGACAGCTGTGTTTAAGTTACACTAATTGACATACTCTTCTAGCAAGAGAAAATTTTCCAATGGCAACAAGTCCCCAAAACCTGAAGCTAAAGCAGCCCTTCTCTCTTGATCTCTGCTGAGATGATTTTTGCTGTCTTGCTTATGCCAATACACAAACATGACGTCTTTTTTTTCTTTTAGCAAAAGAGGTTCATGTAAAGCCTGCACAGCATAGCCTTAAGTGAGAGATTTGTCATTTTTTGACAATAATTCACACAGACTCCATAACAAATGTACTTCTGAACAGTGATTCCGTGAACAATAAAACAAACACTCTCAACTGCCTACCAGCTCATCCATCTTTT
The DNA here is from genome assembly GCA_024606505.1 of Aquila spilogaster. Classification (NCBI taxonomy): domain Eukaryota; kingdom Metazoa; phylum Chordata; class Aves; order Accipitriformes; family Accipitridae; genus Aquila; species Aquila spilogaster. The sequence goes on along the minus strand of JANHGO010000001.1, from coordinate 80,540,354 downwards.
TAAATCATGTCAGCAGACTTCAACTTGTTCGCCAGGTTTTATTTTTTCATGGAGAAGGGAATAATTTGTGGTGGAGTGCCCCGGGACATTGACCTTTGCAATTTTTTATTACTTGGTCTTGATTTCTTGCACATTCCTTCTTCATCATTTTCCTGTCATTTGTTTTAAGTGATGTGGTTTATTCTGTCTTCTTAGCCATCTAGATTGCATAGGTAGATATGTAAGTTGAACTACATAATCCTTCTGCTTATAATAGCATCCACACCCTGTTTATAAAATTTGGGATAGTGCTGTGTGTGTGATTTTGTTGTGGGCTAGGTGTGAATTCTTCCTTCTATCAAGAAAAATGCATTTATGCAACCTGGTGTGAAGCTTGCTGGCAAGGAGACGAGTCAGGCTTTCATTTGAACTGGATAGTGGATGAGCAGACTTTTGAGAAAGGGAGATGGGCAAAGTAGCAAATGGATATAAAATGTTCAGCATTGCATTGTAAGTTAGGCTTTATGCCATAAGGAACATCTTATGGTGTAAGAACAACTACGATCCAGGTCATTTCTGCAACATGAGGGAGAGAGAGGTGACTGTGGCTGAGCTAAGTCTGCAGTTACATTTCCCACATTGTCATCACTGTTATAAATGAGTGCCCTAATTAGAACCGAGGGAATTTATGGGCAGATATGAAAATGTGGTTACTATAGTTACCAGGTGCTCCAGCTCAGTCGGGAAATGTCGCTAATATAATGATAGCCCAAGGGTAAACACATGAGGTAAATGATGAACAAGCCCCCGTGCTCCAGGAGAAAATCTTTTTCTTCACACTTTCTTCGGTGGCTTATTTGGCAAACTAACATCTACCATTACAATTCCTTTTCTGTCCTTCCCTTTCTTTCAACAGGCTGGTTTTGGTTAGACTATAAGGAGCTCTGGGGAAAAGAAAGTGTAAAATTGAAGTAGCATTTAGAGCAAGGATAATGATCTATTTACCCGTCTTTCAAAGCTCTCTACTAAAATCCCTCCCCACTCCTCTGTACATAGGCTAGACAGCAAGGTGAACTATGTGTATTTCCACAAGTTCAGAAATAGAACTTTTCTTGTGTTTGTATTTTTTTCTCTCCTGACCCTAATTCCAGCCATGACCCTTGATGCCCATCTCAGCCTGTGGACAGGGAAGAAGGACAATGAGCAGGGACTCCATTGGCTCTCCCCTTGCATCCCTTGTCTGAGGCAGGGGATGTCTCAGTGCCTTGCTGCTTCAGTCCAACTACTAACATTAGCGGCCAGGTGTGGGAGGATTCAGTGGGAAAAATGGCATTGCAGAGGGATCAAGCCCCACAGATGTGGTTGGAGTGGCCTCTTGCTTGGTGCTGCCTACAGGCAGGATCTACATAGGTTATTCCATTTGTTACAGGGAAAGGAAGAATTGTGAAGCCAGATTAATTCCTGCTGCAATTTCTCTGAAGTCAACGAGGTGACACTACTGATTGCTTTGACATAGATTTTTCAGTCCTGAGTAATTACCTGGCCTTTTAGAAAAAATACAGGAGGAGATGGAAAATCAGAACAGCTGCTGCTAAGGGAGCTGATCCCCACCACCTTAAACAGTGCTGCCCATGAGTTGCTCTCTGGTTTTGGAGGAGGCATGCAAGAGGAGAAACAAGCCTGAAGCATCTATATTCTGCTCACCCGGAGGTAAACTGCAACTATACTTAGCAGTATCCAGCATGTTGCCTCCTGCTACTTACTGATGGAGACTGCAAAACCATTGCTCTGTGATTCCTTATGTGAGTGTAGAGCCAGACTCTGGTGGTGTATAGAAAAGCAGAACCACAGCTGCAGCAATGTGAATGTCAGTGTTAGCACTGTCACTGGCCATGCAAGCTCCAGCTCCTCTCTAGGGATCACTTCAGGCTGATGAACACTAAGATCCTTGAGCTTTCTAAAACCAGAGAGCATTGCCTATCCAGTTTAGTCTCAGATACCTTGCTGAGGTGCTTTAATCAGATATCATAACCTCTGTCTCGAGCCTTAGAGAGAGACAGGAGCTCCAGAGCAGTTCGTTTCCCCTAAGGTCTGCAGCCTGGCATCTCTGCCTCTCCCTTGGCGAAAGATGCAAAAAGGCTTTGAATGCAATTGCTTCAGCTAGGGTCTTAGTCACAGTCATCACTGTCTTGATGAACGTGGCCATCCTGAATGGTTTAAATTACTCTGGGTGATGGTTTTGCTTCATTAGCAAGAAGGTGACATACCAGCTCTGTCACAAGCCTTCCTGCAGGAGGAGTAGATGTGCTGAGGTGCAATGTCTGGGCTTCAACTTTAGTGTTGCTTTACAAAATGAAGCAAAGTGCACACGAAAAGGCATCTGATCAGGCAGTGCCTCATTTCTACAAACACTTTCCTTTCTACCCAGAGCTTTTTGGAGTGCTGTGCCAGTGCCAAATGTAGTTGAATCAGGTTCTCAGTGGAAGTAGCCAGGCAGAAATTGCACATGGATCTATGTCCACATGTGAGCTTCTGTTTTGCTGCAGGCTACAGGCATCACTGTGGCTGCACAGGGCTCATCTGCTGTAGCCTGCCCTCCTGTGCAGAGGAGAATACTGAGCTCACTCTCTCTGAAGATGGTCCTTCACTAAAAGTCCTGGGTATGAGCGGCAACCTCACGGTATGTTGTTGTAGTCTAGCTGCTGTTCCTTGTCATCTGCTGTTTGCAGGGAGGCACAGGTTGCCCACTGCAGCTTGTCTTTCCTGCAGTGGGCTGACTGCAGCTTGCCCAAATGGAAGAAGTAGAAAATATCTAGAAAAAATACTAAAAAAATGACTAGGAAAGAGGAAGGGAGCAAACAGGTGATATATGCAGTAGTGATGAGGATGAGGTTGCTTATACTTTTCTCGTGGTACAAGAGATACTAGCAAAATTAAAAAGCCTCAAAGGTGCCTGCTATTGTAGTATTACTTAGACCACTGGTCTGACCTAGTGTAGCATGTTTCCCTCTCTTTGATTTTTAGAAGCTGAAGAAAGCTTCGGTGCCCTGAGAGTTTGGGTTTGTCAGTGTGGCATTGCTGGGCTGAGCAGTCATAGCCTGGATGGGACGGAGAGAAACAGGGACCATTAAATCAGATGTTTCCCTTGTCAGTGAAATGGTTCCAGGCAGTAAGCAAAACAAAGACTTTTGCGTTTCAGCTGGATTTCAGGATTTGCCTTCTCTGGACCTGTTTTTTGTTTGATCTCTGTATGGCTTAAGAAATAGCATGAGAGTCCCATCCTACCCACTTCTCCATCCGTCTCTCCTGTGTACACCCAACCATGTTGCTGTAGTAGTCAAGTGCTTCACAGCTTATACGTACATTTGAGGTTTTGGTCAGGTTTAAAAATACTTTGTTTTCCCGCAAACCTGCAGTAAAGGGAATTTGAGTCTAGTTGTTTACTCTGGGTTTTGATTTTTGCATATTTTAAAATGCACACTGAATAGTAAATTTTACCAAAAAAATGTTATTTCAATCTGAAAAAAAAACCAGCATTGCCTTTTGCAAAATCTTGACATTGACTCTTTTGAACTTCTTAGGATTTTGAATCTGAATGAATTCAGCAGCATTGACACATGTATTTTACAGGAGAGATAGTGAGGGGGAGAAATTCTTTAAAAATGTTCAAATAGAGAAATCGTGCTTGGCTGCAGGAATCCTCAGCGATCCGTACCCTTGTGACAGCACTGGAGAAATCCCATCATCCTCACCTCATTAAGAGCAAGGGCAACTGCTGTGTGCTGAATCTCCGAAAAAAATGTGTAACCTGGTGCTTCAGACCTTTTTTTTGCTAAGTTGATTACATCGATTTCCCCCCTCCATAATTTAATACCATGTTAAAGATACTCTGACCATAATGCTGGTTTTCTTTTTGCTGCAAGAATACAGCATGCAGCCTTTGCCTGATGGTAAGTTTCTCCCTAATTGCCTAGGCTAGGTTCCACTGTTTGAGTTTTAGATTGGGCGGGTGGCACGAGCCAATTTTTTATGCTTTGGGGTTTCAGCGAGGCCCAGCTGCCAGACTGTGGGTGAGCTGTGACAACACTCTTCTGTAGAGCTTGGCTATTTATCTTGGCCACATCTTTAATGCCAAAACAGTCCAGGAGCATCTAGCTCTCCTGTGGTCTATCAGCCTTGAAACAGTGCCGTGGCTCGGACTGCAGAGCCAATAGAAGTAATTTCTTCTGTACAGTTTCTATACATTTTGCTCTTGCAGAATTTTTGGGGGAAATGCAGTTTATGCGGCAGCCTGAACAGCAGTCTGCCTGTCTGGTTTCCCTTTTTGGAAGACAAAATCCAAGAATCCTTCAGTCCTTCAGGACCCAGAAGACGGGTTTTTGCTCTGATAGCTGAACTGGTATTATAATACCATGGACAAGGGTTACTGTTAGAAGACAGGAAGGCAGATTTGCAGCCTGCCAAGTTTTCTGGGTTAACATGGAGTACAGGCTGACAAGCTTGATCACTAAGATTGGATAAGTACATACCTCATTTTAACACCTCATGTTAGCACCAGGATAAACAAGCTTGATTTTGAAAAACAATAAAGCTAGCTGGGAAATGATCTCCCAACTCTAAAAGTGTTCAGGATGTCAACACTTTGTCACTTGGTCTCAGCTGGAGCTAAGGACACTGCAAAGTCCTCCCTTACATCTCCTAACATCTGCTTTTTTTCATGTGGTTTGGGCCACACGGATTCTTCAGCTGGAAGATGGAGATCAGTGGAGCCCAGTGACAAGTGGCATTCCTCAGGGGCCGGTATTGGGACCAGTGCTGTTTAAAATCTTTGTTGGTGACACGGACAGTGGAATTGAGTGCACCCTCAGCAAGTTTGCCGATGACACCAAGCTGTGTGGTGCGGTCGACACACTGGAGGGAAGGAATGCCACCCAGAGGGACCTTAACAGGCTTGAGAGGTAGGCCCATGTGAAGATCATGAAGTTTAAAAAGGCCAAGTGCAAGGTCCTGCACATGGGTCGGGGCAATCCCAAGCACAAATACAGGCTGGGCGATGAGTGGATTGAAAGCAGCCCTGAGGAGAAGGACTTGGGTCTGCTGGTAGACAAGAAACTCAACATGACCCAGCAACGTGCACTTGCACCCCAGAAAGCCAACCATATTCTGGGCTGCATCAAAAGCAGCATGACCAGCAGGTTGGGGGAGGGGATTCTGCCCCCCTACTCCACTCTTGTGAGACCCCACCTGGAGTACTGCATTCAGCTCTGGGGTCCCCAACATAAGAAGGATGTGGACCTGTTGAAGCGGGTCCAGAGGAGGGCCACAAAGATGATCAGAGGGCTGGAGCACCTCTCCTCTGAAGACAGGCTGACACAGTTGGGGTT
>JANHGO010000001.1:80509425-80534891 GCA_024606505.1 Aquila spilogaster | reverse complement strand
AAATGAGTGCCCTAATTAGAACCGAGGGAATTTATGGGCAGATATGAAAATGTGGTTACTATAGTTACCAGGTGCTCTGGCTCAGTTGGGAAATGTTGTTAATATAATGATAGCCCAAGGGTAAACACATGAGATAAATGATGAACAAGCCCCTCTGCTCCAGGAGAATTTTTTTTTATTTGCACATAGTTTGCTGACTTGTTCTGTAAAACCAGCATCCACCACGACAGTTTCTTTTCTGTCCTTCCCTTTCTTTCAACAGACTGGTTTTGGATAGACTATAAGGATCTCTGGGGAAAAGAAAGTGCAGAAATGAAGTAGCGTTTAGAGCAAGGTTAATTATCTATTTGCATATGGTTTAAAGCTCTCTGCTAAAATCCTTCCCTACTCTTCTGTACGCTGTCTAGACAGCGAGGCAGACTATGTGCATTTCCACAAGTTCAGACGTAGAACTTCTCTTGCATTTGTGTGTTTTCTCTGCTGACCCTAATTCCAGCAATGACCCTTGATGCCTATCTACATATGGACAGGGAAGGAGGAGAGTGAACAATGATATTATCAGCTCTCCCCTTGCATCCGTTGTCTGAGATGAGGGGCACCTCAGTGTCCTGCTGCTTCAGTTCAACTGCTGACATTAGCCATCAGGTTTGGGAGGATTTGAGGGAAAAAGTGGCATTTCAGAGAGATAAAGCCCCCACAGATGTGGCTGGAGTGGTATTTTGCTTTGTCCTGCCTACAGGCAGGTTTACATAGGTTATTACCATTTGCTACAGGGAAAGGAAGAATTGTAGAGTCAGATTAATTCCTGTTGCAATTTCTCTGAAGTCAACGAGGTGACACTACTGATTGCTTTGACATAGATTTTTCAGTCTTGAGTAATTACCTGGCCCCTTTAGAAACAGTATAGGAGTAGACAGAAAATCAGAGCAGCTGCCACTACAGGAGTTCATCCCCACCACCTAGAACAGTACTGAGGAGGAGTTGCTCCCAGGTTTTGGAGGAAGCGTGCAAGAGGAGAAAGAAGCCTAAAGCATTAGCAGCTCTGTGTACCAGTGTCCAGAAGCCTCCTGCAAAATCCTTGCTCTGTGAGGTGTCACGAGTCCTGTGATTCCTTACGTGAGCAAAGGGACTGACTCTGGTTTTACACAGAAAAGTAAACCACAGCAGCAGCAATGGGCAGGTCAGTGTTAGCACCATCACAGACCAGGCAAGCACTTGCTCTTCTCTAGAGCTCGCTTCAGGCTGACAAACACAAACGTGCTCAACCTTTCTAAAGCCAGAGTTCATTGCCTGTCTCATTTAGTCTTGAATACTTAGTTAAGGATCTTTAATCTGATGCTATAACCTCTGTCCTAAACCTTGGTGAGAGACAGGAGCTCCAGAGAGCAACTTTTTTCCCCCAAGGTCTGAGCTCCAGCTTGGCAACCCTGTCTCTCCATCAACAAAAGATGCAAAAAGCCTTTGAGCATGATGCATGATGACAGTCGTGGCTCTCTTGATGAACCTGGCCATCCTGAATGGCTTAAATTACTTTGGATGATGGCTTTTCTTCATTAGCAAGGTGTCATACTGGCTCTGTCGCATGCCTTCCTGCAGGAGGGTAGATGTGCTGAGGTGCAGTGAGGGAACTTCAGTGTTAGGCTTGCTTTAAAATGAAGCGAAGTGCACATGAAAAGGCATCTGAGTTGACAGTACCTCCTTTCTGTAAACTTTCCCCTTTCTACCCAGAGCTTTTTGGAGTGCTCTGCCAGCACCAGATGTAGTTGAATCAAGTTCCGAGTGGAAGTAGCCAAGCAGAGATTGTATGAGGATATATGTTTGCACGTGATCTGCTGCTTTGCTACAGGCATCACTGACCACAGAAGGCTCATCTGTTGTAGCCTGCACGTCTGTACGTAGGAGAAAACCCAGCTTATCTTTTCTGAAGATAGTCCTTTACTGGATCACCTTGGATGTGGGTGGCAACTTTGTTGTTACTTGTCATCTGTTTGTTGTCATCTGTTTGCAGTGAGGTATGTGTTGCTCACTGCAGCTCATCTGTCCTCTAGCAGGCTCAACACATCTTGTCCAAGTGGGAGAAATAGAAAACGTTTTGAAAAAAGACATGAGAAGTGACTAATGCCAAAAGATACAGCACACAGGTGAGATATGGACTAATGATGAGGATGAGATTTCCTTTCTCATGATGCAAGAGATAACACTGAAATTTAGAAGTGCCAAAGATGCCTGCTATCATAAGATTGCCTAGATGGAGCACTGGTCTGACTCCAGTAATAGCGTATCTTCCTCTCTTTGATTTTGGAGGCTGAGGAAAGCACTGGTGTCGTGGTTGTTGGGGTTTGTCACTGTGGAGTTGCTGGGCTGGGCAGTCATTGCCTGTATGAAACAGAGAGCAATAGGAGCCATTAGACCAGGTGTTTCTGTAGTCAGTAAAAGGATTTCAGGATTTGTCTTCCCTGGACCTGTTTTGTTTTGTTTTTTACCCCTCTATGAGCTTAAGAAACAGTGACAGGAATCTCTTATTACCCAGTTGATCATCTCTTGTTCTGTGTAACCCCTGTCATACTGCTGTAGCAGCCGAGTGATTCACAGCTTGTACATACGTTTGAATTTTTGGTCAGGTTCAGAAATGTTCTGTCCCTAACCCAAACCCAGGATAAAGGAAATGATCCTGGTTGTTTACTATGGATTTTGATTTTTGCGTATTTCAAAATGTCGGCTGAGTGGGTAATTTTACCAAAAAGTCATTTCAAAACAAAAAAAAACCCAAACCCTTCCTCTTGCAAAATCTCGAGATCCACTGAGTCTTGAATTTGAATGAATTCAGCTGCACTGACACATATGTTTTGGGGAAGGGTTAATAAGGGGGGGATTTTTTTTAAGATGTTCAAATAGAGAAATGTTGCTTTGCTGCAAGAATATTCAGCAATCCCTACCCTCGTGACAGCATTGTAGAAATCCCATCTTCCTCAGCTCATTAAGACCAACAGCAACTACTGTGTGCTCAATCCCTGAAAAAAATCTGATACCCAGTGCCCTGTTTTCACTAAGCTGATTATGCAGATTCCCCCTCGCAAATTAATATTATGTTATAGATACTCTAATCACAATGCTCATTTTCTTTTCGTGATATGAATACAGTGCACAGGCTTTGACTGTCTTCTTAATGTGTGTGTATCCCTAATTGCGTGGGATGGTTCTGCTGTTTAAATATTGGATTGAGCAGGTGGCGTGAGCCAATTTTTTGTTCTTTGGGGTTTAGTGAGACCCAGCTGCCAGACTGTGGGTGAGTTGTGAAAATGCTCTTCTGCAGAGCTTGGCTATTTATTTTGGCCACATCTTCGGTGCCAGAACAGTTCAGGAACATCTAGCCCTCATGTGGTCAATCAGCCTTGAAAGAGTTCTGTAGCTCAGATCACAGACCCAACAAATGTAATTTTCTCTTTACAATTTCTACTGATTTTGGTCTTGTTGAGTTTTCTGGAGTGCAATATCCATGAAAAGCAGTTCATCTTTCTGTTTTTTCTTCTTTGGAAGGCAAAATCCAAGAACTCTTCAGTCTCTAAGGGCAGAAAAAATGGCTTTTTGCTCTAATAGCTGAGCTGGTATTATAATACTGTGGACAAGAGTATTAGATGTCAATAAAGCAGATGTTCAGGCAGCCAAGTTTTCTGGGTTAGCGTGGAGTACATGCTGACAAATTGACTCACTATGTTTAGATACATATGTACCTCATTGTCACGGCTCAGCACCAGGATAAACAAATCTGGTTTTGAAAAAACAATAGAGCTAGCTACAAAATGGTCTTCCATCCCTCAGAGTGTTCAGAATGTTAACACTGTCACTTTGGTGTCAGATGGAGCTAATGCCATTGCAAAGTTCTCCCTTCTATCTCTTAACATCTGCTGTTTCTCATTGGTTGGGATTGTTCTGCTAAAAGATGGAGTTGCTCTAGGTGATGTTTTCAAATTTGAGCCAGTTCATGCTGCAGATGTGCTTAAGGCTGGTGATATGGAAAGTCTTTGCAAGTCAGGGATCTAGTAGCTTGAACATGTAGAATGGCCTGGACACAGCTAAGAGTCGTATAGGGCTTCCAGAGGTGTGGTTAAGACCTTGTGCTCCAAACTGTCAGCTGCTGTGAGATTCAGGAGCTTTTTATCTGAAAGTTCGTCTGGAGATGAAGAAATCTTTCCTAAGCAGTTTTACCAGCTAAAAGTCTCTCCCCGTCTGACACTTCATTTTGGAGTTAAGAAAGGGCTAAGTGTATTCTGGCTGCTCCTGTCAATATTTTTGTTGATTTCTTACCGAAGTGAGCTCAAGTACGCAGTGCTGTTTTTTCTTCACTCTTTCTCCTGCTTTTTTGTTTCTACCTTTCATGTATAATTTCTGAATTCTTCTTTGACTTTTAACCAAATTAAATATAAAGGTGTAAAGCACAGAAGTAATTAAGCTCTGGTGAGAAGGGTGATCGGACATCACGAGAGTGAGGTACAGTATTAATCTCACCAAAGGGGCACACGCTGCCGCTGGTTGTGGTGAAACAACATTGAGGGAAGCTGTCCTGACAGTAAGAGAACCTACAACTTTTTAGATGCCAGCGAAGTCAGCAAAAGTGGTAGAACTATGCAGGAACGCATATTTTCAGTTATGTTATTGCTATATGAAAGATTCACTCTCAAAAGAGATCATTAAAAAAAAACCAACAAATAAAATAATAGTATATGTCGTCTGTGACAGTACAGTAACTATAAAGTAATATACTCTGAAAGTGTTTACCAAGTGAACTCTGAAGCCTGGCATTCACTGAGGGAAGTAAGACAGAATTTCTTCTGAAAGAACTTGAGAGGTTTCTGGGAACATCCTCAGAGTGCATATTACTCTGCTTCATTCCTGATTCTGTCTATAAAAATGTGCTGCTTGCTACTGGATGAACCTGGTGCCATTTAATGTGTATAGTGTATATAGCTTGTGGAAAGGTATTGAAATCAGCTTATTCCTTATTTTCTTGGTTCTTCTATTCCTTGAGTGTTTATTATTTTTTCTGATAGTGATCCCATATATGCCGTATGGACTGCTACATACTTGAAGTATAATTAATGATTGCTTATGCATGCCTAGGGAGTGCAATTAATAGCACGAGTTCTGTGGAGTGATGTCTACAATACAGTTAACTTTTCTACAGTGTGGGCAAATCAGGTTAAAATATAGAAATACAGAATCGTAGGAATCATAGAATCCGTAGAGTTCAAAGGGACCCTTAAAGGTCATCTAGTCCAACTCCCCTTCAATAAACAGGGACATGCACAGCTAAGTCAAGGTTGCCCAGGGCTTGATCCAGCCTTGCCTGGAAAGTCACCAGGTATGGGGCATCAACCACATCTCTAGGCAACCTGTTCCAGTGCCTTACCACCCTGACTGTATATGGAAGCATCTAGATAGATACAAAACAGCTTCATCTCTGTAAAATGTTTCCTACCTTGTTTGGAAAGGGAGGATTTGGAAGAGGATTGATAACTACCATCTAGAGGTGAATCTTTCATTTTGAGTACTATTTTTGAGTAGTTTTATCTATCTGTTGGAGAGGTGGGATATTACAGGATTGTGATCCTTAAAGAACTGGAAAGGACTTAAGTTAGAGGAAGTAAAAGGTGGATGGTATCAGAGGGAGCAAGTTCTGTTAGAGCTCCCATCAGCTGTGGACTGCATCTATGTGAGTGAACTAAACAGTAGCAGAGAGTGAATTCTGTCTCTCAAGCCAGCTGGCAAGACTTGACCTTGTGCATACTGTTAAACTCCTTCGGCCTCCAAGCTACATGTGTGCATGGAAACTGCCTGCTGGATGTAGTTCTTGGACTGTGATAACGGCAGGATTTGGAAAATGCCATGTTCTGCAAACTCAGTGGAGCTGATGGTTGGGCTCCAGTGCCCAGAAGTGATTTCTGGCACTGTATTTCTGACTGGTGCAGTTTCAGCCTGCCTGTCTGCCTCTGAGTACTTGAACTTATTCAGCCAGCCTGTTATTTCAAAGATCATACAATATATGCAGAAATTTGGTGTATTGTGAGAAGCACTTAGCATTTGAAAATACCTTAAATTCTTCCCTGACCTTCTGAACCTGACTTAGGCAGATCTTCATTAGCTTTACTAATGACATGAGATGCCTATTGAGCTGGGAGAGGGGAAGTTGCTTTGCAGTAGTGCCAGCTGCTCTTCTGAGGGTCAGACGTGTCACTGAGCTGTGACCCTTTTGGAGCTTGCAGCTCCTGTGCCATAGGAAAAGGGAAATCTCACAGGTAGTGTGGAAAGAGCATCATCATCAAGCAGCCAGATTCTGGTTACTCAAGTCACGTAGTTGTCTTTCAAGATGTGTCCTAGATCTTAACCTATTGAACCAAGAACATAACAAATCGTTGGAAAACACATGGTTCACTGCTCAGTTTTGATAGTATCAGAAAGGGAATCAAAGATTAATGGGTGTTACTATTTTCTAAGCCTATCTGTAATGCTTTTAGCTTGGTTTCCAGAGGAAGTGGTGTGTATGTAGTAATCCCCTCTTAGTAGTCCCCCAGTAGTTCTTTCCCCAAGCAGGTTCCAACAAATCTGACAAGTATGTCAATCCTTAAGAGTTTTGTCTAGCCAAGTATAGGAGAGAGACTTGTCAGCCTCTCTAGCAAGAGAGGATGGTGTTTAAGCTCTGCAAAAGATGAACACAAGGATGAGCATTCCTGTAAAGTCCACAAGTGAAGGAAGTGCTTCATGCTGGATTTTCTCTATAATCAGCTGAGTTCCATAGGAAAGTAGGGGTCCAAACGCTCTTTTCATGTACTTACCATCATACCTCCATCTTTTTCCAGAGGAAATATTTTGCAAATGGGACAGAGTTAATAAACAAAAGCTACTTAGGAAGTCTAGGTGTTTGCAGGTCTGCCTCAATGGATAAGATCAGTAATTGCTTAAAAAAGAGGACAGCATCAGGTTTTATCTGGAATTTGCACTGCTCAGTGCAGCAAGCTGCAGAAGGATCCAGCTTGCATGGCCTTGCAAAATGCTGTGTGCTCTGAAACCTGCATGTGCTATGACTTGCTCACAGTGGTAACAGACATGGGCCAAGAGATTGGTTGTGCCCTGAAATGGAGATTTTAAGAAACCATGTTTGAAGGTGCCCAGATTCCTGTAGGGCAAACGCCTACCCTCATTATCTAGCTTCTTAAAACCTGTGCTTCCTTTCCATGTCATGGGTCCAGCAATGAGAAGTGTCACTTCAGAGGTGGAGCTAGTATTGGTGAGGCACAAATGTGACACGCACCTTCCAGTCTCTGTGAAGCAGTGACTTTTCCCAGCACAACAGAGACCACAGGACATGCCACTCAGGCCAACTGAGACAACATCAGATTCATCCTAAAGAAGTCAAGTCTGCCTTAGCTCTTATCTTTTCAGAAAGGCTCTTTAGAACAAAAGGCCGAGTACATGTCAGGGTAGTTTGACACAAAATAAGGAGTCATGTGTTATTATAAGCCCTGCTTCATTTTTTATCTTGCTTCTTAGGATGCTGTAGACACTGTTGAAATGTAGAGATTATGTCTCCCAAGTCAACTCATTTGTATCCTAGAGAACTCCGTGCTTAGCTCTGGGGAGAAGCAGCACTCAGACATGTGTACAGCTGTGGGATCACACTTCTCAGGAAGTGTTTGTGGATGTAATGCTTGCAGCTGCATCTGAGATAAAGCCCAGCAATGCTTCTGAAAGCAGCCAGTTCCTGACCATGTGCTAGCAGGAATGGTTTTATATATTTTAGGAAGGCTCCTAAAAAGTGGGATGATGATACCTGACAAAAGGGAATGAACTCAAGGAAATACTTAAATCAATCAGCACATGTAAGGATGTGACTAACGGTGTGAATCTTTACAAGTGCTGCAAATCCACAAAACAATCTCTGTGATTCATAGCAACAAGTCTGTCCTGCAAAGACTTTGCTTCATCTAAAGTTGCATCATGTTTGCTCATAATATTAGTAATTTTCAATGTTCCCATGTTACATTTAGCTGAAGGAAAGCAGTTAAGGTATCTTTTTTTATAGTTTTCCTACAGACTGCTGCTTTCAGGTCTGAGAGTGACCTTCCAGATCACCACCTTTGGAAGTGCCTATTCCCTGTTGTCTTTGAGGAGAGACTGCCCATGTGGGTGGTGTGAATCCAACCCCAATTACTGCGCCCTTATCTTGTTGCAGCTGTCTCCCTTCTGTGCCTTTTCATGCTTCATTTAGAGTACCAGGCCAAGTGCAAGGCCAGGTTAACAGCAGAGCTGCATGCAAAACCTCAGATTTCTGGAAAGGAGGAGGCTTGAAGGAAGACATCGCTTGCTTTTTCACTTTTTTCTCTAAATTGTATGTTCCGTTTCCTGTGTGTCTCCACTTCTCAGTGTCTCCCAACCAACCTCGGTTTCTCTCTCTCTTTTTTTTTTTTTCCTCCTGTGAACTCCTCAGCTGCTCACTTTGCATTTTTATTCCTCTCTGGTTTTCCCCATTACTTTATTATTCCAGGTAAATCTCATTTATATGTTTTGAACCTTCTCACTCTGTTTAGCTCCTTCCTCCGACTTTCCTTCCTCTGTATTTTGTCAGCGCTGTTGCTGCTGGCACTGCTTTAATTCAAACGCTGTGACTCTGATGGACAGCAAACTTGCCTGGGTACTGAAGAGATACTTTGTTTGAAAACAGGATCAGGAAGTCACTGGGGTTGGAAGGGAACTCTGGACATCATCTAGTCCAACACCTCTCCTAAAGCAGGCTGTCTAGAGTAGGCTGCAAGACCAAGCCTTAGCAACTTCATTCTTACCAGAACAGTGCTGTGTCTTTTCCTGATCGTGGTCTGACTTTTTGTCAGGCTTTAAGAGTGTGGAGAGCAGGGTGCCATTAGGAGCACTTGTCTCTGACCGCAAATAAGGGAGCAGAACTCTGAGCAGAGCTGCAGCTACCCAGTGCCATTTGATATACACATATTGGATTTTCAGTACGGTGAACCTGGGAATGTTAATGATACTCACATCCAAGAGAGACAATGAAAATGGGCACTTGCTCTCAGCTATTTCAGTTTGCTATTATTTTGGACCATTGGCTATGAATCAAGTTCAAGCCGGATTGCACACAAATCACCTAGAACTGTATGTAAAAGGTCTCTGATAAAATTAGCAGAGGAGCCGCTAGCCTTATGCAGCTTAAGTGAGCCATCATTGCGCATCTGCCCCTAAATGTCAGTGCTGCACTTCCAGCCTCTGTGCTGCTTTACATTTGAGAGCACAGCCTTGGCAATGCTTGATTGCTGCTGTACGCTCAAACATTGCTTATATGGATTGCCTTCCTGTATGGCATTTTGTGAGTATGCCGAGTGACCGCTGAAGGTTAATAGGACTTGTGACAGTGGGAACTGATGTTTGTTATGGCTCTGATGGCAGGCAGGTAGCGATGGGGTGGCTCTTCTGCATTGTCCTTCGGGTGACCTTTCCCGTTGCTGGAGGGGAGAGGCTTGTTTCTCTGACTTCTTAGCAGAAATGCAGGAGGGCTCTGAAATCATCACCATCTGCCACAGGGACTCCTCTTTGATCCGTTTCTGGGTGTAGCGGGGAGAAGACAGCAAAAAGAAATGCACGGGTTTGTACAGGAAATGGTAGAAACTGGATGACTTCTATTCCAGACCCTAGAGCTGTGAGGCTTCGTGTGTTTGTCAGTGATCAGGAGACAGGATGTTTCACATTTCTCTAATTGTCTCTCTGATTTTCTTTCATTGAGGGAATGGCACTTTTTGTGGAAGTTTCTCTTCATTGAGCAGATGAACGCTACAAAAGCTGCTTCGGGCATCTTGTGCAGTACAGAAATGAATGGGAGCAGAAGTGCCCCTGGCTGTGCTGCATTTATTTATTGCCTCCTCCTCAAGAGGGAGGTTAACGTATTGCAACACGACTAGAGGCAAGTGAATCTTGCCCTGAATCAAAGAAACCTTAGAAAGAAATTAAAATTGACTTCCTCGGGCCACGTATATTTGTTTTCTTTCTGCGGTCTTTCCCTCATCACTATTGGTGTGTACAATCTAACGGTACTACGGGGCCAGCAGCGTGATGGATTTTAATGTCACAGAGAAAGTACTGAGTGAAGCGCATAGGGGAAAAAAAAAGAAAAAAAGATTCTTGAATTTCATTGCACAAATAAATGTCAGAATGAAACAGGTCTGGCGTTGCTTCAGCTTCCTACTACCCAAAGTCAATCACACAGAAGCATTCATAGGAGCAAGAAATACTGTGCTGCTTTGGTGCGGATGAAATACAAGGTCTAGAACAAACCTTTTTGACCACTTACATGCCACTTAAAACTTCAGAACAGGTTTAGTAGCATTTCCACCCACCATCTTAGTACAGGTCACTATTCATGCAGGTTACGAGGCCTGAGTTGAAGCAGTGTGTCTGCTGCTGTGCTGTGGGACCTCAGTTCTTATTTTACTTATTTTACTCCTTTTAAGCTCTGTGCATTGAATGTAAGAGATACGAGTCTTACATTGTGTGCTGTCAGCAGATTGTGAGTTTGTGGTGAGGCACTGGTCCCTGTTTCCCCATGCTGAGCCTGGGCATCCCCAGTTCTTGGGGCACCTGGAGTTGGGAGCCCATCTCTCAAGGACTGTCGCACTGGCTAATATAGAGGTAAGGATATGATATAGGGGAATTTAGCACCATGTAGCAAATGCAGACCACACAGGTGGCTGCCTCCAGAGGTGCTGCTTACAGTGCTGCTGTTACACAGCAGCTCAGGTCAGTTCCATTCAGTAAAGATTTAACCTGGATCTATTTGGCTCGGGAGAGCAGCTATTACTAGTTGGTGGCTTTCAGTAGAAATCTTGTACAGAGAAAAAGGCTGAGTTTGCTTTCCTTTTTCTCTTCCCCGCTGCTTTCCACAGGGAGGCTGTTTTCTCAGTGGGAGCAAAATGCCTTATCTTTAAGTTAAAAGCGTAAGATTTAGAAAAAGAGTAAAATATTTCTTTGCACAACAGGTTGCTCTTAAAACCCACCAAAAGTATTTTTGAGATGTTAGTTAAAATATTGCTTGTTACAGCACAGTCTCTTGTGATTGCTGTCTCTTTCCAGAGTCTGTATCACAAAGCAGTGAACTGTCATGGAAGTCCATGTCAAGAGTACACTTGTGGCCAGGCCTAGATATCAATTTTTTTCCCCTTCATTAATTCCTTCATTTCACACAATGCTGCAGGCGTTACAAGAGGCTTAGAGCATCCACCTTGGTCTGGAAACAGTCTAACCTTTATTTGCCAAAATGTTAGTTTAAAACTAGAAACTAGCCTAAGAGCAATCACGTGAATTGAGCAAATAATTGTAACATCTTCAGTGTCTCCCACTGAGTTATTCTTATTTAAAAAAATAATAAAAAAGACAAAAGCAAGCACTGAATCCTTCTGTAACCTATTGGGTGCACAGACAATAAAATTGCTTTATATGTGTCCCTCTCTTACCCTTATCTTTCTTCAAAGTAACAAAAGAGGAAGGCAATAAAAACAAATACTTTATAGCATGGTAACCTCTGAACTGCACTGCTTTGAAGGAGTAGCCATACAGCGTAACACAATATGATGGTGCTGTTTCCCTTTGTGAAGCCCTGCTGAAACGTAAGGTGAGGGCTGCATCCTGTGTTGAGCTGCTGCTTCAAAATTTGGTTTAGTTAATGTGGTACAGATGTCTAGAGTTACTGATATAGCAATCCCCTTAGGGGTTGTTTCAATTAAAATACTACAGTATAAAATCAAATCATTAATCACTTGGGATGGAAATCCCAGCTCCTAAGTAGTTCATTAGTATAAAACCTTAGTGTAGAACAGAATGGCACGAATACCACAATTTCTTGCTCATGAGCCAAAAAAAGGAAAAAGTAATTAAAAAAAAAACAACCTCTGATTGTCCTAATTGAAAGAATAGACAAGCCCACTGTGTTGGAAGAACTCACTGGATTCAAATCAAGATAAAAGCATAGCGTTTATCTTGAAATTTAAATGATACTTTCCTCGGTTGGAAGTATTGAATTGAAAATAGCCTCTTGGCTTCTTACAAAGTTACCTTACAAACCGGCCACTTCTAAAATTCCCCCATTCCTCTTTTCCTTTTTTTTGGTCAGCATTGTTGTGAGTTCTCCTCATTTGCCATTTGGGGCACTCGTGAAAGGCTCTTTTCAGGTAAAGCATGACAGTATCGTAGAGGATGTCTTTTAAAAACTGCTATTTCAACTGCTCGTGATCATACTTAAGTCATTCTTTTCTCACTGCGCAACTGTTCTTCTTGGTCTTTCCCTTGGAAGATGAATGTCCATCGGTAACTCGTACACTCTGCACAGGGTCGGAGCAATAACTTTCCATGGGGTCATGAAATCCTTTTTAAAAAATACTTTGCCTACAAGCTGTGCAATGTGCTTTCCTGGCGCCGTTCTTTGCTGCCAGGGTGAGTCTCTGCAGCACCATTCCTGCTGAATCCCTGGATGCCTCAGACATAATGCCCTGGGACATGAGAAGGGAGGGTGAGTTGGGAGGGATTATCTCATGCTTCTCAAAGCTGCTGTGGTATGAAAAGAAACAGGCCAGATTTACCCATCTCCCTTTTTTAATGATCCTCTATGTAGGAAAAGAGGCTGTTGATGGTATAGCCAAAGAGAAAAATATGTTTCTCAGTACTGCAGCCTTTCAACATCAGGCAAGAGTAGAATTGAGGATATTTTTGGAGTTGAGTGGAGCTTCAGTGGAGAAGCTTTCAGGTGTGACTTTTTTTTTCATTGGATTTGCACAAAAAGTACTCTGGAATAAGCATCAAGCTAGAAAGGTTTTAGACAGGAGTGAAGTGGCAGTCCCTTGTGTTTCTTACTTTTCTTGCAAATCTTTTAGCAGAAACATCAGCTGCTTCTGCAGCAAAAAGCAGAAAGTCAGGATGTGGCAGTGCGTGATTTGCATCTGATCTTTGGTGTATCTTTTCTGATAATGAAATTCAGTGAGTTTCCACACATCTTTGGTGTCACCAGGTGATTCTTAGTGCTCTGGGATGCCGGCTTCAAATCAGTAGCTGTCTAGCAGCAGAGGGGTTCAATTCATCCCCTAGTTGCAGCCTTGGCAATACCTTTTTGCATTTGTTTTTGTGACTGGACGGCATCTTTGCCTGTGAAAGACATTCTGGAAACTTTTCAGCATGGTAGTGTAGAAAGGAGTCACGTTCGTGTTCGTTAGTTCTAGACAAGAAGCAGTACAACACACTGTATCTCTCTGACAGGCAATAAAAAGTAAATTGCAGATATGCATAGGTTCTAATCTCAGATACCTAAGGGTAGGAGTAATCTTCTGGGCTCCTGCTAGCTATATAGGGGTAAGAACTGCTCTAGAGGGAAGTTCAAAGGGCTGAAATGAAGCTTTGCTGTGACACATCACCATGTCTTAATTTCCAGGGAGAGGAAGACCTTGGCCTCCTTGAGACATGTACCAGCAGCAACTTGGGAGACTGGAAGGAAAGTCAACCTCCAAACATGGTGGTTTTGTCACTCATACATTCATGAAGAGGTATAGCAGTCAGAAGGTTCTGTGGGCGTTGGGTGGGATAGCTTGGCTGAGAGCACTTTTTTCATGTTTCCAGGTCCAGTGCCGACCTACGAAGTTCTTCCAGCAGCAGTAGAGCAGTCCAGGTGTTTTTTAAAGAAGTTGTGACGGACAAACAGCATCTTTGCTTGGCATGTGTCTGTGGAATGGATTGCTTTTGCAATCAGATCATTTACTCACTTTCAGTCCATGTTCTCATCACTTTAAAATGGGCACTATAATGCTGTCTCATTATGCACAGGCTTTATGGGAGAGGTTCAGTAATCATTATGAAAAGGTCAGATGCTTCTGTGAAGGGCACCTATAAATGAGTCTATAAATAAATAGCCTGGAAGCCCTTAGGAGAGGCTAACAACTTATTTTGTATCCTGCTGGTTGCAGGGGATGTATAAAAGCACCAGAATACTGCTAATTAGTTGAATGCCTTAGTTTTGGTTTGGGGACACTGAGATACCACTGGCTGTAGCAATTGGCTTTGTATGAGACCTGACTAGTACTGAGCTCATACCAATGCACAGTGTGGATCTGTGAGATCTGTGCTAAGCCTCGCTGGAGACTGCATTTCTTAATGGAGAAACATGTGTGTTTCATTGAGATGATGCTAGGCTGCAAAATACATCCTTAGCAGCATTGTAGCACCAGTTCTTTTCCGCTTGGCTTGGAGCAGAAGAGAACTGTTAGTGTTGCTTTTTATTGACTAGTTTGTGTGCCGTTACTTCTTTGGACAGTGTTCAATAGTGTCAGGTCTGGACTTGAAGTGCTCAGTTCTCTAGCAAGGAAATGGTTTAATTCCACTTTCTGGCAGCGTTTAAGGAAGATAGTAAGAAATGCCTAATTTACTCTGAGTTTATTTTGCTTTTCAGGGAGGAAAACACTCTCGAGCTTCTTGTATGCCAATAGGCCAGTCAGTTATATTTGTGTGTTATCTGCCCATGTGGTGTTTTGGCTGTAATGGGAAGGGTTGTGGTGGAACACCAGGACAGCCACAGTTCTGGTGGGTGGCAAGAGATGGGGGAAATCTTGGGCCATCTGGAAGGACACAGAAGACTGACCCTACCCCCCTGCCCCAAAGGATAGACCAAAAACAATTTTCTCATGCACGCTTCTCTATAAAATGTTAGGAACTTTCTGGGGTTGACCATGTCATAGCAAAATGTGACACCAAGAAGAGAAGGAAATTATCACCTAAAGGTACTGCTGAGTCTGGGAGAAGCAATCTCAGAGTGAAGAACTTTTTGTCTGGTGACCCCATTTGATGCCTCTTGGGAAGTCTCTCCCTAGGGAAACTCATTTAATTTCTTTAACTTTGTGTTAGCTTTTTGTCAGAGGAGTTTCAGCATTTCCAGCTACTAGAGAGAAGCAGATAAACTCAGTATGGAGATGTTCAGATACTCTGACACCTGATCCCTATTGCACAGCTCCTAAGGAGGTCCTGTCCAGTTCCTTGATCCCTGGCTGCAGACTGAAGCACAGAAAAGCCCCTTTACTTTAACTGCTGGACATAGAATGCCCCAACTTTTTCTCTTCAACCAAGGAGACGGGGTAGCAAAGGGAATTTAGTCCCCAAACATCCTAGTACCTCTTAATCCATCCTATCCCTGGTTGCAGATCTGCTTAGGGCTCTGATTCTTCCTTGTGTCAAGTAGTTTAATGATAGATAAATAGAGAATATGGTCATTACTCATCTTACAGCCCCGAAAGCAGTTAGCCAGGCTGGGTGTTTATTTTTGATCCGATTTAAATAGCTGGGTTGAAAGAGTGGCCTTTTCCTTTGACAGCCTGATCCCACCTGGGTTTGCTTTTATCAGCAGTGAGGAGAATAGGGCTCAGACCTTCAGTTGCTTCATGACAGACAGGCTTGTTCCTACCTGCTAGGCTTGCGTAGGATTGTCCTGGGCTTTTGGCTCTTTGTGGGTGGGATTTTAATGACTGCAACCTTTCTACAGTTACTGGAGAAAAATCCTGAAAGCCCTCACTACAGAGGAATGGAAAGCATCTAAGTGCATGAAAAGAAAAAGCAGGGGCTGCTTTAAAAGGGAAATGCACTGATGCATTAGGAAGAAAAAAAAAAAAAAGAACTTGCAGGCTTTGTTCCTCACTGCTGAATGACCCATTTTAAGAAGGAAGATTTAGTGTCTCATTTTGTCTTCTGTCCACTGCCTGTCGCTTTTATCTCACAATAAGAAATGTTCTCCCACTTTGGCATCTGCACCGCTTTGATCCTGACTGCAGAGAACCACAGGGCAGCCCCTTTCTCTGGTGGGACACTGGAACATTTCAGCACAAGAATGGAGAGAAGGCACTATCCAAAAACTTGGAGGCAACAGGAGATACAGCAAAAGCTGCAGCTGAAGAGCACCTGTGTTGAGGGAGGTGTAGAAGAAAAGAATTACACTGTATTATCACACTGCCAGCTATTCTGGCATCTGGCCAGCCTTCCTGAGCGCCCAGGACAAGTGACTGTGGTCAGGGTTTGGTTTCTACAGAATGACAGTGCCTGAATTTTGTAAACTTCTGCAGAATCAGTTCTGAGCAGAGTCAGTATCTCTGGGGCCCATGTGATTGCACCTGGCAGATGTTCTGTCTCTTGAGATCTTTGCTGCTGGCATGGATGCAGATTTGATCTCCCCAGCAGTAGGTAGCACATCTGTTGGTTCTGGAAGAGACCTGCTTCAGAAAGACGAATAAGCTTGGAGAAATTACTCAGAAAACATAGGATGTTGTTTGTCATCTTTTTTTTTTAGCTGATCTTTAGGTCACACCTGGAATCACCTAATACAGATATGCACTGCATGATACATTGCGTAGTGAGAGTTTATCCGGGTGATGCTCAATGGTCTGGGTAGCAGGCTTCAAACATGGAGCTCTCTAGCAGCAAAGCTGTTCAATTCCTCCCTCTGACCTTGAGCACATCAGCCAGTCTTATAGCCCACCTGAGTGGCCACTTAATCCTCTTATGTAAGGAAGGAGTTATGTTGGTCTGTGGTACTCCTGTGGTTCTGTGGGTGGAAACATTGCTGGCACTGATCCCTTTTGCAGTTTGTACTGTCTTTTGCTCGATTTCACTTCATGGTAGCCTCAGGAGAGAAGTTGGATGTGTGGTGAGGTTGGAGAAGACAGAGAAAGGGAGATTTTCTGAGTCAATGTATCACCACGTCCTTCAGAAGCTTACAGTATATTTCACTTTTCTTTCTCATCTGGGTGTAACCTGTTGCTACTTGGACTTAATCTTAGTCCAGAATAAGGGGGTAACTCCTCTTCAGAACTTTAATCAACACTGAGCAGTTTTAGATCTTTCCTGAAAGGAAGCAGTATATTTTTGCAAGCAGAGAAATGTAGTATCTTGATAACCACCGGAATAGACTCTTTCCTTTAAAGTGCAAAGGGACATTTTGCCCACCTGATGCTGTCTGCTTTGGGAATCTGTACTAAGTTTAGTAGCCATTGACTGCTAGTCCTGCAGGCTCCATTTCCAGGAGTTGGTCTGGAAAACTCTCATTTACACACTTACTAAGACTCTCACCATATACAGGCATACAAAGCCAGGACCAGATAGGACGTAGTGCTAGCTGGACAGTTACAGTTACAGAGTCATTGATTCAAGCCTTAGCTTTTGATACTTTTCA
The DNA here is from genome assembly GCA_024606505.1 of Aquila spilogaster. NCBI lineage: Eukaryota > Metazoa > Chordata > Aves > Accipitriformes > Accipitridae > Aquila > Aquila spilogaster. Next base: position 80,517,646 of record JANHGO010000001.1, on the reverse strand, counting down.
TTACTGTCCAGATGCTCTTCGGGAAAGTTTTCATCTCAGTGTTTCAGTTAGAGAACTGGTGAGTTTGTTCTTTTTTTTTTTCCAGTGAGCTAGTGAAACGAGAATAGTTTCCTCAGTATTTCTCTGCTATGACTGACTCTTTTCTCCTGCAATAACAGCAAGACGCTTAATCACTGTTTATGTTTCCTTCTTTTGAAACAGGTAATAAAGCGTTGCCTTGCTAGGCAAATGTATGAGAATGATGAATTCAGTAGCACACGGGAAGAGGTCAGATGCTGCATTGGGTATATTCTGTGAGCAAGGAAACGCTGAACTTCAGCTCAGTATATCACCGCTGAAGCTGTGCCCGGCCATGGGAGATGACAAGCAGTTGCTACCAGCCAAGGTATTCCTGCAAAACCAAAGGTACATTTTGTGCAGGGTTAGGAGATGATGGGCTTGGTTATGCTTACGCCCTTTTCATTTTTTAAGAAAGAGATTTGTTACATTTGCTGAAGGAGGAGAAGTGAGGATATTTGTTCTGCAAGCGCTGCTCCTGACAAAAATTTCATCTCTATTTGTATTTCTTCTTTCTACAATGGCTGCTGTTATTTTTGTCTCATTATTCATAGACCTTTTGAGAATTAATTAAGCAATAATTGTGAGCAGGCCAGATTTCTTATTTAAAGGTTCCAGATCAGCAAGGCAATGAATAAATAAGACAAACAGATTTTGCTAGGGCTTAGAGTGTATTAACTTCATCTCATTTTTCATTAGTTTGGTATCGAGCTTTTCTTTCAGTCTGCTGCAATTGCACTGTATATAAAAAAAATCTGCTCTCAAAAGTGAGTTGGTAGTTTCAGGGATTTATAAATATTGATGGTTGAATGTGGCTCCCGCTTGCGTCATGACATTTCATACTGGAAGAAAATTCAGCAGCTGGGCAGTGTCTCAAGATCCCTTGCCACCAGCATTTTTTCCTCCATTCTTCAGCCTTTCTTTTCTGCCCTCCTAAGGGCAGTGACATATTTTTTTTTCTAGGGCTGAACCTATTTGAGAAATAAACACTATGCATACATAAAAGCTAATAGCTAACTGATAATTTTATGTTACTCTTGTTAAAAAGGCCTGCCTTATGCACATCACCCTTATGCTGTGCTCTCAGATGTGGTCAGAGGTTGTGCTGTTCCATGGTCTTGGACTGAGCTGTCATAGCTGTAATGGCTCAATTCTGTGAAGTAGCTGCTTGAGTTCTTTGCCAAATCTGGAAATAAGGAATAAATCATGTGCATGTCCCTAGGAAAGGAAGCATGTGTTTTTCTGTCTCTGCAAAGTTCACCACAGAATAGAAGATACTTCTGTGTATTTGTGTCTTACTGAGCTAAAAGTATTCTTCAAAACAGAGATGCACAGAGCATCAATCCATTTTTGACTCAAGTTCTTTTATTTCAAGAAAGAAGATAATTCATCCTTATGTTAAGCTGTGGTTGGATTAGACACTGGAAATTTGTACAGCAGGGAGAAAAGGAGTGGCTGCCATAAAAAATCCTATAAAGTCTATGTTCTCTCTGGAAAAATCCCTATTGTAGCTACACAACTGGCGGCATCTCAGCATCTTAGAGCAGTTGTTGTCCCAGTAAGGGACTTCTGTGTGGTTTTTGGTTTGTTTGTTTCTTTTTTGCAAGCTTGTGCCTTGGAAGAGAGTGTCTGAACACCAGTCTGTGTCCAATAACTGCCTGTGCCATGGCTTTTTCCTGTAATGAGCAAGCATAGACAGTTTATATTTTTCTGTCTGTATACCTTCCTCTGTCTAAACATCTCTTATAATATCATCTCACCCTGAAATCTTGCTATTATGACAAATGCTGTAATAACTGGAGAGATCAGCTAACCCTCTCATTTATTCCTTCCAGGAGAAAGCAATTCTGTTTAGGAGTTACAGAGGGAATGCTGCAGTACAGAGTCAAGATAGTTCTTTTTTCAGGGTAATTTAACCTATACTGCAAGAGATGTATGGGTGGATGGCAAGAGTTTTGTTGCCCAAATGTTGCTTAGAACCAGTGTCAGTATGTCAGCTCAGTGGTTCAGTTTTGCCTCCTGATACCAGTGAAGACTATGAAAAAGTACAGACTGTGCCCAGAGATGAACTGGCTCTTGCTGTGCCCCATCTTGTCCCACATGTACATCCATGTGCGTATGTCTGCATCTGTCTTTCATCCTTTAATTATACCCTTCATTACTCACTGTCTGAGTGCAACCTGAAAGTCTTACCAGTAATCCTGTGAATTTTGTGGAAATGAGTGCCAAGATGGAAAAGAAATATCCTACTGAGGAGAGGATTCCTAGGTTCATACTTTTTTAGACATTGGGGAAGCTACGCTGTGGAACTTCGTGGGTTGCAGGGTACGTTAACTGCATTGAACTAAAAAAAACAATCAGTTGGGTGTTTGAATTTCAGACTGCCAACAAACCCCCCAAATCAGTTAGTCACAGAGCTGTACCTTCAGTGCATATTTTCCTGCTGTTCACAGGGAGAAGCCATTGTATTTGCCTCTCATTATTTTTGCATTCAGCCTTTCTCGCTAGCTAAGGCTGGCACTACTCTTTGTGGGGGGATTAGGTCCCAGGTAGCTCTTGAGCTTTTCAGTTCTGTTGTATTGCACACTGGATATGTGCACTGGCATCAGCCTCTAGCTGCTGTTTGTATTGCTGTCTAGCACACTTGTTGAGAACGGAGGAAGGTGACCATATAGCCTCCCCCCAAAACCTTTAATACTACTGTGTAGGGTAAATAGAAGTCTGCTTCTTCTTCCTATGGTCTGATCTCTCTGCATCTTTTCTAGATTCAGATGGAACTTCAGAATTCAGCTTGAATTGTTTTGGTACATCGATTTTAGTAAATTGTTTATGTACATGCTGGTATATGTGTGTGTGTGTATTGCAGTCTGCTGTGTACGTGAGCCTCACTTGGCTGGGCAATGGGCTTAGCACCTGTGGGTGGTTTACTTGTTTGAGTATGCTTGAAGTTCTACAGCTTGGATTCTGTCCTCCCTTTGAAGAAATTTTCACTTTTCAAAGATGCTGGCTGTCAAGTGCCAGCGGGAAGAGGTAACCCACTGTGATTTGTATTGGGAAGTGCCTGTATTATCCTGGAAAGAAAATGTATCCAGGTTTTACTGTTACTAGATGAAAGTGCCACTGCAGAAATTCATCTGAGATCCAGGTGTTAACAAATGTTTTCTGTGCACTAATGGCTCATTTTTTAATCTCAGCTTTAAATCAGGGAAGAAGATCCTTTCCCATTACATTCCAAGGAATTGTGAGAGATGGGGAGATCACCACTTGGAAAGCTGTACTTCTATAGGGAGCTGTGTGAAGGTAGGTCCATTGCCTATTACACATGTAGACAGAATTCCTTTTTTTCCTGAGTAGGAAGCAATTTCTTTGCCAACCCATCCTATCTTTTTCAGTCCCACTGATTCTTATTGCAGTGAAGTACTCAGGACACTTTTTTTGAGCCTACCACTAAAAGTCATCACAAAGATAGCACTTTGTCCAAGAAGATTCTAGGCCTTCTTCACGAAGGTGAGAAGTACTACAACAGGGGCATCCCATGAGTGGTGAAGTTCAGATGCCAGAACTGCCACATAGCAAATGACCACCAGCTGCTGACTGTGTGCACACTCAGGAGCCAGCAGGTATTAACCACACATTTAGTTTGCAGTCCTAGCTATAAAATGAGGATTTTGGTCATTGATTTTACTGAAGTAAAGCTGAACGTCATATTTATCATACCTCCCTCTTAGCCATCAATCAAGTATAGGAAATCAAAAGGATTTATACACAGAATGCTCAGCTGAGTGTTCTGTTCTTCCACCATTTCATGGAATTCTTGTGTGTTTGGATGTGTCCCCCCTTGACAGCTTCAACTACACAGCTCAGGAGAAAGGGAAGTATAGAAAAGGACTTGTTGCTGAGCATGATAGAAAAATCTCAGGTTGTGCATTTTCTTAATGATGTTGCTACAAAGTATGGATTCCTATGGAAGCAGGCTTTGCTGGCTTTGTATAAGGAGCAGAAGTAAATGTAGCAGTTAATGGGGGGGGAAGTTTGCTTGTAAAACAAACAGGAAATTAATGGTCATTTTAAATCTGTATGAATCCCTCTAAAAAGCTGCATCAAACTTCCACATCCCAGGGCAGAATACAGCCCTTGTTCAGTAGCCCACAATCCTCTGCACTTGTGCTTGATGCAAAAGAGCACATGTGTATCCTTTATTTTAGCCATTTAGTCAGTAAAAAAAAATAACAATCCTTTTAGTGAGATGAATTGTTTTGGCACCTATATATTTAACATCAAGAGAATCCATTTACAGAGGGTTTATACCACCTTTATTGGTAAGACTTATCTGGGATGCACTTTACATTTCTTCATATTAAGCTTTTTTTCTTTGCTGTAGTGATCTCTTTGGTGTGGGTGCAGGCTTTGCATCTATGGCTGTTTCGCCATTTGCTAATGGTTGCCCAGACAGGAGGTGGCCTTATTTCAAGGCTTGCTCTGGGCTGCCCCACAACTTCTCAGTCATTTAGCAGGGTGTTTGGCATGGGGAACTGCAGAAACCTTTCACTTAGCCCCAGGTTTTGCAGCTTGCTATGTCTTATCTTAGAGATTTTTACCCTCCCTTCCAACTCAGCTGATTTTGGACAAGCAGCTCAAATACTATTAGGAGTGCCTTTTAGGCAGTCACAGTGCAACTGTGCAAACTCATGCCCTTAGAAAACCATGTCTGGAAGCTTCCTATTTCAGTTAAAGGGTAAGAACATAACAGGATCTTCTCACCACAGCCGAGGGTAGTAAGGCATTCTGTGGGAGCAAAATTGGAAACGCTGCCTCTATCTCTGTCCTCCAGTAGCTGTCCTAGGAGCAGCCTGAAACCTGACATAATTTGGTAATTTCATTCTTACAACTTCAGCTACCCTTAATGACCTTTAAAATTGATTTGCTTCATTTGCTTTGGTTTTAAGAGATTACACGTAAGTAATGCTCTGCTGCATTTAATGTTTTGTTGTATTCTAATTTACTGTGTAATGACTCTCCATATTAAATAATAGTAGCAACTTCTGAATTTATTAATCAACAAGAGATGACGGAGAATGCACGTTAAGCTCTCTATATATTTTGAATCGTTTATCTCCCAGGTAACATAAGAAAACTGTTAAATCATACTGAACCACATTCCTCAGCTGATGTAAATCAGCTAATATACAGCAGCTGAATTTCTGGCCCATTATGTTTTCCATAAAAGATGTCTTTGCCTTCAGAGCATTAATTATCCATGATTCTTTTACGTTTCTTGTTTTCTGCCTTTGCAGGTGCTGCTAATTCCCCTATTTTCCTTCAGAAATGGGAAAAAATGATCTATATTAGGAAATGTGTTCTTCCTTTTTTCAGTAAGCTGCATTTTCATTTTTGGCATCCATATTTAAATCGTAATGTACATACGTATATGAATGATGTGAGTTTTACTGCTGACAGTTTTAAATCCTACCATGTATCAGCTGCATAGACAGTTTAACCCCTTCTGGGCTTCATCAGAAGACAATATGTTTTTTTGCAAAAAAAGAGGAAGGGATGCAGTTTGTCACAGAGGTCTCCATCGGCAAATAGTCCCTATCTTCAAGTCCTACTATCCAAAATCTGTTAATGCTGTTAGTGAATGATGCACTTAGCCTGGATGCTAGAGGGGGTGAACAAAAACTTCAGAGTTACTCATTCCACAGTCTCCTGGCACTGACAGGTGCACCAAAAGCTTCCACCTAAAGGGACATGGTTGCAGAGGCTCCTTTCCCTACTCCCTGATGCCCTCTGTGGAGTGAAGGCCATGGTATCTGGATATATCTTTTCCATGCCTCCCTATTGGAGTGGGGGGTGGGCATTTGAGGCAGGAGCAGAGTGAAACTCGTCCTGTGCCTTGCTGGAATTCATCACTGGTGACCTGTGTGTAGCAGGCACGATCCGTGCTGTTACCCTTTCCTTGCAAGCCTGTGGGTGCCACTCATCACCCCACAGTGTTGCTTCTGGGAAGCACAGGGCACGCAGCCTGGACAGAACAGGGCAGAGGATTAATCCTCCTGTCGCTGCTAGATTTTAATTGGAAGGGAATCTGTCTTTGACTTAATTTCCTCTCTTGTCTCAGCCAAAGTCTAGTGGATCAAAAGAAATGCAAATTGAAAGAGAATATTTTGGATGTGCCTGATTTTAAAGTTGAACGTGATTAATCTTTCGTGCCTCTGACTTAATGTCAGTACCATTTTTCTCACAAAAGCATTGGAACAACTTATATTGCCTTGAGTGACAAAAAGATTTTTTTCCAAGAGAGGAAATCTGAATGATGTCGTAGTATTAAAATGTAGCTACTCACTGCTTCATGTTATCAAACCTGAAATTATCCTTTATATTAAAATGCTGTACGTTTTATTTTGTAATGAGAGGGCAAAGATCCAGTTGCTACAGAATGTCAAGGTAGTGTATGAGGGCTGCCATAATGTAGCAGGGTGCTATTCACAAAGAAATTCAATGGAGTGATTATTAGATTATTGGTCAATGCAATTCAGTAATATGTCTTTTTTTTTTTTTTCCATTTTCTTTTCCTTTTATTTTTCTCATTATTTTGAATTACAGCACTAGGAAAATATTTCTCAAGTGGTTAACTTGAGTTTGACTTCCAGCATCTCTTTATTTGGGAAGGAACCAATTCAACGGTTCTTTTTAGTGCTTGTGAAAATGAAGGATAGTTGTGCCTGCACTACAAGAAGGGTGATTTAGGTAAGTGTCTCTGAGGCAGCTTGAGTCAATTTACCTCAGACTTGCCATGAAATTCTGTATGGCTTTGCTTCAAACCCCTCCCAAGAGAAAAATTTGCTCTTGCTGAGCTGTATCCAAGTAGAGGGTGGTTTTGTTGGTGTCCTACGTTATGGCTGAATAAAACGGGAGAGGAAAATTTGCTATTGATGGAGCCACAAATGGAAGGAGAAAAGATTTGTTTATTTATTTGTCCATATATTCAGCTTGGGAGTGATGGATGTCTGTAAGGATTCTCTGTACCAGATCTTGTTATTGCTAGTTTTCCAAGCATTCCTCATTTTCAAAGCAAATGAGATTTCTACACAGCCGCTTGCTTTCAGGTAGTAGAGCCTTACATATTGACTGACATGTCGATAGGATAAATGTTCAACCCTCTGCTCAACCCTTGCTTGCGACAGCACGTAAGTACAGTTGAGGAAAATAAACAGAAACCTTCTCTACCATTGAAACCATACAGGCGCAGTCACTCCACGTGTGCTCTATGGAGCATATCAATGGCAAAACTGACACAAGGGAAGATGTGTGAGGGCAAATGCTGCGTTTCCATTACCGTGGCACTTATTTATAGCTTGGGAGGGACAACTTGTGCCTGCTCTCTGAACAGAGCCATTCCTTCACTCATGCAGCGACATCTCACAGGCCAGCTGTGCTGTCTCCGAGGCGCTTGTTATCAGCTCTTACAAGTGTGGAAGAAAGCATCAAAATCATGACAATGATAAATACTGCTTCTTTAACACTTGCACGATACCAGCCCAGTTTGTGATCCAAAAACGCTACTGTGGTCTGGCTCCAAGTAAACAGAGCTATTAGCAATCACAGGAGGCAATCAGGTTCCAGGTTTGAGCTGACCAATTGTTACAGAAGAACAGCATTCCTGCTTTGCTTTTTTTTTTTTTTTGCTTTTTTCTTTTTCCTCTGGACTCCTATTATTGCTGCATCTCTTGCACTCTGGAGAACTGTGCTGCTGTTGTTTGGTGGCTAAAAGCAAAAGCACATAAAGGAGGAAAAGAAAGGATCATAAAACAGAATGTCTCTCATTCCCAGCTCACTAACAAATGTAGCAAGTGATCTCTTAGGCACCAGGTAGTGCCCCAGTAGGCTGGCACAGTGCCTGTGCATGCCATCTGCTGATTTTTAAGCCTTCTTCTACTCCCCCATTCTGCAGTATCTCCTGCAGATTACCACTGCTTTTCTCCTGAAATCACTGCAGCATACTGACAGCCCAGGTTAGCAATTTCCTAGCATTTACTACAAAAAAAAAAAAAGGAGAAAGGGAGTGCATTACGTAGAGGAAAATGAATGTGCTTTGCATTTGTATGGTTATAATCTCTGTGTTGGTATTTGTGAGTGTAAAAGGATATTTCTCCAGCTTTTTACA
>JANHGO010000001.1:80463281-80509325 GCA_024606505.1 Aquila spilogaster | reverse complement strand
CTTTTTAGTAGGGCCTGTTGCGATAGGACAAGGGGTAATGGTTTTGAACTAAAAGAGGGTAGATTCAGACTAGATGTCTGAAGGAAGAAATTTTTTACGATGAGGGTGGTGAAACTCTGAGACAGGTTGCCCAGAGAGGTGGTAGATGCCCCATCCCTGGAAACATTCAAGGTCAGGCTGGATGAGGCTTTGAGTAACCTGATCTAGTTGAAGATGTCTCTGCTTATTGCAGGGGGTGGACTAGATGATCTTTAAAGGTCCCTTCCAAACCAAACTATTTTATGATAATAATGTGCTATTTGCCAGTGGAGCAAACTGCTACATTTAATGGATATGAGATGTACAGCTAGCTGAAAAGTGTTAAAATTGGCTTATTCATAATTTCCTTGATTTTTCTACTCCTTGAATGTTTAATGTTTTTTTCTGATGGTGATCTTATATACACCATACTGACTGTCACATATCTAAAGTGTAATTAGTAATTGCTCATGGATCCATAGGAATTGTAATGAATAGTGTGACCTCAGTGGAATGATGGATCTTATGCATGTATTTCTAAATTCATGTCATGCACAGTCCTATCTGAAATCTGGTCTCAACTTCCTCTTTCTCATTTATGTCACCTTCTCAAATGCAGCTGCATGACTTGTGAAATGGAGGTTAAACATACCAAAATATTTCACTTCTTGCTTGTTAGGATTACTGACTGCTTAGAGTCCTCTGTAAGCATTAGCCAGTGGTGTCTAGCTATATCAGGTTGTGCAGTTACTCCTTGGAACTACGAACCAGCAAACTTTCCCCTTACGCGTGCAAATCAGATTAAAATACAGCAATATAAAGGCATCTACATGAGCATGATAGCAGACAAACCAGCAGCATCTCTGTAAAATGTTATCCACCTTGTTTGGAAATGGACAAACCGGGAAAGTATTGGTAACTACCATCTAAAGAGATGAATTTTTCAGTTACAGTTGTGTTTTGGGGTGGTTTTATATACATGTTGGAAGGGTAGGATACTATAGAATGGTGATCCTTAAAGAATGGGACATCTTTTCAAGAATTCAAGTTTGAGAAAGTAAATGGTGGATGGCGTGTGAGGAAGCAAGCCCTGTCAGAGCTCCCATCAGCTGTGGGCTACATCTGCACTAGTAGATTGAACAGTAGTGGAGAGTGATTTTTGGTTCTCAGGCCAGCTGGCAGGACTTGACCTTGTCCATGCTGTTAAACTCGTTCAGCTGAGCTGCATGCCCGCATGGAAACTGCCTGTTGGATGTAGTTCCCAGGCTATGCTAATGGCGGAATTTGGGAAATGCCTTGTTGGCGCCGGCCAAAGCATGCTGGAGCCGATCTGCAGATGTAGCATAACCGACTCTCAGGCTCCTGTGCCCAGAAGTGGTTCCTGGCACTGTGCTTTTGACTTGTGCAGCAGCCCTCCTGTCTGCCTCTGGATACTTGTATTTACCAGTCTGTTATTTCAGAGTTCAGAATTATCATATATGCAGGAATTTGGTGTGGTGCGAGAAGCACTTAGCGTTTGAAGGTACCTTAAACTCTTCCCTGACTTTCTGAACCTGACTTAGGCAAATCTTCATTAGCCCTATTAATGACATGAAATGCCAATGAAGCCAGGAAGTTGGTTTGCAATAGTGACAACTCCTGTTTTGTGAGTCAGGCTTGTGTCACTGAGCTGTGACCCTTCAGAGCTGGCAGCTCCTTTGCCATCAGGAGAGGGCAAGCGCTTTATGAAAACTTACAGGTAGTGTGGAAGAGCGTCATCAAGCAGATGGTTTCTGGTTGCCCCAGTCAAACAGTTGTCTTTCAAGACGTGTCCTAGATTTTAACCTATTGAACAAGAACACAGAAAATCAAATGGAAAACACATGGTTCACTGCTCTCAGTTTTGATAGCATCAGGAAGGTCAATCAAAGATTAATGGTTGTAACTATTTTCTAAGCCTATCTATAATGCTTTTAGCTTGGCTTCTAAAGGAAACGGGGCGTATGTAGTAATCCTCTTCTGTTTTTTTCCTTCCCAGTAATCCTTACTCTGACCAAATCTGAACAAATCTGACAAGTATGTCAATTCTTACAAGTTTTGTCTAGCCAAGTGTAGGACAGAGTCTCTGTCAGTGTCGTCAGTGAGCAAAGATGGTGTCTAAGCTCAGCAAAACACAAGCAGAGGTTGCACAAGAAAGAGCACTTATATAAACACCACAGCTGAAGGAAGAGCTTCATCCTGAGTTTTCTTCCTTATCAACAGAGATCTATAAGAAGTAGGGCTCAAAAACTGCCTTTCAGGTATGCCTCATCACACCTCCATCTTTTTTCCAGAGGAAACATGTTGCAAATGGGACAAAGTAAATAAAAGCTACTTGGGAAGGTGAGGGCTGGTGTTTGCAACTCTGCCTTGGTAGATAAGAGCAGTAATTGCTAGAAAAGGAGGGTCGCATCATCAGGCTTTGCTATCTAGAGCACTGCTCGCCACAGAAAGCTGCAAAGAGATCCAGCTGCCTGGTCCTACAGAATGCTGTGTGCTCAGAAAACTGTGCATGCTGTGATTTCTTCACAGTGGTAACAGACATGAATAAAGAGGTGTGCTTTGCCCAGAATGGGAGATTTTAAGACACCATTTTTGAATATGCCCTGTTATTTCTGTGACTTTTTGTGTTTCTTTTATAATAGCAGCCTAAACGCAAGGCCAGTGTAACAGAGCTGCATGCAAAACCTCAGATAGGTTTCAGGAAGGGAGAAGGCAGTAGTGAGAGGTATGGTTTGTTTTCCAATTTTTTTTCTAAATTTTGTCTTCTTTTGTTCCATTCTCTGTGTGTCTCAGCTTTCTCAGTGCCTCCCAACCATCTTCCATTTCTCTTTTTCTGTGAACTCCTTTGCTGCTCACTTTGTATTTTTTCTCCCCTCTCTCCCTCCCCCTTACCTTGTTATTCCTGGTAAATCTCATTTATCTGTTTTGAGCCTTCTTGCTCCATTTAACGCTTTCCTGAGACTTTTCCTTCTCTTTTTTCACCCTCTCTGTCGTTTGTCACCTTTGTCTCTGCTGATACTGCCTGAATTCAAACATCATGACTCAGGTGGACAGCAGACTTCCCTGGGTACTGAAGAGACCCTTCATTTAATGGGAATTGACTAAAGACCAAGCTTGAGCATCTATATTTGAACTAAAACAATGTCGCATCTTTCCCTGCTCATCGTCTGACTTTTCTGCAGCCCTAAGGTGTGTGGAAAATTGGGTGCCGTTTAGACCAGTTGTCTCTAACTGGAAATAACAGAGCTGAACTCTGTCAGAGCAGAACTACGGCTACCTAGTGTCATTTGACACACACATGTTGTATTTGCAGTATGGTGAACCCAAGAATGCTAATGGTGCTCACAGCCAAGAGACAGAATGAAAATGAGCACTTGCTCTCAGCTATTTCATTTTGCTATTATTTTGGACCATTGGCTATGAAAGAAGTTCAAGCCAAATTGAACACAAATCACCTAGAACTGCATGTAAAAGGTCTCAGATAAAATTAGCAGTAGAGCCCCTAGCCTTATGCAGCTTAAGTGAGCCATCATTGCATATCTGCCCCTAAATGTCAATACTGCTCTTCCTGCCTCCATGCTGCTTTACATTTGAGAGCACACAGCCTTGGCAATGCTTGATTGCCACCGTATGCTCAAACACTGGCTGTATGGATTGCCTTCCTATATGGCATTTTATAAGCACACCGAGTGACCGCTGAAGATTACTAGAACTTGTCACAGTGGGGACTGATGTTTGTTGTGTCTCCTATGACACGCAGGTAGCGATGGGGAGGCTTTTATGCATTGTCCTTCAGCTGACCTTTCTCCTTCACGCAGGAGGAAGGCTCGTTCCACCAGCTACTCATCAGCAGCGCAGGAGGGCTCTGAAATTACAGGCATCAGCCACAGGGACTCCATTTCAACCAATTTCTGGATGTGAGGGGGAAAGGACAGTAAAAAGAAATGCAGGAGTTTGTATGGGAAATGTTAGAGGACTAGGTGGCTTCTATTCCAGACTCTAGAGCTGTGTGGCGTTGTGTGTCTATCAGTAATCAGGAGCAGGAAAGAGCCACTTCTCTCTAGTTGTCCCTCTAATTTTCTTTAATTGAGGAAATGGCTCTTTTTGTGGACGATTCTCTCTGTTGGGCAAGTTAATGCTACCAAAGGCTGCTTCAGGCATCTTGTGCAGCACTCGAATGAATGGGAGGAAAAGTGCCTCTGGCTGCATGGCATTTATTCATTGCCTCCTCCTTGAGAGGGAGGTTACTGTAACGCAGCATGATTAAGGGCAACAGAATCTTGCCCTAAATCAGAAGAAGCTTAGGAAGAAATTAAAATTGACTTCCTCAGGCCACATATATTTGTTTTCTTTCTGCTGTCTTTCCCCCATCACTGAGCTCTAGCATTGTTGGCACGTACGATCTAATGGGTACACCAGGGCCAGCAGCGTGATGGATTTTAATGTCACAGAGTGTACTGAGTGAAGCACATCATAGAAAAAAAAGAGAAGAGAAAAGATCCTTGGATTTCATTGCACAAATAAATGTCAGAATGAAACAGCTCTGGCATGGCTTCAGCTCCCTGCTACCCAAAGTCAATCACACTGAAATGCTCATATAAGCAAGAAATACTATACTGCTCTGGCACGGGTGAAATACGAGGTCTAGAACAAATCTCACTGACCACTTAAATGCTGCTTAAAACTTAAGAATAGGTTTAGTAGCACTTCAGTGGAGTCTGGGACTTTCCACCCAGCCCTTTAGCAAGGGTAACCAGTACTACAGGTTATCAAGCCTGGGTTGGAGGTGTGGATCTGATGCTGTGCTGTAGGACCCCAATTGAAGCTTTCCTCACCCCTTTTAAGTCCCGTGCATTGAACACAAGAGGTGTGTGTCTTACACTGTGCCGCCACCAGCTCTTGAGCCTGTGTTTTTGTGCAGCACATGTCCATATTTCCCAAATTGAGCCTGGGCATCCCCAGCTCTTCCAGCTAGCACCTCCAAGAACCAAGAGCAGGAGCACATCTCTCAAAGGCAAGGCAAAGGTGACTCTGCGCCTCAGTGTGATGCTGTATGAGATGGAGGTGAGGGTATGGTCATAGAAGAATTTAGCAATGTGTAGTGAATTCAAGTCATACATATGGCCACCTCCAGATGTGCTGCTTGCAGTGGTGCTGTGTGACAGCAACTCAGGTCAGCTCCGTTCAGTAAAGATTTAGACTGGACTTATATGGCTCAGGAGACCAGCTATTGCCATTTAATGGTTTTCACTGAAAATCCTGTAAGTAGAAAAATGCTGGGCTTGCTTTGCTTTTCCCCTTTTCCCCACCACTTCCCACAGGCAGGCTCTTTTCTCATTTGGAGTAAAACACTACATCTTTAAGGAAAAAAAAAAGAAAAAAAAAAAAAAAGCAAGATTTAGAAGTACAAGGAAGTCTTTCTTTGCAGAATAAATAGCCTTTAAGGCCCGCCAAAAATATTTTTGAGCTTTTAGTTAAAATATTGCTTGTTGCAGCACAATCTCTTGTGATTGCAGAGTCTTTCCAGAATCTGCAGTTTTTGGAGGGCAGGTGTCTAGCAAAAAGCACAAAGCAGCAAAATATTCATTAAATACCCTGGCAAAGGTACACTTGTGGCCAGGTCTAGATCCCAAAGATATATTTTTCCTTCATTAGTTCCTGCATTTCTGCAGGCATTACAAGGGGGCTTAGCACATCCACCTTGGTCTGGAAATAGTCTAATCTTTATTTGCCAAAATGATAGTTTAAAACTAAAAACTAGCCTAAGAGGCATCATGTCAATTGAACAAATAATCATAACAGTTTCTGCATCTCCTGCAAGGTTTTTCTTATTTAAAAAATAATAATAAAAAAGCTGAAAGCAAGCACTGAATCTTTGTGTAACCCAGTGAGTGCACAGACAATAAAATTGCTTTATATGTGTCCCTCTCTTACCCTTATCTTTCTTCAAAGTATCAAAAGAGGAAGGCAATAAAAACAAATACTTTATAGCATGGTAACCTCTGAACTGCACTGTTTTAAATGAGTAGCCATATAATCTAACACAATATAATGGTGCTGTTTCCCTTGCTGATGCCGGGCTGAAATGTAAGGTGAGGGCTGTGTCCTGTATGTAGCTTTTGAGCTGCTACTTGAAAATTTAGTTTAGTTAATGTGGTACAGATGTCTGGAGTTACTTGTATGGTGATGGCCTTAGGGGTTGTTTCAATTAAAATACTACAGTATAAAATCAAATCATTAACCATTTGGGATGGAAATCCCAGTTCCTAAATAGTTCATTAGTACAAAATCTTAATGTAGAACAAAACTGTATGAATACTATGGTTTTTTGTTCACAGGCCAAAAAAGGAAAAAAAGGTAATTAAAACCACTGATTGTTCTCATTGAGAGAAGACAATCCCAGTACATTAAAAGGATTTCATTTGACCCAAATCACTGAAATTTTGAGTTTTAAACATAACATTTATCTTGAAATTTAAATTATATTTGCAGTGATAAGAAGCATTGAGTGGAAAACAACCTCCTTACTCTTTTCAAACATATCTAAACAAACTGGGCACTTGCAGTACTCATCCATTCCTCTTTCCACCCCCCCAACCCCCCCCCTTGTTTCTGTCAGCATGGTCATAAGTTTGCCACATTGGCTGTGTGGGGCACCCGAGAAAGCCTGGCTCTTTTTAGGTAAAGCATGGCATATCTCAGAAGATATCCTTTCAAAAGTGCTTGTGATCACCTGGTCATACTTAAAAAGTCATTCTTTTCTCAGTTTCAACTGTACACTTATTCTTCTTGTTCTTACCTTTGGAAGATAAATATCCATTAATAACTTGTACACACTGTATAGGGACAGAGCAATAGCTTCCCACAAGGTCATGAAATCCTTCATAAAAGAGTTTGCCTCCAAGCTTTCTGATGTGCCTTGCTGGGATCATCCTTTGCTGTCTGGGTGAGTTTCTGTAGCATCATTGCTGCTGAATCCCTGGGTGCCTCAAACGTGACACTCTGGGACATGAGAGGTGAGGGGATATTTCACACTCTTCTGGAAGCTGTTTTGGTGTGAAAAGAAATGGGCCAGATTTACCCATCTCCACTATTTTATGATCCTGTATATAGGAAGAGAGGCTGTTGATAGCACAGCTTAAGAGAAAAATACGTTCCTCGGTAGTGCAGCCCTTCAGCATCAGGCAAGAGTAGAACATTTCCAGGGACTTGCTGACAACTTAGCTTCAGGGGAGAGACATGTTATGCCCACACTGCTGTTTCTGACCAGTGAAGAAACTTTCAGGCTAGATTTTTTTTTTAATCTGAATTGGGACAAAAAGTACTCTGGCATAAACGTCAACCTAGAAAAGTTTTGTGGGTGGTCCCTTATGTTTCTTACATTTCCTGCAGAATTTTTAGCAGAGATGTCAGCTGCTTCTGTGGCAAAAAGCAGAAAGTTACGACACGGCAGTGCTTGGTTTGCATCTGATCTTAGGTGTCTCTTTCTTTTCTGCTAATGAAAGTCAGTGAGTTTTCACACATCTTTGGTTTCATTGGGTGATTCTCAGTGCTCTGGGATGCAGGCATCAAACCAGTAATCCTCTAGCAACAGAGAGGTTTAATTCATTCCCCCAGATGCAGCTCTAGCAATATCTTTTTTGTGTTTGCTTTGGGGACAAGATGGCAGCTTCACCTGTGAAAAGCAATCTGGAAACTTTCCAGCATGGTCATGCAGAAAGGAATCAAATTCATGGTTGGTACCTATGGACAAGTGTCCGTACAGCAACCTATGTCTCACTGACAGCAAACAAAAGGTAAATATTGTGAGTGATGGGGTTGTTCAGAGGGCTGAAATGAAGCTTTGCTCTGACTCTCCAACATGCCTTAATTTCCATGTGCCAAGAGCAACTTAGGAGTCTGGAAGGTAAGCCAGCCTCAAAACTGCAGTTTTGTCGCTCATAGGTCCACTCCACGAAGAGGAACAGTAATCAGAAGGTGCTGCTGGTGTTTGATGGGATGCCTTGACTGTGAGCATCTTATTCCTGCAGTTGCTGGGTCCAATGCTGATCTATAGCTGTTAGAGTCTTGCAAAGTTCTGCCAGCAGCACCAGCACAGTCCGAGTGGTTTTTAAGGGACATGTGATAGAGTAATAGCGTCTTTGTTTGGCACATGTCTGTGGAACAGATTGCTTCTGCAACCAGATCATTTCATTTACTTGCTTTCAGTCCATGTTCTCATCTCTTTAAAATGGGCACTATAATGCTGTCTCATTATGCACAGACTTTATGGGAGAGGTTCAGTAATCATTATGAAAAGGTCAGATGCTTCTGTGAAGGGCACCTATAAATGAGTCTATAAATAAATAGTCTGGAAGCCTTTAGGAGAGGCTAACAACTTATTTATCTTTTATCCTGCTGGTTGCAGGGGATGTATAAAAGCACTAGCATACTGCTAATTAGTTTAATGCTCAAGTTTTGGTTTGGAGGCACTGAGACACTGCTGGGTGTAGCAATTGGCTTGATACAGGACCTGACCAGTGCTGAGCTCATACCAATGCAGGCTGCGGCTCCATAAGATCTGTTCTAAGCCTTGCTGGGGACCACATTTCTTAACTGGGAAATGCATGTGTTTTATTAAGTTGATGCTAGCTGATGATCCTCAGCAACAATGTGGCACCGTTTTTTTTCCACTTGGCTTAGAGGAGAAGAGTGATGGTTAGTAATGCTTTTTATTGACTAGTCTGAGTGCTGCTGGTTGTTTGGGTAGTGTTCGATAGTGTGGAGTCTGGACTTGAAACACTCAGCTGTCTGGCAAGAATATGGTTTCATTCCACACTCTAGTGGTGTTTAAGGCAGGTAGTAAGAAACACATCATTTGCTTGGAGGTCATTCCACTTTTTAGGAGGGAAGACACTCCTGATCTGCCTGTATACCAGTGGGATGGTTACCTTCTTTTGCCATCTGCCTGTGCAATGATTTTTGGCCATACAGAAAAGGGAAAGTGCTGTGATGGAGCACAAAGGCAGTCCCAGTTCTGAGGGATGGCAAGAGACGGGGGAAGTCTCGGGGTGATTGGGGGGACGCCTCTTTGAAAGGCTTCTCCCTTGGGCAGCTCATTTAATCACTTCAGTATTGCTTAGCTTTTTGTCACAAGAGATTCAGCAGTTCAGCTGCAGAGAAGCCAACAGTCTCAGTGTAGAGGTTTTCAGAGCCTCTGGCACCTGATCCTTAATACACAGCTCCTTAGGAGATCCCATTCGACTCCTTGATCCCTGGCTGCAGACTGAAGCACAGAAAAGCCGCTTTACTTGAACTGTAGGACACAGAGTGCCCCCTCCTTTTCTCTCTGACCAAGGAGACTGGAGTTTTAAAGGGAATGCAGTCCCAAAACATGCTGGTGCTTCTGAACCCATCCTGCTCCAAGTTGCAAATCTGCTAGGCCTCTGACTGTTCTGTGTCACAGAGTTTAATGTCAGGTAAAGAGACAACATGGCAGTTACTCATTGTCTTACCTTTGTCAGTCTTCTGAAAGCATTCAGCCAGGCCGGGTGTTTATTTTCGATCTGGTTTAAATAACTGAGTTAAAAAAGCAGCCTTTTTCTTTGACAGCCTGATCCCACCTGGGTTTGCTTTTATCAGCAGTCTGAAGGGAATAGGGCTCAAACCTTCAGTTGCTTCATGACAGACAGGCTTGTTTCTACCTGCTAGGCTTGCACAGGATGGTACTGGGTGTTGCACTCTTTGCAGGTGGGATTTTAATGATTGCAACCTTTCTTCTGTTGCAGCCCTTCCTTTCACAGTGGTGGGAAACGTGTGTGTGTCCATGAAGTGAAAGAGCAGGGACTACTTAAAAAGGGAAATGGAGTGATGCGCTAGGGAAAGAAAAAGTCAACTTTGTTCCTCACTGCAAGATGACCCATCTTAGGAAGGCAAATTTGGGAAGTGGCTTATTTTGTCTTCAGTCCACTGCCTCTTCTTATTATCTCAGGATACAAACTGTTCTCCTACTTTGGCATTTGCACTGCTTTGATTGGGCTGGAGAGAACTGCAGGGCAGCCCCTTTCTCTGACGAGGCACTGAGACTTTAGCCCAAGAAGCAGGAGAACGCCTACGCCAAAAACATAGAGACAATAGGAGCTACGGCAAAATGTACAGCTGAAGAGCGCCTGCGTTCAAGAGGGTTCCCACCTTGGTGCTAGAGGAAAGAATTAAGCAGCATGTTATCACATTGCCAGTTAGTGTAGCGTCTGGCTGGCCTTCCTGAGCACCCAGGGCAAGCGCGTGGTTGGGGTTCAATTTCTACAGACTGGCAGTGCCTGAATTGATATTGTTGTATGTATTAATTCAGCAATGTGGGACCTTTTCCACTGACACATCCAGTAGAGCAGCATTATTCTGTGTAAGATACAGCAATATGCTGGACTCCTCACTTTGCTAGAAAAACACAGGGCTGAGAAGAGCCTAAGTTTGGGGCCCAGCTAGCTGGGCAGTGCCCACCACGTGTTGCCTTTCAGTGAGATAAAGGACTCCATCTTCAGAATGACTTGGTCACTTGACCTCTTTCTTTTTCCTTGGAGGTCTCCCCTTCTCCCCTGATTATCTTTTTCCCCAAAATCGTTTTCTCACAAGGGACCTCTCCATTTTACTTCATGCTAGCCTTCTGAGAAGAGTTCAGACATGTATGATGAGGTTGGACAAGCCAAAGAAGAGCATGGATGGGGACTTTGTGGAAAAATAGGTCACCAGGTTCCTTAGAAGTTTACAGCAACCCTCTCTTCTCTTTCTCACATGGGTGCAGCCTGTTTCTCCTGGGACTTATTCTTAGTCCAGAGCAAGGAAGTAACTCCTCTTTGCAACTTTAATCACCATTGAGGAGTATGGGATCTTCCCTGAAAGGAAACAACATATTTTTTTCAAGCAAAGAAACTGATGACCGCTTGAATAGACTTTCCTTTCATGCAGAATGAAACGTTTTTGCCAACCTGAGGCTGCTTTGCTTTGGGTATCTCTAATAATGGGGTTTATAGTTATTGCTAGTTGAAATATTGTCAGTCCTCCAGGCTCCGTTTGCAGGCATTAGTATGTGTGTAAATGAGTTTTCCAGACCATGCCTCACACCATATAAAAGTGTATGGAGCCAGGGCTAGATGGGACATAGCATTAGCTGGACTTTCATTCATGGTGTGTTATAGTTGTAGGGATCATTCATTCAAGCCCCAATTTTTGCTATTTTTCATTACTGCCCAGGTGTTCTCCTAGAAAATTTTCACCTAAAAATTTCACTTAAAGAACGAGTGAGTTCTTTTTCTATATGTATTTTATTTTTTTCCTCTACTAAGCTAGTGAAATGAGAGCAGTTTCCTCAACATCTTTCCTGTGTGACCTTTTTTCCCTGCAATACCGGCAAGACACTTAATCACTCTTTTTTTGTTTCCCCCTTTTGAAACAGGCATTAAAGTGTCTCACTAGGCAAATGTGTAATAAGGATGAATTCAGTCGTACACGTGAAGAGGTCAGATATTGAATATGGAAACAATGAGCTTCAGCTCAGTATCCCACTCACTGCCCAAGCTGTGGCCTGGCCATGGGAGGTGCCAAGCAGCTCCTATCAGCCAAGGTATTCCTACATAAACAATAATACTTTTTTGTCTCAGGTTAGATGATGATCAACAGTTATACTTGCAGCCTTTTAATCTTTTTAAGAAAAAGATTTTTTTTTACATTTGCTAAAGGAGGAGAAGTGGGGATATTTGTTCTACAAGTGCCTGCTCCAGACAAAATATTTCATCTCTATTTATATTCCTTCTTTCTACAATGGGCGCTGTTATTTTTGTCTCATTATTCATAGACCTTTGGAGGATTAATTAAGCAATAATTGTGAACAGGCCAGATTTCTTATTTAAAGGTTCCAGATCAACAAGGCAATGAATAAATAGGACAAACAGATTTAGCCAAGGCTTACAGTGTATTAACTTCCTCTCATTTCTCATTAGTTTGGTATCGAGTTTGTCTTTTAGTCTGCTGGAGTTGCACTGTATATAAAAATCTGCTCTCAAAAGCAAGTTGGTAGTTTCTGGGATTTATAGATATTGATGGCTGAATGTGGCTCCCACTTGTGTCATGACATTTCACACTGGAAAAGAAGAAAGTTGCAGCAGCTGTGCAGCATCCCAAGATCCCTTGTTACCAGCCTTTTTTTCCTCTGCTGTTGAGCCTTTCTTTTCAGCCCTCCTGAGGACAGAGACGTCTCTTTTTTTTTTTTCATGGGCTTGAACCTACTTTAGAAATAAACATTCTGTGTACATAAAGGCTAATAGCTAACTGTTAATTTTATGCTGCTCTTGTTAAAAACCCTACTTCCTACACGTGCCTTTATGCTGTGCCCTCAGGCGTGGTTGGAGGTTGCATTCTGCCATGGTCTTGGACCGAGGTGTCAGAGCTGTCATGGTTCAATTCTGTGAATTAGTTGCTCGAATTCTTTCTTGGCCTGGAAGTGAGGAATAAATATGTCATGTGTCTCAAAGAAGTGAAGCACAACTCTTTCTGTCTCTCTGCAAAGATCGTCACGTTTAAGAAAACAAAGCAGAATATACTTGCATGTATCTTGCATACTTATGAAGAAAGAAGTGACACTTCTTAAAAGCAGAGGTACAGAGAGCAATCCAGGCTATTGATTTTTGACCCAAGTTCTTTTGTTCCTAAGGAGAAGGTAATTCATTCTTACATTAAACTGTGGCTGCATTAGACATCGGAATTTGTTTAGCAAGGCAAAAATGAATGGCTGCCCTAAAACTTCATATAAGTCTGCATCATCTCTGGAAAAATCCCTGTTGTAGCTACAGAACTGGTGACATCTCCTCAGCTCTGAGCCAGAATTGTCCCAAAAGAGGGTTCTTGTGTGCTTTTTCTTGCAGGCTTGCACCTTGGAGGAGAGCAGCTGAACACCAGTCACTGTCTGACAACTGCCTGTGCAACAGCTTTCTCCTGTAATGAGCAAGTCAGGACATTTTGTACTTTTGTGTTAATATACCTCGCTCTGTCTCAACAGCTTTTGTAACATTGTCTCACCGTGGAAACTTGCTGTTATGAGAAATGCTGTAATAACGGCACAGATCAGCTGGTTTAGGAAGGAGCTCCACTTGTACCCTGATAAATAAATAGAAGGGCTGTTTCATAGTGCTTTCAGGGGGAGAATAAAGAAGTCCTGTTTCCCCTCATTGTCTCTATTTATGAAAAAGGTTATCTTTTTTTCTTGGTTTTTTTTTTTTTTTTTTTTTTTTTCTGACTGCTAGACCACCAGAGCAGCACAGTATTTGGGAATTTTTCCCAAAATGTGTTGACACAATCAGCTGCTGTCTGCCAGTGTCCACAGCTGCTGTTCTAGGAAAGGAAAGGGACCTGGTTGTTATCCAGTGATGGTTTGTTGCAAGCTTGGAGGCAAGGATACCTGTTTTTCCCCTTCGCCTAACTCTTTCATTTATTCCTCCAAGGAGAAAGCAATCCTGTTTGGGAGATACGAAGAGGATACAATAGGGTAGAGTTGGGATAATTCTTTTTTCAAGGTAATTCAACCCTTACTGAAAGATACATATCGTCATATGGGTGGATGGGAAGAGTTTTCTTGCTCAAATGCTGCTCAGCTGTGTGGGGCATGCTAGCTTAAAACTTGTGACTGTCTGGCAACACAGTGGTTCAGTTTTGTCTCCTGGTGCCAAAAATACAGTCTGGATCCAGAGATGAAGTGGCATTTGTGCCCCATCTTGTCACACATTTGTGTGCATGTATGCCTGTGTCTGTCCCCCCTTAATTATGGTTACACCCACTGTCTGGGTGCAAACCAAAAGTCTCATGGGTGGTCCTGTGAATTTTGTGAAAATAGGTGTCAAGATGGAAAAGAAACACCCTGCTGAGGGAAGGGCTTCCAAATTCATGCTTTATTAGACTTTGGGGAAGCCACACAGTGGAGCCTGTTGGGTAATAGGATACATTAGCTCTGTTGAACTAAAAAACCTACCTGTTGGGTGTGTTTGGTTTTCAGACTGCCAACAAACCCCTCAAATCAATTAGTTACGCAGCTCTACTTGCAGTGCACATTTTCCAGCTGTTTGCAGAGAGAAGCCATTTTATGCTATCTCTAACTATTTTTGCATTCAGCTTTTCTTGCTGGCTAAGGCAGGCATTGCTTTTTGGGGGGGAATTAGATCCCGGGTAGCTCATGGGCTTTTCAAATTTACTGTAATCCACACTGAATATCTGCACTGGTATCAGACACTGTTTGTATCTCTGTCTAGCACACTTAATGGGGAAGGATAGAGGGTGGCAACTGTTTAGCCTCCCCAAAAAAACTTTGATGCTACTCTTTAGGGTAAGTAGAAGTCCACTATTTCCTATGGCCAGATCTCCATCTCTCTTTCCTAGATTCAACTGGAACTTCAGAGCTCAGCTCAGAAAGCAGGAAAATGTGATTATTTGGTTACACTGATTTTAGTAAATTGGTTTTATATGTATTGGTATATGCATGTGTATTGCATGTGTATTGCAATCTGTTGCATACATGAGCCTCACTTGGATGGGCAATGGGCTTAGCACCTGTAGGTGGTTTCTTTTTTTGGGTGCACTGAAAGTTTTTTCTCTCCTCCCTTTGAAGAAATTTTCAGTTGTCAAAGATGCTAGCTGTTAGGTCCCAGCAGGAAGAGATAACCCTCTCTGATATGCATTGGGAAGTGGCCTTATTATCTCAGAAATAAAGTGTATCCTGGTCTTACTGTACTAGAAGAAAGTGCCACTGCGGAATTTTGTATGTGATCCAGGCATCAGCAAATGTTTTCTGTCCACTAATGGCCCATGTTTTAATCTTAAATTTAAATCAAAGAAGATTAACCTTTTCTACCACAACCCAAAGGGATCTGAAGGACGTGGGAATTGCCACTTGGAAAGCTGGACTTCTACAGGGAGCTATGCGCCTGTTACACGTGAAGATGCAATCCTGTTTTCTCCTGTGCATTTTCTTCCCCAGCCCATCGTATCTTTATTGGTCTTACTGATTCTCACCTCAATGAGGTACACACGACATTTTTTTTAAGCCCATCATGGCAGTGTTCAAAAAGACTGTGCCTTAGTCCAAGAAGGTTCATTGCTCTAAGCCTCCTTCACCAAGGCGAGAGGTACCTGTATGGGAGCATCACACAAGTGGGGGCCTTAAGATGCCAGACCAGCCTGGTGAATGACTGTCAGCTGCCAACAGCATGCACAGGCAGGAGCCACCAGTCATTAGCCACACATTTGGTTTGCAATCCTAGCAGTAAATTTAGGATTTTAGTCATTGATTTCACTGAACTAAAGCAGAACTTTTTACTTATCATAGCTGTCTCCCAGCCACCAAGCCAACGTAGGAAATAAAAGGGATTTATATTGAAAGCTCAGCTAAACTCACTCCTGTTCCCCCCAGCATTCAATGGAATTGTGTTTGGCAGCGTCCCCCTTGATAGTTCGAGCTACACACCTCAGATGTGTTTTCTTCTGTTTTTTGAAGGAGGCTTTTCTTCCAAGAAAGGGAGCTAGAGACAAGGGCTTCATCCTGAGTGTGATGGGAAAATTTCACGTTATGCATTCTCTTAATGAAGTTGCTATAAGGCATGGACTTCTAAAGAATGGCTAAACAGTCCTTGCTGGCTTCTTGTAGGAGCAGCAGTAAATGCAGCAGTTAGTAGGGCAAAGTTTGCTTGCAAAACAAACTGGCAAGTGATGGTCCTTTTAAATCTGCAGCAATCCCTCCTTTAAGAAGCTGCATCAAGCTTCCACATCACAGAGCAGAACATGGCCCTTGTTCACTAGCTCATGATCCTTGGCATCTGTGCTTGAGGAGAGAGCACACGTATCCTTTATTTTAGCCATTTAGTTAATCAAAAAATACCAGTCCTTTTAGCGACATGAATCTTTTTGGCTGCTATATATTTCACATTGGGAGAATTCCTTTATAGAGGGATTATACCACCCTTATTGGTAAGATTTATCTAGGATGCGCTTTACATTCCTTAATTATTTTCCTTTGCTCTAGAGACTTTCTGTGGTGTGGGGTGCAGGCTTCAAATCTGTGGCTGTTTTGCAATGGGGTGGTTCAATTCCTCCTCTTGGAGGAAGCAGTGCCAGGCTGGATGCTAATTCTCTAGCAGTTATCCTGGCACTAAGGTTTGGATAACCCAAGCAAATTTGGCCATCCTGTGGCTGTGTCTATTGCAGACCATTGTCCTGCTAAGGAAAATGCCATAGAAAATGTTTCAAGTTAATTTGATATGTTTTCCCCCCAAAACACCCATTAGTTCCTTTATTTGCTGTGGTGGGTTGCCCCTGGCTGGACGCCAGGCGCCCACCAAAGCCACTCTATCACTCCCCTCCTCAGCTGGACAGGGGAGAGAAAATATAATGAAAGGCTCGTGGGTTGAGATAAGGACGGGAGAGATCACTCACCAATTACCGTCACAGGCAAAACATACTCAACTTGGGGAAAATAAATTTAATTTATTACCAATCAAACCAGAGTAGGGTAATGAGAAGTAAAAAATAAATCTTAACACACCTTCCCCCCCACCCCTCCCTTCTTCCCAGCTCAACTCCACTCCTGATTTTCTCTTCCTCCTCCTCCCAGCAGCGCAGGGGGATGGGGAATGGGGGTTGCGGTCAGTTCATCACACCTTGTCTCTGCCGCTCCTTCCTCCTCAGGGGGAGGGCTCCTCACTCTTCCCCTGCTCCAGCGTGGGGTCCCTCCCATGGAAGACAGTCCTCCATGAACTGCTCCAGCATGGGTCCCTTCCATGGGCTGCAGTCCTTCAGGCACAGACTGCTCCAGCGTGGGTCCCCCACAGGGTCACAAGTCCTGCCAGGAGAAAACTGCTCCAGTGTGGGCTCTTCTCTCCACAGATCCACAGGTCCTGCCAGGAGCCTGCTCCAGCACGGGCTTCCCATGGGGTCACAGCCTCCTTCGGGCTTCCCCCTGCTCCAGCATGGGGTCCTCCATGGGCTGCAGGTGGATATCTGCTCCACCGTGGACCTCCCTGGCCTGCAGGGGGACAGCCTGCCTCACCATGGTCTTTCCCATGGGCTGCAGGGGAATCTCTGCTCCGGTGCCTGGAGCACCTCCTCTCCCTCCTTCTTCACTCACCTTGGTGTCCACAGGGTTGTTTCTCTTACATGTTCTCACTCCTCTCTCCGGCTGCCATTTCTGTGCCCGCCACATTTTTCCTTTCTTAAATCTGTTATCCCAAAGGCACTACCACTGTCACTGATGGGCTTGGCCTTAGCCAGAGGTGGGTCCATCTTGGACCCAGCTGGCATGGGCTCTATTGGACACAGGGGAAGCTTCTAGCAGCTTCTCACAGAAGCCACCACTGTAGCCCCCCCGGCTACCAAAACCTTGCCATGCAAACCCAATTCATTTGCAAAAGTCTGTTAATGCTTCTCAGTGCTGAAAGTGATGCTCCCCATTACCTCTCACTGTCCTCCACTGACTTGCTCCAGTTGTTCCTCACCTCCCCTACCTCCTTTTTTCCCTGTCTTCAGCTCCCTGTTCCTAATTCCATCCCTCTGCTAATGGTTGCCCAGGCAGGAGATGGCACATTTTGAGGCTTGCTCTGAGCTGCCCAGTGGCTGCTCAGCTGCTTGGCAGGACATGTGGCATGGGGGATCACTGAACCCTTCCAATTAGCCCCAATTTTTGCAGTTTGCTGCGATTCATCTTTGAGTTTTCTACCCTCCCTTCCAACTCAGCTGAAACTGGGCGAACAGCTCAAATGCTGTTAGGAGGGGCCTTTCAGACAGCCACAGTGCAACCACGCAAACACATGCCCTTAGAAAACCAGGGCCAGAAACATCCTGTTCCAGCTAAAGAGTAAGAACATAATAGTATGTTCTCACCCCAGCGGAATGGTTCAGGGCAATCTGTGAAAGCAAAATTGGAAATGCTGCCTGTATCTCTGCCCTGTCCAGTAGCTGTCCTAGGAGCGGCCTGGAACATGAGATAATTTGGTAATTTCATTCTTACGACTTCAGCTCCCCTTAATGACCTTTAAAATTGATTTGCTTCATTTGCTTGGGTTTTAAGAGATTATGCTTAAGCAATGCTTTGCTGCATTTAATGTTTTGTTGTATTTTAATTTACTATGTAATGACTCTCTATATTAAATAATAGTAATGACATCTAAAATTATTAATCAACAAAAGATGACAGATAATGCATGTTAAGTTCTCTCTATATTTTGAATCGTTTATCTCCCAGGTAACATAAGAAAAATGTTAAATCATATTGAAACACATTCCTCAGCTGATGTAAATCAGCTAATGTACAGCAGCTGAATTTCTGGCCCGTTATGTTTTTCCATGAAAGATGTCTTTGCCTTTGGAGTATTAATTATCCATGATTCTTTTACTTTTCTTGTTTTCTGCCTTTGCAGGTGCTGTTAATTCTCCCAATTTCTTCCAGAAATCAGAAAATTTATCTATATTAGGAAGTGTGTTCTCCCTTTCTTCAGTAAGCTGCATTTTCATTTTTGGCATCCATATTTAAATCCTAATGCACATACACATATGAATGATGTGGGGTTTACTGCTGGCAGTTTTAAATCCTACTATGTATCAGCTGCATAGACAGCTTAACCCTTTCTTGCCTTAGCAGAAGACCATATGGGTTTTTGGAAAAGACGACCATGGCATACACTTTGTCACACAATGCACAGAGGTCTCTGTCAGCAAACCATCCCCGTATTCAAGTCCTACCCCCCACAATCACTTAAGTCAGATAACAAATGATGCACCAAGCCTGGTTGCTGGAGCGGGGATGAAGGGAAGGCTCAGAGCCCCTTACCCCACAGCCTGCTGGCACTGGCATGTGCACCAAAAGCTCCCACCCCAAGGGACACGATTGCAGAGGCTCCTTTCCCCCTTCTAGATGCCGCCTTCAGCAAAGCTCAGGATGAAGCCCACAATATCTGAGCTCTAGCATAACTTTTCCAAGCCCCACTGCTGTACGTGGGGGGCATTTTGGGCAAGAGTGGGTTTTATGCCAGGGTAAGGAGCATCCCATGCTGCTCCAGAGTAATACATCACTGGTGACGTGCACCCCGCGGGCATGACTGGAGACAGAACCGTGGGGGAGACCCTCTCCCTGTAAGTCTGCGAGTGCGATTCCTCACCTTGCAGCGTTTCCCCCAGCAGCTGCAGGGTGCACAGCCTGGACAGAACAGGGGAGAGGATTAATCCTCCTGTCTCTACTAGATTTTAATTGGAAGAGAATCTGTCTTTGACTTAATTTCCTCTCTTGTCTCAGCTGAAGTCTAGTGGATCAAAAGAAATGCAAACTGAAAGAGAATATTTTGGATGTATCTGATTTTAAAGTTGAACATGAATAATCTTTCATGCCTCTCACTTAATGTCTGTACCATTTTCCTCACAAAATTCTTGAAACAATGAATATTTCCTTGTGTGACAAAAAGAATTTACTTTTCATCAAGAGAGGAAACCTGAACTGATGCTGTTGCAGTATGGAAACGTAACTACTAACTGCCTCGCGTTATCAAACTTGACATTATCCTTTACATTAAAATACCGTATGTTTTATTTTATAATGAGAGGGCAAAGATCCAGTTACTGCAAAGTATCAAGGTACTGTATGTGGGCTGCCATTATGTAGCAGGGGTTATTCACAAAGAAATTCAATTGACTGATTATTAGATTATTGGCTAATGCAATTTAATATAAAATCTTTCTTTTCCTTTTTCTTTCCTTTTCCTTTCTTTCCTTGTTATTTTGAATTACAGCACTAGGAAAGTTATTTTTCAAGTGGTTAACTTGAGTTTGTTTTCCAACATCTCTTTATTTGGGAAGAAATGAATTCAGTGGTTCTGTTTTCTTTTTAGTGCTTGTGAAAATGAAGGATAGTTGTGCCTGCACTACAAGAAGAGTGATTTAGGTAAGTGTCTCTGAGGCAGCTTGAGCCAATTTACCTTAGACTTGCCCTTAAATTCTCTATTGCTTTGCTGTAAACCTTCCCAAGAGGAAAGATTTACTCTTGCTGAGCTGTATCGGAGTAGAGGGTGGTGTTGCTGGTGTCCTACATTATGGCTGAAGAAAAGAGGAGAGGAAAATGCTACATAGATAGAACCACATCAAGAGGAGGGAGAAAAGTTTTGATTATTTTTTGTCCATACATTCAGTCTGGGGGTGATGGATGTCTGTTGTGTCACCTTTAAAATTCACATCAGACTTAGCCAAGAAATCTATAAGGATTTTTTATTCCAGGTCCCCTTATTACTGGGGGATTCCAGATTCCAAGATTTCCTCATTTTCAAAGTGCACACAAGAGATTATTCTGCAACCACTTGACTGCAAATAGTAGAGCCTTACACGTTGGCTGACACATTGGTAGAATAAATGCCCAGCCCTCTGCTCAGCCCTTGGTTGGGAAGGCCCAAATGTATAGATGGAAAAAGACCCCCACCTATCTTCTCTGCTATTCAAACCATACTGTCCTGAGCACTTACTACAGATCAGCCCCATGGAACATATGGGAAGGCAAAGTCCTGAGCCGAAACAAAGGGAGAAGGTGCAAGGGTAAATGCTATTTTTCCATTACTACAGCACTTATTCATAGATTGAGGGGAATAACTTGTGCCTGCTCTCTCAACAGAGCCATTCCTTTGCTCATGCAGAGACATCTCACAGGCCAGCTGTGCCGTCTCTGAGTCGCTTGTTATCAACACAAGTGTGGGGGAAAGCTACAAAATCATGGCAATGATAAATACTGCTTCTTTACACGCTTACACGATGTCAGCCCAGTTTGTGGTCCAAAAGCACCACTGTGGTCTGGCTCTGAGTAAACAGAGTTATTAGCAATCACAGGAGGCCGACAGGTTGCAGGTTTGAGCTGACCAGTTGTTACAGAAAAACAACAGATTCCTCCTCTTTTTTAGTTTTTTTTTTGGTTGTTTTTTTTTTTTTCTTCCTGAGCTCCTTTTATTGCTGAATCTTTCACACTCCAGAGAAGAGTGTGACTGCTGTTGTCTGGTGGCTAAAAGCAAAATCACATAAAGGGGGAAGAAAAAGGATAATAAACCAAAGATGTCTCATTCCCATCTCGATAACAAATGCAGCAAGCGATCCCGTAGGCACACCAGGTAGTGCCCCTGGGCTGGCACAATGCCTGCCTTTGCCATCTGCTGAGTTTTAAACCTTCTTCTGCTTCGCATCCTGCAGAACCTCCTGCAGCCAGGCGCTGTCTTTCTGCTGAAATCACTGCAGCACACAGCCAGCCCAGGTTAGCAGTTTGATAGCATTTACTACAAAAAAGGGGAAAGGGGGATGCATTACATCTTCGTATTTTTGCAGTTATAATCTCTGTTACGGTATTTGTGAGCGCAATAGAGCATTTCTCCAGCTATTTACAACAGGTCGGGGCAAAAGCCCTGCTTCACATATGCCACCTCACTGGAAATGTGGATGTTTGGCTACTTCTGTTTGCTGAATGCAACTTTAGATGGAGGCTAGTGAAACAGCCACATTGGAATCATTGATGTGATTAGTGGGTTGAGGGAGAATAATAAATAAAGGTACGTTGTATATATTATGAGATGCAGGACTCAAAATGATGGGCTGTCATATAAAAGTGGGAATGAAATAGGAAATTGAGACCCAAAAAGAGGCAGTAATAAAATGCTCAGTATTTTATTCCATGTCAGATGGTTTCTCTTCTATCTAAACTGGCATATTTCCTAAAACAATTTTGTTTAAGGAAACAGCTGGTCCATCAGAACGTTTTCCCTCTGCTGTGTCTCATCTGCCCAGCATTTTGCTCTGATCAGAAAGGTAAAGAGCATAAGCACAGAGTGAGGGTTGAAGGAAAAAAATTTCCATGCCCCTAAACAACAAAGCAGCAACTCCAAGCAAAGTCATAGCAGTATATGAGAAATTCACTGATAAATCAAGCATCAACATTTTCAGCAGGAGAAAATATGTCCCAACTCTCATAATTTCTTTCAGGTTTTACGAGGCCAGATCATCAGTACTTGGAATTAGTAAGAATGTAAGAATAGCATCTGAGGTTACTGTAAAACCATCTGATTTTCCACAGCACAAGAGATTTCCAAGAAATTTTGTAAAAATCATAGATAGCAGATCTAGAAGCCTTCCATGTGAACAGAATCGTGTTGCTGTAGTCTTAAAAATTGCAAATATAAGATCTGGTACCAGGTATTTTGAAGTGCAATGTGACTCTCCCCTTCAATCAGATGCTTTAGGAAAAGCCTGTTTATCATTGGAGCATTAGGTTTTAGTTCAGCTTCTGCTGGTCTGTGTTAAAGAAGAGTTCAATTTAGGAGCCCTTCTGGCTAAAAAATTACTAAAACATTATGGGCAGTGCCCTATTTCTCCACAGAAGAGTTTGATTTCCAGTCTCATAAGCCTGGATTCTTCTGAGAGCTCTCCCCTCTGGCATTTTACCTTTTTGTTTTTTTCTGCTTGAAAAGTTGGGAACCTTGGAGACGTATCAGAATTAAAAGCAGTGTGAACCAAAGAGGTGTTTTGCCAGGAATAGCACAAGTTTTACATGATGGTGCTTTTATTTTAACCTGAATGGGCTCACTGTACTTGAGAGCAGATGCATTTGCAAGAATAGTACGTACATTGGTATCTGATGTTGGGTTTGAAGTGTTAGGTAGACACCTTAATAAACAGCATGGTATTTAGAGAGGATGAGTACTGAGTGGCACCTAGTGAGTTATTAAACTTTACTTTGTTTATTTTATCATCTTTCTTGCTAAATTTCTCATAATCTCAAACACAAATCCACTAGTTTTGCTGATTTTCTTCTGCAGCACCTCTGCTTGATCAAAAACAAGGTTTTTCAAGGCAGACTAGCCAAATTCGCCAACGCTGATCTGGAATTCAAACACCCACGTGTTTTGAAGAGTGGAAATGCTGGAACCTGAGTATCTCAGAGCTGTTGGCTCTTTTCAAAACCTAGCATCTGTATTGCCACCTCTGCTCAAAAGCCCTGAGATCTTTTGATAAATACAACTCTAAATGTGCATGCTGAGCATTTAAAAAATTAGGCTTTGGGTTCTTTTTGGAAACACAGGTCTGCAGCTCATTTGGATAAAGTTAAGGTAACCACCACATCTCCTAAACTCTACTGACTTGGTGCAGATAGATGGGAAAAAATGCCAGGTAGCCTTGCATTGAGACACTTAATTGCATTTGACTAAAGCACACATATTTGCTAAAAGCATGTCCTCCAAAAAAACATGTCCTCCAAAAAACCATGCAGATGTAATTTTAAAAATGTTGAAATGAATTGCTTTGAACTTTTTTCTTTTGCTAAAATACAAGTCAAAGCTTTTACATTTAAAAAACATCATCTCAGTTTCAAGAGATTTGTTTGAGGCTATAAACAAAAATACAGAACAGCTGTATTACACAGGCACAGGAAAGAAACTTTCTATCTTTTCCCCCAAAATACATGGAAAAGCCATAGTTTCTGGTCTTGCTACAGTTGATTTACTGTAGTTTTAACTTGGCAATCTAAAGTCATATGTCAGAGGCTTACGTTTCTTTAGTTGTACTAAAACCTGTCTCTTATGCAGCTTGGTATCATCTACAGTTGGGTTCACTATTTTTCCAAAAGCAGGATGACAGGGTGAGGAGCCTCCCAGCTCTGCTGGCTCCATGGTGGCAGCCGCTGCTTGGGCTTGACACCCAGCTGAGGCAGCAGCCCCAGGAAAGGGGGCTCAGGACACTTTGTCAGCCAGTCTAGCTGCAACTGCAAGAAGAGCCTACATCAACCCCAGGACTTGCTTGCAGATGGCCGTACTGCCATTGGAGGAGCTTTTTAAGGGGCTGCAGGGCTTCAAACTCACAGGTTTACATCATAGTGAAATCAGGTATTCCAGTTATTGTGGAGGGGCACAGCACTGAGTCTGGGCTAACTGGAAATGGTTCACTTTTTTCTTTTCCAAGCAAAATTTCATTTCAGCTTGACTTAAGGCATTCTGTTCAATCACGATCAAGTGTTTCAGGTTGCTCGTTTGGGCGTTACTCCTTTGGGTTGTGCCTTTTTCAAGTGCCACCTCCAAACATTATTTTTTCTAACCTATTGGCATGCAGTGCTCCAGCATGTCTGATTTTTGCCTGCTTCTTTTCTAGGCAAAGCTGCTCATCAGACAACAAGAATTTGTCATTTCCATCTGCCACAAGCTGAGCCTTGGGCTGGAGAAGTAGCTGCAGGCTGCCACTCTCCAAAGGAACACAGGATTTAGGATCTGTCTGCATCACAGTACCAAGAGTTCATTTACCTCTTTCTGGTAAGTACATGCAATGTGAACACACCTGTAGCTTTTATGTAGACCTCCTTTAGGTGAACATCTAAAGGTCTTCTCCAGAGGCTCCCTTGAGACTATGTGTTGGGTGAGTACATCCCATAAAAGTCCTAGTACACGCTGGAAATGTTCATATAGTAAAAGCTGCTCAGGGTTTCTACTAGTTGTGCTGGACACTTCACCGAGAGGTAGGTAGATGGTGTGGTGGAGAGCGTGCAGCCTGAGCAAGGTTGTGTGGGGGCACTTGGGCTGACCTGTTCTGTCAGAGTTGAATTATAGCCTCACAGCTGTGCACGGAATAAAATGCAGTTGGGAGGGCTGCAGGGCTCCTTTCCCTGAATGTTAGAAATCCCTCTCAACAGACACAGGGAAGCTGGAATTGCCGTATGGCCCCCTGTACTGATACAACAGCATTTCTAACATTTAAACAACAGTTTAATTTTTCTGGGGAGAAAATGTCTCTAAAATTTCTGGGGAGAAAGCAAAGCAAACCTTCAGAAAACTGCAACTAGAAAGCTTGCATTTATGTAAAATGGAAGCATGCTGCGAATCATTGGAGAAAACCTATATTTTCTTGACAATTATAACAATATTAGGTAGCAGTGAAGGTTTCCAAGGCAACCTGGCCACGGGTGCATTCATGGGGAGTGTGTGTGACTACCTGCTTTGTCAAGCCAATGGATGGATATCAGAAGGTGGTGGTGGGGAGGGGGGTTACATATCATTTCATCAATCTACACTAGGAACACTATTTAAAAGCAGAGGGGTTTTGTTTTATTTTGTGGGGGTTTTTTTTCAGAATATGTCTGATTGTGCTGAGCGCCTCGCTGCTTTTGTTTCTAGAATAGGCAAGACAAATGCATGGGATCCAGGCTGAAGGCAGCTGGCTGGAGAGGTGTCCTATGGTTATAGGAGACCTTCTGGGCAAGTTAGTGTGGAGACTGCTCATAGATTCTCTGCGGATGTAAATAATTGTACAACATTTTCCCTGAATAAGCTTTCTTCTTCCTTTTGTGCCTAAACTGACACCAGTCTGTATTTCCTGAGGTGCTAAACCAAAGGAATCCTTCCAGCACCTCAGGTTTCTCGCCCTCAATTGCAGTGCTTGGTACTGTCTTGCCTCTGCCTGTCCCTCCTCATCCCTCTCTGCCACATCTTTGCTGTATGGGAGCTTTCCTGGCCTCTCTGCCTATCCTGCGAAGCACAGAAAGTGCAACACACAGTGTGGTCTCCCATATGTTGTTCTTCAGGCCATCACTCTTGTTCCCTCTGAAGAGTCGTTGCATTTAAATGTTGTGCGAGGACCCCCGCTGTCAGTCTCCAGGGAATTCACTGCCTTGTCTTTGACCTTTTAAAAACTTCCAAGAGTCGCAGATGTAGTTGGCTTAGAAAAATACATCAGGGCTGCAGAATACCTGATACAGGTATCAGGAAAATAAAAAAACACCCCCTAGCCACCCAAGGGAACTGAGAAAGGAGTGTGGGTCATGTTCATCAGTCCTGACTGCTTTCCAGGTTGTCGGGGCAGGTGTGATACCACCATGATGTAGAGCAGCCCATCCCTCATTTTATCTGGTTGGGTAAGCTGAGCTTGCAGGTCTATGCTACCATCACAGCAGTGCAGGTCACTGGGGGATGCAGCCATAGGCTGAGATTTGACTGAGTATTTCCACTGTTCTTCAATAGCAATCCCTTTTCCAAATTAGTTCAGAAAAGGACAGGGAGGATTCCCAATTATCTTTCTCTAAACCAAAACTATTACAGTACTGAGCTCATTGAAACTTTGCAGCTTCTGCTGGGAATTAACCAGTCACGGGAGGCATTCAATGGAGCTGTTATTCAGGTATTGAAAACTGCCTGTGCGATCACTTTGGGCTCTGGCGTGAGGGCTCCAGCCACATTGATACTCTGGCAACATGCATGGTTGCATCCCTTGCTCCGCGCTGCTTTTGGAGTAGCCATGGCGGCTGCTGTGTGCAATGAATGTCAATCACACCCTGAGCACCCAGAAGTAAGCTTGAGTGAAATATTAAGATTCTGGGAATTTGTATTTAAATTATTTTACCTAACCGTTGCTTTTTTACTGTGGATTACAAAATGTCCTCTGTGCATGCAGATGGGCTCACAGCTAGCTCACGCTGAAGAGCTCGCACTTTTGTGCTTACAGCTGTGGTTCATGTGTGCATCTGCTGGTGCTGTGTCCCTCTCCCTGCACCAGTGTGTACACTCCATCCAGAGGTGCAACAGCAGCATGCGTGGGTACACCCAAGCTAGCTGTCAGCTCACTGCCACGGTGCAAATAGCAATGAAACCACACTTGCAAAAAAGTTTTGCAGCTGGCAGCCTGGGACTCCCAGCACACACACACCTGACGGCCATGCTGCTCTCACACCCAAAGCGGCCAAGCCATGACTGGTGTCATTAGGTGTGCGCACAGCACCCCAATCACCCTGCGGACATCAGGGAGTCTGCAAATGGGATCC
This sequence comes from Aquila spilogaster, assembly GCA_024606505.1. Classification (NCBI taxonomy): domain Eukaryota; kingdom Metazoa; phylum Chordata; class Aves; order Accipitriformes; family Accipitridae; genus Aquila; species Aquila spilogaster. Next base: position 80,482,462 of record JANHGO010000001.1, on the reverse strand, counting down.
TCTTCCCAAAGCGGTTGTTCAAGCAACTGCCAAAGCCATACAGGGAGGAAATAAAGAGAGAAGGATGCAGGTCAGGAACCCACTCAACTGGCCAAGCCAGGAAAATGTACTCATCTACTTTCATGGAGATTTTCCACTGCATTTGCTGTCTCGAAATTTTGAGCATAAGCCCATTTTTCTGCTTGTGGGCAAGGAAAGAAGAGACTTGGAAACAGCCAGACCAGATGTCAGAGCCCACGTATATGGAAAAGGGTAAACTTTGGTAGATTGTGCTTAAGCTAGCGTAACCTGAAAGCTAGGCACCCAGCTCTGCCGCAGTGCAAGCGAGTATCCAGACTGCCAGGACGTGCACCAGTTGGGTTTGTTGCAAGGCACTTGTGTTTTGAGAGCTGAAGTTAGCTGCTGGATTACAGCGTGGGTGAGCTGCTCAGTCTGCTTAGGGCTTCTGACATGGTTTTCAGCACTAGAAATATGAGCATGGATATAGCTGAGACATTGATGGCAGGCATCTAAAGGAGGCAGTAGCTCTTAAGTGTTGAATATGTTACTGAATATTTGGGCCCAAGTGATTCAGGCACTCCTGACACTTAAGTCTTGTGTTTAAGGCTCTCAACCACCTTAAGGCTCCGCATTATTTGGCATTTTGGCTTCCAGAAAAAGGTGTATCAAGCTCTCGTCTCTGGAGGCAAAATCAAACACTGGATTGAATTGCCTTTCCTTTGTGCAATATGGGACACTTGACAGAGCTATAGAAATCCCATTTGAAAAATGATAGCTGTTGATTTTCTGCTTGCTGAGAATTATTAGTATTTTTCTATCCTGCAAAACCAGCCGTTAAATCAGCAAAATGCTCTGGCATTAGAGCCATTTGGAATGTAAAAAATACTGCTGCTTCTTGTTGAGCTGCAAATGTTCAGTGGCAAAGTTAAGGGAAAATCTGAAAGGACGAATAATGACCTTAATTTGAAAGACATTTTACAAGTAAACATGCTGCAGTTGTAGCTACAAATCAGATAATTGCTGAACATTTTAAAACCCAGAAGTATAAAATTAAAAACAAGAAAATCAGATTTAAGTGCAAACAAATAACAGGGGAAGTCTAAGTAGAAGATTCAGATTTTTTTTTTTTTTTTTTATGGACCGTTTCTTTATCTCTGCAACCTCAAATATCGCGCAGTGGTCTCTATTTAATCATCCAGGTTATAATATTTAAATGAGCAAGGTACTTTAACATAAAATGGTTTACAGTCGGTTTTTCTATTACTGTATAAGAAATGTACCCATGAAACATAAAAAGGTCAACCACTTCAATGAAATAACTTTTAAAAATAATATAGTTTTACAGCCATACATAAATATATGTATTCTATTATGTCAAAGAATATGAAATAATATAGCTCAGTGTTAAGCCGCAACTTTTTCAAGGAGGATACATTAGCTTTAAACTGGGATATATGATCATTGAAATACATTATTTCTGCTTTGGACTTTACATTTCCAAGTGAAAGGTTTTTCTTCTCCCTACGTCCCATCTTTGGCTACTCTTTTTCCCCACTTGTACCGATTTCCCTAGCAAAGTACTAACATGTCTTGTCACCGTGTATTTTAGTAACGTACGATTAGGAACTGGGGGCTGTGCTGGCCCCCCCCCCCCCCCCCATGCTGTCCAACTGGGTGGCCAAGCTCTGCCATGCCAGGACAGCCCACCTGCTCTGACCTATGTTTTGGGAGGGTGCTGGCAACTGGGTGGGGGAGCAAAGCTGAGGTGCAGCCATGATGCAGGTGGCAGAGAGGCTCTGGATGTATCCCCAGGTGGGACGGGCCTTTGTCTGGGAGGAAGATGCAAGGAGACAATGCTTATGGTGATGCATGTGGAAAACTGATCATCAGAACTTCCTGAGAAGGTAGAAGGAAGGGGAGAAGAGACCAGATACATGCATCTGGTTCTCCTGTCTACCTGTGACAAAGCATGGCTCAGTCTAAGCTGATCCTCAGAGAACTTCAAATCCCTGGGTAGGTTCTGCAGCTTCCGACAAATCTACAGTAGCCCAGATATTTGTGCTGACCTGCAGCCTATCTCCTTCCGTACAGCCTCCCAGCATGTCCCACTTGGCTGTGGGATCCCATGAATACAGCTTTCCAAGGCATCCGCTGTTACACAGTTAACTAATATCTCTAGGCCATACCTGACCTAAATTTTATGCAAGTAATTAAAAGGGTAAGTTTATTTCTGAGGAGCAGCTGTTCACAGAGTCAGGAGATAGAAGTAAGGTAAAAAGCATTCCCATTCCTTCACATCCTTCCTCTGAAGCAATCAATAAGTTTAATTAGAGTGGTTAGGAATGAACTATGAAATCAGCAAAGTTAGTACCATATAAATTAGGGAAACACTGGGACAGAAGATATATGTATGACATTTCTAACAGAAATCTGATGTACATAATTGCCAGTGCTTGTTGTTATGAAGTGAAGGAGTGTGTGCATGAGGACCTTGCAGCAGTGGAAAGAAAGTCCATTATAATCCATACATTTCACACACTGTAACTGCAGTCTAGTTAAGTAATTGGAGGGGAGACTGTTATAACACGCACATCACACTGCTTCCCCTTTGAGAAATACTGGTGTTCTCTTACTAACTAGCCCCTAAAGTCAATGGGTAATGTACAGGTTTGATATAATGCTAACCCTCCTGTGTGCAAGTCATTACACTTTGCGTGTACACTTTGTTTCGTTCTAGTATAGAAGGAAATCGGCTGCAGCGGTCCTTTTCTGGGTACCACTTGGGACAAAAAGAAATCCCAAAAGATACAGACAACCCTAGATTCATCCTTCTATTTCCCAGATGCCTAGAGTTAGACGTCTGGCTGGCACAGGAGAGTGAATGGTACTTCCAGCTGCCCACCTACAGCTTCATTCCCCTTTGGAGATGCCTGTCTCTATTAACCATGAAGGCCCTCCCAGAATAAGTGCCATGAATCTAGGCCAATAGTTCTATCAAGTTTCAGAGGATATCCTGAGTAATGCAGCACAGCTGTCATCGCTGGACTGGGTCATGCAAGGTATCCCTGTGCCCTTTCCAGCTTGCGTTAGTATTAACATCAGCCCCACGCACACTTCAAAGTAAGCCACAATGCTTCCATTCCCTCTTGCTGGTGTGCTGCACCATACTTCTCCATGGAGTAATGCTGACCAGGGGTGCTTAAATTTATAATTTTTTTTTTAGGAAATAGTCCCTCAAATGATGGACATACCTAGTTCTAAGGTGCAGAGGCTTCCACAGTAGGGATCATTTATTACTGCAAGCATTGGATTCCTTGGAGAAAAGATTTTAAGAAAACACTTTATTTCTAAGTTGGATTTTTTTTTGTGGTGGGGCTGCTCATACTTTTGAAGTTAAGCACGGTCTTAAGAGCTTTGTTCAGTTTGGCTCAAAGTGATAAGCAACAGAGCTGAGAGAAGCTCTCATAGCAAACATCTTTGCGAAAAATGCTATAGATCTGTCGATACCAGAATGTTTTGTGGGCACATCCTTTTAGTTGTTTTGATGCATTAAAATATCTGAAATTTTATCTGAGGCACTGAAATTATCTGAATTTCAACATTTTATTAGAGAAAACATCTGAACTTTCCATGTAAAATAGATCCTTATGTCTTTTTTTTATTCAATTGAGACACTTAAAAGCAAAACGTTTTGGGATTTTTTTTTTTTTACTGTGAGGATAGGGTTTATTTTTGGAGGAGAGAACAAATTGGATTATTTAGTCTAAAGGAGAGAACATGATGGAGGACATCTCTCCAAATAAATAAAAGGCTGCTGCAGTGAGGAAGGCAATAAATCTGTTCTCCGTGTTCATGGTAGATACAAGAAAAAGTAATGGGACTCCAATTGCAGAGAAAAAAAAATCAAGCTCAGCATTAGGAAAACTTTCTACTGGTAAGGCTATAGCTCTTGGAGAAGACTGCCTGACTGGAGATTTCCACCAAGATATCTCAAACCTGTTCTTGAGGACAAGCACCCTCAGGATAACAGAAAAGATTTGTCCTGCCTGAGGGCCAGATGATCTCTGGGGTCTCTCCAAGCCTTGGGATTCTCTGATGTTGAGGGTTGTTTTCTTAAAGATCAAACACTATTGATATGGAAACAGTCTGGTAAGAGGTTGTAGGTACAGCACCAGGCTCTCAAGGAGAGTTTGTCTCAGACAGAACTGGCTTTGGCAGACTGATGTGACCATCCCCAGCCTTTGAGTGTGTCTTGCTCGTACATGGTCTGCATGTGCATGGGCACAGATGGGGCTAGCAGAGGCAAAACATTTCTTTTAATCCTTCTAAGAAATGACAAATTAAGATATGATTATAGAACTGTTAAAATGGAATTACCACAGAGGAATTTCCAGATGGTCATGCAGAATAACTATTGAAGAGTGAACAGCAAGGTTGAGCTATTTATCCAAGTACGGTTCTCTCTTGTCTTTTTTTCCAGCTGGTGAGTCCTGTTCTGTCTTTCAGTCCATGTAATAATTTTTTTCAGTCCAGTCACAACTACCTTTCTGCCTGATAGTTAATTTTCTTGTCCAGTGCTGGTAATATTCTTTTAAACCTAATTCCTCAGGAAAACAAAATGTATGGGATCAGTTTGTCCCCTGCTGTGGAAAATAACTTCGAGATTTTTTTGGCTGGTGTTAAGCCTATTTAATAGTGGATAACGGATGCTTCGGTACTGTTCTGTGGAGCAGCATGCAATTCTGCATGATAAGGCATCAGAACAAATCACTGCTGATAACCTCCTAGGTTAATTACTGTGCAGTGAGTGACCCTCTGCTTTGAATCAACACATTATGTTTAATCCAAGAACACACTATCGCTACCTCTTTACACTGACTCTGTGGGGCTTCCAATTGTTATTTATGTGTGATGGGTGACACTTATTTCAGAGCCATCTAAGTGATTTAGATATAACAGTTTAACCATTTTGCAGGATCTCACCCCTGTAGATGATTCTGGCATAATGTATATTGCAAATGTTTCTACACATTCCAGCTAATGCCTAGATAATTCCCTACTCCCCTTTGTCATCAAAGCTTGTAAATCCTTATTTGTTCTCTGCACAGTGGCTGGATTTTTGTTTTTTATTTATTTATTTTTAAGTGCTGAGCACTGCACATAAGTCGCAGAGGTCACCATGAGATCCTGATGGAATTTGTCATCTAACTGGGGGGTTCTGTATTTGAGAGATGGGCCAAGTGCTGTGTTTGTTCTAGATGGTCCTCTGGAAGATGATCCCAGGAATGGAGGAAGATGTCAGTCAAATCAATGGGAAGATTCTTGTTGTCACTCCTTTGGCTCAGGCCCTTAGAAACTGTTTGGAAATCAAAAACCTTGAAGATGGGATTTGTTGTTGCTGCTGAGGATTGCAGTTTTACTAAGGGGAATTTCCCAAGGTATTTTACAGGAACTAGATCCACATTTCTATTGAATTTTTCTGGAAATTAGATTTTGATACTTCTGAAAAAACTTGCCTTTATGATCTAACTGGAGCAAGGCTGTTCTAGTCCTAAAAGGCATGCTGCTAACACAGCATCAAGTTTCCCTAGGTTAAAATAACACAGAGTAATAAAATAATATACTTAACAGCAGGGCTGAGCAGGTTCTTGTTCACACCTTCACTGACTGGTCGTGAGACAAGGGGGACTCTAACTTGCTCAGTGCTTCTTCACTATCCACATTGCTTGTGTTCATCCTCCTTTTTCACTAGGTCTTGCACTTCCAAATCACAACATTGTTCACAACCAACTGACTATTTAAGTATTCTTGCCATGGAAGACTGCAAGGGAAGGCAGCTTCCGTTCCTCTTTTAATCTCTTTCCTGAGAAATTGTGCCTCTGCAATGCTCTGTCTTTCATTTATTACTGTATCACTCACAGCTTCATTTTATGTTGTCTCACACCTCCAAGTTTGCAGCATTCCATCCACAGTAATCAAGGGTGTGACTGAATTTACATCACCTTGTAATATGGGGAGTGGGGTAAGAAAGGAAGAGAGACAATGCTGTATGCGCCCTGTTCATCTAAGCAAAATGAAGTCTGTGTACACAACATGCAGCTTCTTCAGCTGTAGCAAAGCCCAAAGAAAATGCTGTTTTCTTACATCGCAGTCAGCTAGGAACTATTGCAACAACTTCCACTATTGGCATCAAAATAAATCTTTGCTTCCAGATACAGCAGTATAAGTTTTCTTTGCAGGTTCACAGAGTAGCTCTCAATCTACATCTTATATATGGAATCTGTGGAAGGAATGTGTATTAACTGTTTCATCAAAATGCTGATCTTTGCTTTGTAGTCTGTGAGGCTTTCCATTGCTTCCTCATTGCTTTCAAGGCTGGTGGTGTGCTGACAGTGAATACTGGTAAAAGTTATTTTTTCCTCAATCTTCTCCATCACATGCTTGGACCTGTAGTCTAAGCCTAGCTTCTAGGCTTTAAAGTTAACCTTAAGTATCCATGAAAGAAGCTTACTGCAAATATAACAGTGGTCTCTCTGTAACTTTTTTTGTTTATCATTTAAAATTTTAACTATTTTTTAAATGAGGATTTAAAACAAAATATCATTTGAACTCACAAAATCCAATTCTCTGAAAGAAGGCATGTGGCTCAAAATATACGTAGACACAGGAGTAGACAGCTCTAGCAATGAAATGCTTTCAACAGCCCTTCGAATGCAGAATGACTAACCTACTAAAATCATACTTATCAGCTCATACAAATAAGCAGATAGGGTTCAGTAAAATGCAGGATTTTTCTGATCAATTGCCAACATTTCCATGGAAATGACAAGGATTTTGCTGCTCAGGCTATTTCTGTGTATCCTTTGTGTCACTGCTATATACTCTTCAGGTTGTACTTGTGTGAAAGATTTTACTGGCTGGAAATCATGTTTTCTTGTTTGAGGAAAGTTTCTGTAGAGAACATCTGCTGATCCTGATCACATCTTGGCATAGTACAGCTCTGTTATTAAATCTAGATCTCAGTCTTGCTTATGCATTAGGCCAGGGTTGAGGATACATACCCATAAAGTATAATTCTACATTATAATCTGGTGGGAAAAAGGAAAAGATGGGAGGTTGGCATTCACTAGTAAATTAGGAATATCCTTCATTTGCAATGAAAGCTAACACCTTTATATATAGAAGTATATTTAGTATATTGTATTATCAGTGGTTTTCTTCTTGTATCCTGCATATTTCTCCATACTTGCTCCTACCTCTCTGTTTTTGTAGAACAGTCCTGCAAGAATTTTTCTAATGATTCTTAATTACTCTAGAAATTGGGCCCGAGACTGGTCATTTAAAACTGTGGAATAGTATACTGTGGAACAGTATAGTGTGTTTTTAAGTACTGAGATTTTTATTTGGATGGATGCTTTCAAAGGAAACTTTCACCTGTAGTAAAAAGCTCTCAGCATGTTTTGAGGCAGCAAAACATCATTATTTGTAATAAGCAAAAAAGAGAAGCCACTGTTTCTGCCAGAATTCAAAACAAGTCAGGGGGATTGCACAAGAATTTTGCATGTTTTAAAAAGCATTCAAGAAATAATCAATTATATGTGCTGGAAATGACAGGGACAGAGGATCAATCAGCCACGTCAACAGCCTGTCCTGTGTCCTTCCCTGCTGCCTGAATGGAGACACCAGACAAGAAAGTTGCTTCCATACCATGTTCACAACACAGAGTGTCATTTGTAGGATATTTGCTGGTGTTCCAGAGAGAGCTACAAGTTGTTAGGTTTTGCTGCTGATGTAAAAAGCACTTTCTTCTGTGGTCCAGCTTTTCTGTGCTGTCTTTTTGAAGTGTGTGTGTGTAGGTAGGTAGTGGGGAGTGTCTGTGCATTCACACCAGTGTGTAAACATTTTTCTGTATAGGTTGGTGCCATACATTGCTGCTGCTGCAGCTGAATAGGCAAGAGCAGAAAATGCAACTGGAGGATTTCAGGGCCCCCTGGGCATTTCCCAGGTCCCCATTATTGCAGAGCCCTTACAAGGAATTCACTCCTAATCATGCAAAATTCACGCTTGCTTTTACTTGTAAGAAATCTTAGCTTTTTTGAGGCAGATATGGCTGGAAAGGTCCCAAAGGACATTGCAGCTGGCACTGCGGGTTACAGAAATGCGGTTGTGCCCAGTGCCTCCTTGACCACTGACAGTGCTTTCCGGTTAGCTGAAATGATGACTATGCCTTTGCCTACTTCAGCGTCAAGTACTTCCACAAGTTTTGGGACACAGCGAGCTACAAGGAACAGGCAACCATTCTTCAGGGCCCATACAGTTCACATCTACTCCAGTCCCATTTTAGGCTGTACTGGCTAAAGTCTGAGGCTACATTGCTAATCTGTCTCAGAGCTGATGCATGACCCTGTATCTGAATATCCTGATACCCTGTATCATGACCCATGTATCTGAATTAGCTACCTGAGGGTCTCTGTGGTATTGCAGATTGCCTGTCATCTTTGTAGGGCTGCTTTAGCTGCTGATATGCTGTAGGACTTTGGTGTCCTCATTCCAGTTTACAACAGTTTTGTGACTGTTCTGACTCTCCTGGGGGTGGACTTAATACACATAACCTTCTTGGGAGGGAACAGATCCTGTTCACACTTGGATATCTTAGCTCCTCATTACACAAAGTCTCTAAACTCAGCTTTACAGGGGCAGGAATGACCAGAAAATTAATACTAAATGAAACAAGGAAGAGAGAAAAGACAATAACATTTTTCATCTATGGATATGTCTTCAGAGGAATGACCTACAGAGAAACTGTGCAGTGAAAGGAGTATTTGATAATGACTAAAACTCACTGAGCAGTCAAATCCAATGAAGACATGCGTTAGAAATCAGCTGTGCTACATGAGAGAGAGGTGCAGAAAATTAACAATGCAGTCCTCAATATAATAAATATTTTTTAACAGAATTGGCAGAAGATGATGCTGCACAAGGACCAATCTTTCATTGCTTTTGTCTTTTAATGAGAGCATAGCAACTACCTTTTGTCATGAGTAAAAAGTGCTTTCTTTGAACATAAGTGCTGGTAGTTGCATAATATGAAACTTACTGATGCATATAATGGTAGCAGTGGGCCGTCTGAGCACAATGTACGCTTTAAAATTAATCTCTGCACAGATCAGCAAGCACATGCAGACTCTCCCATGTTGACAAGAGCAATGTACTTCTTTAGGAGAAGCCAAACTTTTAAAGCCTGGCAGCTGGAGTTTGCAAGCTTGTCATTCCGTTATTAACTCTGTAAGCCTTAGGGAAGGGGTAATGGATGAGATGATCCCATGAGGTCCCTTCCAGACCTACTTTGTTTGGTTTCATGGTTCCTAACCAAGCAAGCGATAAGCAAAAATGTTCTCTGAAATGAGCAGGGGGAAAGGGATGTGTATTAATTATGCAAGATGCTCCATCCAGTTCAAAGCAATGTAGCTGGTGCTGGTCAGAGTTCAGCAAAGGGCAGGTGAAAGGAGCCACAAGGATGGTGTGTGCCAGAGTCCCCTACGACCCCCAGTGTTGCTGGATGTACCTGGAGGACGAACCATGAGACTCTAAAGAATGGGTTTTGAGGGAGTGAGTTTGGGCAGGAGAAGACTGCTATGGAAAGCATCTCCCAAGAGACCAGAGGCTAAAATGAACAGACCTTGCCAACACGGCTCATCAAAATCTCATTTCTTTTCAGCAAGAAGTGGCATTTTACAGTGGTAGCAAAATCACTCAACCCATACTGTAAATAGTGGGGATTTGAATCACAATGGCAGAAACTTACTGGATTTCTCTGTTGCTGACTTTCGTGCTGTGATCCTTTAGAAAGCGTGAGGCTGGAGGAAGACATGGAGCTCCCACTCAAAGCAAGGCCAGCGCTGCATCCAGGCAGGTTTGCTCAGGGCCTTGTCCAGTCGGGACTTGAAAACCCCTGAGGTCGGAGATCCTGCAGCCCCACTGAGCCCTTGTTCCTGCGCTTGACTGTCCTCACGATGAGTGCAATTCAATCCTAAAAGAAGGGGAATTGTAAAAGGCCAGCCCTGAGTCAGGCGGATCCGTTATCTGCTCTCAGGGCTGGGGTTGCCAGAGGTTTGCCAAGCCCTGGAGGGTGAGACTGCAGCTGCAGCTCAGCTCTTTGCAGACCTTTCAGCGCTCCAGTTGTCATCTTCACTCGCACCCTGCAGCTTGCCTTGCATAGAATTTTCTTGCATATTCAGTGGTTTCAAGTAATATCTCCACTTCCTTTTGGAAGGAGAAGGAAGGGCACCTTTCTTTTAAATAAAATCTGTCCCAGTCTTTTTGCAATGCTTTGACTGGAGGGAAGCTGCAACAATGCATTTGTGTCTTCCTGCCTTTGCCTTCTTCCAACAAATGAAGCAAGCCCTCAGTTCACATTTTAAATGGAACCCAGATTATTTGTAGGCATTTTTGTTACACATTGTAGAATATTTGTAGGTTTATGAGCCCAGGTTGGAATTTTCCTTCTGTCTAAAAGAATTAAGATATCCTTCCCCAATCAGCTTTCAGGGGGTTTTGGGCATACATGCAAAAGACCCTGAGTGATTTAGGTTCCTACTGAAAGACAGGCAGGCCTATTGTTCTTTTAAAAATGTAACTTTCTTCAATGTGTTAAAAATTGCAGCTGGGATAGCTGTACTGATAAGGCATTGAGTTGAACTGTGCCTTTTTTTTAGATGGGTTAGTTTTTCTCTGTATTCTGGAAGATTTACAATCCAGAAAAACAAGTCATTAAAAGATTCATTTATAAGGATAAACAGAGTTGACAAATAAAGCTGGCTTTTGAAACTAGGCTGAAAAAGTATCTTTTCTCAAGAGGTGATGATAGGTTTCAAAGCTGAGTCCATGCTACCTATGCCTACACCATAATTCCTCCCCCAATTAGCCGGTTGTCAGGCAGTGCCATCTTCCACTTGTCACATTATAGGCTTTATTCAAATGAGATGCAAAGGGAAGAACGAGCTGATACCACAGTCATTACCTGAAAGAAAAACCTCCAACCTGTCCAGTACCACTGAGCAGAATTCTATTATGTAAATCTACTTCCATATTTTGGGAACAAATGATAGGCAGGACATAAAATGGAAAAATAAATTATACTCATATGAGTAAAAGATCAGTCAGGCAATGTACTGAGATATCATTAGGGCTGATGAATCACTATTATCATTACGAAAATAACATATAATGCTTCAAATCCAGCATTGTGGTTGACTTCTTTGCTGATGAATATTTATGCAGTTTCTTTTGTTTCTTTGTGTGTCTAACAGATGCCAAGCTAAGTTCAATAGACAAATTGCATCTCTGTGAACTGTCACAGCCTTGTCCTTGTTTTTTCCAGCAAACTGAAGTTAAATAGCAAAATGGAATAAATAAGCAGAGGTCAGAACCCCCATCTCCCTACAAGATTCAATCAACTGATAAATAATCTGTGGAAAGATTCAGTTCAGATCAAAGGAGGAATGAAAGTTAAATCTTTATTTGAAATGAACAGTTTGCTTATCTGTACTCTGAGGATCATAAATTATTTAACCAATGTGTATGTCATAATCTAATTAGTCACTTACCTCTACTAAATTTCTCAATATTCCTTGTGTCTGTGCTTCTTACCTGCAGTGCAGGATGGGACAATTATTATAAATGTATAAGTTTTACTAGCAAAAAAGGCTTTTAAAGAAATAAAAAATTACAAGGAGGAAAATAAAGATGGTTAGATAATGGTATTTGTGGGCACAAAAGCTGAGGTCAACATCATTTACTACCTTTTTCAAGTGGTAATAAATCAGTTCAATTAATTCAGTGTCTTAGCATAATCTTGTTCCAAAGCAAACTTCTATCTTAGCATGGTAGTATTTATGGCAGGTGATTTATTTATTTATTTATTTTTAGTGCCAGGGACCTCCAAATGTACAGTCCTATTGATTTGCTTTGCAAGCTTTCTGTAGAAGGGAGAATCGATGGTGCCCTGTCACCCAAACATCTCTGAAGTAGAATTTATAGATTTGGGGAAATGGCTTAATTGCTGGAATGATGCTTGCAGCTAAGCCCGGCCACTTAAAAACTTGCGCGACTACTGTACATTATCTAAGTAGCAGGCATAAAATATATAACAGTATATAAAAGTAACTGGAAAGTAATATAAGTATTTTTGGAATGTAACCACTCTTATGAGGGCTTACACTGCATTTAACTGATGCTTACAGAAGGGTATAATATCTGAAGTTTCTTCCTTATTCTGCCTACAACACCCTTGAGTCTCCTGACATCTTTTAAGATACACAAGGCTTCCCACAACTAACTTAGGCTATACAAAAGCAGTTTGCCATTTAAAAATCATGCCAGGCAGAGTTAAGGATTTTCTCCTGCCTCAGTACTAACCATTTCTTCCTGTCTTCATATGGAAAGCCTCTGCTTGCAAAGGCAGTACATGGGATTTGGTAGTGATTCAAAGGGCTAAACAGGTACCTGCCTTCTGTGAGAAGCATTTAGCTTGGCACCGCTCGGCTAAGCGATACATTTGTGAAGACCATATGTCTATTTTGATAAGTAGAAACTGGCACAAAAGTTGATTCTCCCTTGTCAGCTCAACTGTTCCAGTGCCCATTTTTTCAACGTAGGCAGTGCCCATCAATACAATTCCCACTAGTCATTGTGGTTACTTATGGCCTGACTTCTTCTTGGAGGTCTTGTAGTCCCTCTGCTCCAACTTCTTCAGAAGGTGAACTTGCTGATATTTAGCAGTGACTAGACTGCAACCCAGCAGTGAGTGGAGGGTTTTTGTCTGGTAACGCAACACCAAATATACCATCCAGATGACTGAGCAATACGAGGCATCATATACATCTTTTGCTGAGCTTTGTTTATCTTTCTGACAGGGCCATTATGAATCAGGCAGGACTGCCTCTTGTTTCAGGCCAAGATTTGAAATGTTTAGCTAGAATTGAAGGTTGTATACCTTCCCACAATGCTGTAGCAAGAGAGTGTAGCTGCTCTATGCCTTTTGGGCAGCTTTGCCCAGGAAGTTTTAATATCTTCACAGAAACCATCACCTGCCACGCCCACCTATACAGAAGGTATTGAGCCTTGTACTGAACACCTCCTAGTTTTTCTGTGCTTGGCCCCTGCCAGGAAGTTTTCCAGTGATGCCTTTGCCAAGAGATCCAGCAATGTGTAACCCCACACCATTTACTAGCACTTCCGACTCCTGAAGAAAACATTAGGTTTGGAATTGGAGGAGTGTTTTTTATGGGGAAATCTTTTCATGCTACTGCATGGTTCTGTCTTTAGCCAGTAGCTCTAGCTAAGTAAAGTCATTTGATTCACTTGCTTGGCCAGTTTCTAATTGGATATAATGAAGCAATGTGAAATAGCTGTATACACCCCCTCCACCACTGCTTGATTATTTCTTACATCTCTGTGATAAGATCAGCTGGACCATTTCATACATGCGGAGCTCTCTATGCAGCTGCCAATCCCACCCAGCTAATCAGGCTCTACTGCTATTTTGTCGCCGTTACATTTTTGCTCACTCGTCCTTAGATTTACACTTCACATTAGCCCCTGCTAGTACTACAAGAGCGTATTGGCTTCTTAACGCAAAACAAATACATGGTCTGTCAGCATGTATTACGCATATATACCTTTTGCTAAAAATCAGCTGTGCGTTAAATGGATGGCATTTCTATTTAAAACAGTGAGCATGGTCTGAACTGTCCAAGATACACTGTGACCAGGTTGCCTAGGCAACAAAATTCCTCAAATTGGAGGGGTCTGTAACAGATATTTAGATAGCTTTAATTTGGGGGCATGGTTTCTAAAAATCTTAATTGACTCCTTTCAAATGTATTTTCTCTGGTGATAATACTATGTTTCAAGTATCAACTAGTACAGCTTCATCTACTGTATCTCTGCTACAAATTATAGCTATAAAGCCTGTAAAATAGAGACAAAGGTTAAAGGGTAACTTATTTCACTGTTTGGCAAGTGTTTAGATTGGTTGAGCCTTGCTTGTTAGCTATTACTGGCTTGTTAGCTAATTACTGAACATTTGTTTATTTTCTTCATACATACAAAGCATCAAAAAGTACCTTCTTCAATTTGCTGTTGGGTTATCAGATACCAAAATTCTTGACCCTGTTTTTATTAAGTTCTGTATTTTCTGTAGTTGTTGCTATAAGGCTCCCTGCAGCACGCTTGGTCCCTCCACATAATTCAGCACCATGTAGAGTGTGTCTCTCTTAATCCTGGAAATGCTGTTGAACCCATTATCGAGGTATTGTAGACAATCTTGTCTTGCCTCACTTTGCTTTTTGGATAAGTGGGACGGGCCTTTTCCTCTCGGTAGAGCATGACTGCGGCACCCCTTAATAATCCCTGCCCTTCAGATGGATATGGGAGCAGGGTTGCACGTTAACATGGCTTTGCAGGAAGGCTTTGGGGCTCAGTGTGGGGCGAGCTCCCACGCCGGGGGCTGTGGATGTTTGTTCATCCACGACAGGGCAGCCATACTGCTGCCAGGGCTGGAGTCGGCTTGTTAGGGGCTACATCAGGCTCTGCTGCAAAGGGTGACGTTGCAGGGTGTAGCTGTTGCTTCAGCATGAAGGTGAGGCTGGCTGTACGTCTAGATGAGGGGATGCTGCGGCACCGTGTTGGGGATAACCATTTCTGAGGTATTCCAGCACTGGTTTCCCAAGAGTTCAGTGCCCACAACTGGAAGGAAAGCACCAAAAGGCTTATCTCCCACTGGTCATTAGTTAATTGATGAGATAGTCTGTAATATTCAATATTAGGTAACTTCTGTTGTCCCTGTAGAACCCGAGGCCTCTCTAAAACCAAGCTGGTCATGGCAGCATAGGTACATCCTGCAGGTATGCGGCAGCTGACAAATCACTTTCAGAGGAGGCTGTTTGCGCAAAGTTGTCCCCACTCAGGGGATCCCTTGGGAACCAGGTTTGCTGGTTTTCCAGGGGCTTTGAAACGAATGAAAATTAATAGGAAGTGAGCATTCAGATCTCTTGAAGATCTCTTAAGAAGCAGTTTCAAAAGCACAGGCTTAATGTTTCTGTAGGCGATTTTTCCAAAGCACTCAGGAGATTTGAGAGCACGAGGCTCCCTACAAGGGAGTGGGACTGCACTCTTCAGTCCCTTGAGGGAGAAGATTGCGGGCTGCCTACCCAAAGACAGGTAGAAAATCTCTCTCTCTGAACAAGAAGTTGAGAATTTTCCCCCTTGTTTTTCCGTTCTGCTCGCCTGGATTAAACTGATCTGCACTTAAAGCAAATGTAGGACTGGGAATCAATAACACATAAGCAACTGCTGCTGTATGGATTTAGGTATTTCTTGGTCTGTCTGGAGCTGAGGTTTAAGGGCAGGGATGTATGGTTTTGTGAATTTTAAATTTGGGAGGAAAGAATTTGGCATGTGTCTGCTCTGAACAGCAGAAAACTTGCACAGATGATGGTGATACTCATCTTCTTTGCCTTTCCCTCCAAAATTAAATCTATTGCCTCTCCCAAATTAATACTGATATCACCACTGTAGATTGAAATTTCTCAGTGCTTTGTTTCCTGAGCAGGTATTTTTACTTTTCAGCACTGTTTTCCACAGATGTTTTTAAAAACCTTTGGTAAGTGTATCTTGAATGCAACACATGGAAACAGTTGTGTGCATTTGTGCTTGTGTCTTCACAAAATAGGAAACAAACTAATTTGACACTGATTTGAGGAAATCTGGTGAAAATAACCTGTCAAATGTTAGTGAAGTGCCAGTGCCAAACACAGGCAGTGAAATGTTTTCTGCTCAACTGAGACTGGCTCATCTTCTTGCTGAATGCCCATGTGCTCCCTCTCCTGAGGGCAAGATATTTCTCACTCTCCTTAGGTTTCACTGAAAATTCAGACCTCATTGTTTGTTGTTCTCTGCTGACAGGGTTTGGCCTTTTAAAGCTCAGTCTTGGTGTATGACTATGAAAGCACTACTGAACATTGCGATTCTGTATTTTTATTCTTGATTGCCCATCAATTTTTTGCATCTGAAAATCTCAGTTGTTTAGGCAAGAGACAGACGTCAGATTCAGCTTAAAGGAACTGGCGTGATAGCAGTCTGTTAGTAGGATTTCTCAGTGACTCGAAACAAGATGTTTTGTTCCTAAGCTTTCTTTTGCATGCAGCTTTGGACATTTATTGTGAGGAGTCCAGCTTAGACAGATGTGTGTCGCATGTCCTGTCTTGTTCTTACAGTAAACAGGAGAGATGAAAAAATGTACAATTAATTGCCAATAGGTAACTAAATCTCCTAAACCTTTGACAGAGCCAGTTAATTCAGTTGTGATCCTGTGGGTTGTTTAAGCAATTCTGCTTGGAAAAGGGTAGAGATACAGCAGCTGGTACTGGGACTAGAGAGTAAGCTGCTGAGGACTAACTAGAAGGACCTGTTACCCACTAGTTATTCTAAACTGAAATTAAATTTCTATCTAGCTTGCTGGAGGCCCTAACTGAAATGAGGGCTTCATTTCACAAAACTTGTACATACAATTAATATATATATTAGTGTAAAAAAGAACAGAGAATAAAAATGGCAATAATGGGTTGGACTAATAACTCTTTTGGGTAATCTGCCTCACCCAGTATCCCCCATTTTATACCAGCCAAAAGTCAGCGCATAGGGAAGAGTATAACACATACATAGTTTCCCCAAATACTTCTATCCTCTGAGACTTGGACGCTTCCTGAACCAAAACAATTTCCTTTGGTTTGTTTTTTGAATCCGCTTTCTTTTAGATTTATGTGGTGCTCCCTTAACTCTCATACTGGAAAAGAGATTGAAAGATCAGTCCCTATGTACCTACTCCATGCTACTCAGGATTAAAAAGCAAGAAAAACTCTATTTCAGGCTGATGCAAAATAAACACAAAATAGAGTTTTAGTCAACTAAAATCTTTTAGAGCAAACTTTCCCTGTTGTATTTGTTGGGGGTTTTTTTGGTGTTGTTTGGGTTTTGACTGAGGTTTTAAGACATATAAAGTAAGATGGAAAGGAACTTTTGGAAAGGAACAGTCACTTGGAATTGAATGACAGAAAATGTTGTTTAAAACAAAAAACAAAAAAAACCCCAAACCAAACCAAACATACCAACCTATCTAGATCATTACCATCCTGTACCTTGTTCCCTCCATAGCCCCTTGCTGGCATGAGAAAAAAGTGGAAGTAAACTAAAAGGTTCTTTTTCCAAAAAATACGGTAGTATTACCAGATCACCATTTTCCCCCCAAAAGCATTCTTTGATAGGAAAAAAATGCTCTACTTTGTGCTTATCTAGGAGCATGTGACATTCATCTGAAGTTGCAGGTGAGCACAAGGAGGACTACAGATCTTCTGCTATCGGCAAAAAACAGCTTTAGAGTTAGCTCTGCACTGGAATTGCTGAAATCCTCTTCAACTGAAGGCAGCGGCAGCACAGTCCTCTAGGAGAAAAAACAAGCAAACTGAAACCAATCTGTGGGGCATTTATTAAATCACATAGCTGGAATTCATGCATACAGTACTTAAGTCAGTAAAATCTGCTTGTGGGAAATACATTTGGGAGCAAAAGTACTTACGATTTCTTAGCATCATTTTACTTTGCTTTAATTTTCAAGTCAGATTTGGAATAGCTTTATACTTTTTCTGAAATGTGGTAGTACATAGAATCTAAACACTAGAGAATGGCAAGAAAACTAGAAATGGAAGTAAGAAGTGTATACAAGTGACTGCTGAAACCTTGCTCCTGTCCGTGGCTTACCTGAAAGCCAGGCACCTAATGCTGCTATGAGATATGCTTATTTGCTCTTAATGGCAGTGGAAGTGGAAAGTGCTAAGGGTGCTCCCATTTTATTTTTATCCCAAGTGAAGGGAAGTTTATTTGGATCCATCATTTGACAGTATTAGATGGTTATGTTGAAATCTGAGCTGGTTGGCCTGTCCCTGCAGCAGCAGATGGGTCAGTCTAGCTAATCGCATTACTATTTCACATTTTCTGCTGGCATTCCCCCTTTTCGGACCTACACTGTCTACTGTGGTTCAGCAGGTTAGTCCTCCTCCACCTCATCCCCATGCTAGCTTAAGTGCAGACCCAGATGTTTCTGCACACAAAAGGCTCAAAGCCAGACGCTTCTCCCGACTTCACTTCTAGTGTCTGTTGCCATTGGTTTGACAGAGTGCTTCTGTTTTATAACCTGACACTGAAAACATGACCTTAAGAAGTCCCACTGCTGTTCTCAGTCACCTCCATAGATATTAAGGAAATGCTGTGATGAAACTCAGAGCTTCTGACTGTTCCTCCTTTTGTAATAAGCCTTCCCCACTCTTTTTTCCACAACCCAAATCTTCCAACAGGTCAAAGACTTGCCTATAGGCCATATTTACTCCCAGAAAATGCGTTCCTTCCCTTCATATATCTAGGAGTCTAAGACAATTCTTGGGAGCTTTAAAGAAAGGTGCCTACAGGTTGGTGGGCTGCAACGGTCACAGCACAAAAAGGAAGTGAGAAGTTTGTCCTCCAGATTTGGTGACTTGAAGCAAGGTGAAGATCCCAGTGCCAAGGAGTTTTGTGGATCCATGCTGAAATCACTTGAATCATCTGCAAAATCGCCTGCAGAACAGCTTAGAAATAACTTCCTATGTTAAATATTTAGCCTGTAGCAATTGCTTAGGTAGGAACTATTTCAGAAACTTCATGGTCAACATAAAGTTAGGCCTGGCTGACTAGAGAAGGGTCTCTCCAACCTCCATGTGTAGCCAGCTCACAGAAATTTGGTCCACTCATCTGGACAGGAAAAATACCTTTGAAGCCCAGTGAAACCAAGGGAGGTGGCTGGGGTTCAGGCAGGTAAATCAGGGCAAATGTTGCTTGAGGGAGCCCCATTCTGGACTGGGAAGCCTAACTTGAGGCAGCTAGATCTGGGAATATTTGCAGTGTTGATCTGTTTGCTGATCAGTTCTTGCATTTCAGGGATTTTCAGATGTTTGTTCTGCATTTCTCTAAGTTGCCTGAATCCCCTGAGGGCTAAGGTCACTTCATCCTTGTCGCGGTTTCAGCCCAGCCGGTAACAAAGGACCACGCAGCCGCTCGCTCACTCCTCCCGCCCCCTCCGGTGGGATAGGGGG
>JANHGO010000001.1:80442238-80463181 GCA_024606505.1 Aquila spilogaster | reverse complement strand
AACTCTTTAACTCCCAGTGCCTCACATGATGTTATGATGTGGAATACCGATAACAAAAATCATAAAACCATGACAACATGGAGAATGTGGGATTTGGTAGTGGAATGGATTCCTGGATTGGAATGGCTAAACAGTTACTTTTTGAGAGGTGTTGGTATTTAGTGTGCCATCACTTTGCTAAATGATATGTTTCTAAAGATCAGTTGTGTACTTTGATATATAGAAATCTGCACAAAAGCTGACTCTCTCTTGCTACCTAGACTGTCCCACAAACTGGTCTTTGAGTGTAGGTGGTGTCCATCAATACACTTCCCACTAGCTGGACTTAGCGGTGGCCCACTCTCTTCCTGGAGGTCTTGTAGTCTCTCTGTTGCAACTTGTTCAGAAAGTGAACTTGCTGATACTCAACAAAGGCAAAACTGCAACCAAGAAATGACTTTTTTTTTTTTTCCTCCCAGTAACGCAACACAAAATTTATCATCCAGATGAGTGAGCATATCTGGGCATCACATGTATCTTCTGCTGAGCTTTGTTCATCTTTCTGACAAGGTCATTTTGGATCAAGTACCTCTTGATCAAATCAGGCCGAGACTTGAAATGTTTAGCCAGACATCAGTGTGACGTATTTTCCTGTAATCCTGTAGGAAAACTGTTTAGCTGCTCTGTGTCATCTGGCAGCTTTGCTCATGGAGTTTAATACCTTCACAGGAATCAGCATCTGCCATATCCATCTATACAAAAGGTACTGAATGTTGTATTGGACATCTAGTTTTTTACTGTTTGGCCAATGCCAGGTGGTTTTCCAGAGATGCTCTCGGCAAGGGATCCAACAATGTGTAAACCTATGCCATTTGCTAGTGCTCCTGACTCCTAAAGAAAATATTATGTCTGGACTTATAAGACAGTTATTATGTGGAAACCTTCTTGCGTGCCTGTATGGTTCTGTTTTTGGCTAGTAGCTTTGGCTAGTGACGATATGAAGCCATTTGAATCCCTTGCTTGGTCAGCAGTCTCTAATTGGATACAACAAAGCAGTGTGAAATAGCTGTATGTACTTTCTCTACCAACAGTTGATTATCTTGCCTGTCTGTGATAAGAACAACAGGACCTTTTCATATGTATAAGGCTGTCTATGCAGCTACCAGTCCCACTCAGCTCATCAAGTTTTACTGCTCTTCAGGCATTGTTACGTTTTTGTTTGCTCATCCTTAAATTTACACTTCATGTTTGATTCTGAAAATACTACATGGAGTTCGCTGGCTTTTTATTCCAGGACAAATACATAATCTGTTGGTATGTATTGCATATACATACCCTTTACTGAAAATTTTACTAAAAATCAGCTGGGCATTAAGTGGATGGCATTTCTATTTAAAATAGCAAGCATGGCCTAAACTGAGACACGCTGTGACCAGGTTGCCTTGGCAACAAAATTCCTCGAATTAAAGGGGTATGTAGCAGAATATGTTTAGATAGCTTTAATCTTGGGGCATGGTTTTTAAAAATCATAATTGATTCCTTTCAAATGTATTCTGTTGAGTGATAATACTGTGTTTCAAGTATCAACTAGTATGGCTTCATATCTATGCTACAAATTATAACTATAAAGCAGATAGAATAGAAGTCTAAGGTTAAAGAGCAACTTATTTCAGAGTTTAGCAAGTGTTCAGTTGAGCCTTGCTTGCTAGCTATTTTAATTACTGAATTCTTGTTTGTGTATTTTTTTCATATATATCAATGTTTTTAAGAGCATCAAAAAGTACCTTCTTCAACTGCTACTAGGATAACAGATACCAAAATTCTTGAGCTTGTTTTATCAGGTTCTATATTTTCTGTAGTTGTTACTTCCTGGCTCTCTGCAGCACACTCACTGTCTCCACATAATCCAGCACCATGCAAAATGGCTCTCTTCTGTCCTGGGAATAGTGTCAAACCCATCACTGAGGTATTGTAGACAGATGTTGCCTAGGACTTTTCTTCTTGGCAGAGTGTGATTGCAGCCTCTCTTAACAATTCCTGGCCCTCAAGTGAATATAGGGGTAGGGTCACAGGTTAACATGGATTTTCAGCAAGGTTTTGGGACTTAGCGTGGGACAGACTCCTGCACTGGAGACTGTAGTTGTTCATGCAGCTGCCAACACCGGAATCAGACTTTGCAGGGCTACATCAGCTTTTGCTACGACAGGTGATGTTACAGAATGTAGCCATTGTGTCAGAAGGAAAGTGAGGTTGTCTGTCCATCTACCCAAACGGATGCTGCAGCACCATCCTGGGGATAAGCATTTCTGAGGCATCAGTTTTCCTGGAGTTCAGGGCCTAAAGCTGGAGGGAGAACATCAAAAAGCTTCTCTCTCATTAGTTGCTTCCAAAAGTTAATTCATCAGATCACCAGTAATATTTGACATTGTTTCTTCTGTTGTTCCCAGGGCCTCTCTAAAACCAAGTTGGTCATGGCAACGTGGGCATGTCCTGCAGACTTAGTGGCAGCTGACAAGTGGCTTTCAGAGATGACAGTTTGTGTTAAGTTGTTCCTGCTCAGGGAACCCCTTGGGAAACTTAAGTTGCAGGCTTTCCAGAGACTTTGAATGAATGAAAATTAATACGAAAGGAGCATTCGGATCTCCTAGGAAGCAGTTTCAAAAGCCCAGGCTTAATGTTCCTGTAGGCAATTTTTCCAAAGTGCTCTGGAGATGTGAGAGCACAAGGCCTCCTGCAAGGCAGCAGGTCTGCACTCCTCAGTCCCGTGAGAGAGCCTGTGGGCTGCCTACCCTAAGCCAGGTAGGAAATGACTCTGAGTGAGCAAGAACGTGAGAGGTTTTCCCCTTGTGTTTCCTCTCTGTCTGCCTAGATTAAACTGATCTGCAGTTAAAGCAGATGTTGGACTGGGAATCAATAGCGTGTAAGCAGGCGCTGCTGTCTGGATTTAGTTATTTCTTGGTCTCTGTCTGGAGCTGAGGTTAAAGGGAAGAATGTAAGCTTTTGTGAATTGTTAGACCTTTGAGGAGTTAAGAATTTGCCCTGCAGTCTGCTCTGAACAGCAGAAAACTTGTGTAGATGATAATATTCATCTTATTTTTTTTGCCTTTCCCTCCAAAACCAAATCTATTGCCTCTCCTGAACTAATGTGTAACGACTCCAGTGTTGACTGAAACATCTCTGTGCTTTGTTTCCTGAGCAGATATTGTTGCTTTTATGCTATTTTCCTTGGATGTGTGCTTCAGTGGAACAAGCAGGGGAAGCCGTATCCTAGAGTAATGATAACTACCTGAACACAAGTCACGCTGTCTTAATTTGTGTACATTGCAGACACTGAGGGTACTTCTGCTTTGATCTTTGGTACAAAGTTCCCTTTGCCCTCTCACATGGTACATCTCTGGGAAGAGTGGTAATAAAAAAGAATTCACTGAAGACTGAGAATTTTTGCTTTACACTTCTGACAGCATGAGAGGTTGTGACCAAAAGAGAAAAACAAATTACAAAAATGCTATACTATTCTACTTTGTTCCTTTGGGAAAAGTATTTTGGATGCAACGCATGGAAATATTTGTGTGTACTCATGTCTTCCCCAATGGAAATGAACTAGTTTGACAATGATTTGAGGAAATCTGGTGAAAATGACCTATCAAATGTTAGCAAAGTCCCAGTGCCAAATGTAGGCAACAAAACATTTTTGAGACTTGCTCATTCTCTTTTTGTTGAACACCCATATGCGCTCCTGAGAGCAGGATTTTTTCTTTCTCACTCTCATTGGCTTTCCCTGAAAATTCTTACAATGTTGTTTGTTATTCTCTGCTGATGGGTTTTGGCCAAATAAGGGTCAGTCTTTATGTATGATTAAGAAAGCATGACTGAATTTTGTGGCTCCATACTTTTGTTTTTGACTGCCAACCAACTTTTTGGATCTGAAAATCTCAGTCATTTAGGTGAGAATAAAACCAAGATTCAGCTTAGAGAAAATGGCACAGTAGGATTCTGCTGTAGGATTTTTGTGTCACTTGAAACAAGATGTTTTGTTCCTCATCTTTCCTTTCCATGCAGCTTTGACCATTTACCATCATAAATGGGGGTCCAGCTTGGATGAATGTGTGTCTTAGGTCCTGTCTTGTTATTACAGTAAACAGGACAGATTGAAAATGTATGACTATTTGCCAATGGGGTAATAAATATCCTAATCATTTGACAGAACCTGTTAATGTAGTTGTGATCCTGTGGGTTTAACCAATTCTGCTTGGAAAAGGGTTGGAGAGACAGCACCTGGTGCCAACACCAGAGAGAGAGTTGCTGAAGAATAGTAGCTAGAAGGTCCTGTTCTGCACTAGGTATTTTAAAATAAAATGAAGTTCCTGTGTAGCTTGCTGGGGGCACCAAGTGAAATGAGAGCTTCATTTAATGAAGCTGAATACAGAAGGAAAATCAATGGTCTTCCTACTATGAATATATATAATAGCATAAAAAGTATGCAGAATAAAATGGCTATCCTGGGATGTGTGAATAACTCTTTTTGGGTAATATGCTTCACCCAGTATCCCCCATTTTTCAGCAGTCAAAAGTGAATGTGTTGGGAAGATTATAACATACATAGTTTCTCCAAGTACTTTGTACTCTTTGAGGCTGGAGGCTTCCAGAACCAAAACGTTTCCTTCAGTTAGTTCTATGAATCTGCTTTTTCAGTTTTGTCTGGTGCTCCTTAAGCTCTTGGGTGAGAAATTGAGCAATCAGTACCTATGCACACATTCCATGCTACCCAGGATTAAAAAGTAAGAAAAACCCTGTTTCAGGTTAATGCAAAGTAAACACAAAATTCAAAGCTTTAGTCAACTAAAATTTTTCAGAGCAAACATTCCCTGGTTTATTTTGTTTTATTTTATTATTTCCCTCTGAGCAGTCACTTGGAATTGAGTGACAGAATCACCTGAGATACATAGTTCATTGCCACCTGGTATCTTCTTCCCTCCCCATTCTCACTGACTTGAAAAAAAAAGTGGAGGTAAACTGACAGGTTCTTTTTCTAAAATACTGTAGTATTAGTGGTCACCACTTTTTCCCCCAAAAGCATTCTTTGATAGAAAGAAAAGGGCTTTCCTTGGTACTTATCCAAGAACATACGACGTTCATCTGAAGTTGCAGGTGAGTGCGAGAAGAACTAGAGAAAACGGCTTTATAGTTCAGCTCTGCACTAGAAGTGCAGAAATTTTGTTCAACTAAAGGCAGTGGCACTACAGTCCCTTAAGAGAAGAGCAAGCAAACTGAAACCAGTCTGCAGAGTTTTTATTAAATCACATAGCCAGAGTTCATGCATTCAGTACTTAGTAAAATCTGCTTGTGGGAAATATATTTGGGAGCAAAAGTACTTAAAATTTCTTTCATCGTTTTTCTTATTTTTCAAGTTATATTTGGAATAGCTTAATACTTTTCCTGAAATGTGGTAGTGCACAGAATCTAAAAACTGGAGAATGGCAAGAAACCTAGAAATACTGGTAAAGAAGTGTATACAAGTGATGGCTGAACCTTTACTTCCTGTGCATGGCTTACCTGAAAGCCTGGCAGCTAATGCTGCTGTGATACATGCTCATTTGCTCTTAGTGGCAGCAAAAGTAGAAAGTGCTAAGGGTGCTTCCTTATTTTATTTTATTTTATTTTTTATCCTAAGTAAGGAGAACTTTATTTCAATCCATCATTTTACAGTAATGGATGTTTATGGTGAGATCTGAGCCGGTCAGCCTATCCATTCAGAAACAGACTGGCTTGTCTGACTAATAACATTACTGTTTCAGGTTTTCTGCTGCTGTTCCCCTCCCTCTCAGGACCCACAGCATCCACTTGTGTTTCAGCAGGTTAGTTGTCCTCCACTACATCCCCATGCTGGCTTATGTGTAAACCCAGCCATCTC
Source organism: Aquila spilogaster (assembly GCA_024606505.1). NCBI lineage: Eukaryota > Metazoa > Chordata > Aves > Accipitriformes > Accipitridae > Aquila > Aquila spilogaster. The sequence goes on along the minus strand of JANHGO010000001.1, from coordinate 80,457,291 downwards.
CGCATAGAAAAGGCCCAAACCCACTTCATTTCCAGTGTCTGTTGACGTTTGTTTAACAGAGTGCTTCTGTTTTATAACCTTTTATAGCCTTTATGGTCAACAACTGGTCAGGCTTGGTTGACTAGAGATATGTTTCATCAACCTCTGTGTGTAGACACCTCATCCAAGTTTGATCTGCTTATCTGAACAGGAAGAATTATTTTGAAGCACATTTAAGTCAAGTGGCTATAGTTCAGTAAATTAGAGCAAATTCTCCTTGAAGGAATCCTTTTCTGGACAGGGAAACCTAACTTCAAGCAGCTAGATCTGGGAGTATAAGTAGTGTTCACCTGTTTGATAAACAGGCAGAATTGTTTCTCAAGTTTCAGGGATTTTCAGACATTTGCTCTGCATTTCTCTAAGCTGTCTGAATCTTCTGAGGGTTAAAGTCACTTCATCCTGCTCTGCAGGACGGAGGACAGAGTTCTCCATCCTCTCATGCTCCCAGTGCTTTCTATCCTCTTTCTTTGCAATCATTTTTGCTTTTCTTTCCTATTTCTTTGACATTTTTTGACAGTGTCCCCTCTGTTATGCAGTTCAGCATAACTTGAAAAAAAAAAGTTAAATTTTTACTGGGGTCAGATGTCAAGCTTTTTAGAATGAAAATGAAGATCTGGCTTGCAAGTTTATCTTGACAAAAAGGGGAAATTCCTTTGTGAAGAATCCTTTTCAGAGAGTGCACAATATGTTCTGTGATTGCAGGTGATATGTCTTTGCCTCTTGTTGTCATTTACCCCAGCATGCAGTAAGGGCAAGGTGACAACAACAGAAAGGGGATCTGTCACCTTCCTGGAGTATCTGCAACCTTTTAGGCAATTACGTGTGCTTCAATCATTTGTGCTGCTTCATGGGTTTCTCTGCAAAAACACAGCAGTCAACCTTCTTGTTATCATGTCAATGTCACAAACAGACGGGTTATAATGAGGCTTTGCTTTTTCATCTATCTTTAATGAGAAGAATCCAGCGCTGCCCAACTGCTCTCTTTTCTTGCTTTATAGCAGCACTCAATCCTGCACAGAGAAATACAACAGGAAAACTCCACATTGCACGTGCTATGCTCATCAGTTCCTCAGCAGCTTCTCTGGCAGTCTCCGCACTGGTATGAATGACAGTATTTTAGCTAAGATCCTGTAGAAGTGGCAGGCATGGTGATTCGTCCTGCACAGGAAAGTTCTCTGAGTACATGCCAAAAATGACAGTAGCAGATTCTTCTTCACTAACTTCTAAGAAGCCACAGGTGCCAAACACTCTTAAAGATTCAGACTCCTCAGTATAGGACTAAAATTATAATGGATGCCTAAGTGCCTTATAATCATAGAAGCATAAAATGACTATCCCCTTCTTAACGTAGGGGACAATTTTTTCACTCCTCCTGCTCTGCCTGGCCCTTCTAAAAAGCTTATAGCCCTCAATCACAGCATTCCAGTTGTGTGGGATTCAGTTTCATTTCTATTTTGCATGAAAGTCTACATGTTTTTGTTAAACAAAAAAGAAGATAAAACCTCAACATCTCCTTTCCCCTCTCATTTTGAAATCATAAGCATATCACACTATTGGAAGACTGTATTTAAAAAAAAACAAAACACAGTGGTTTGAAATTAAGTTTATATTTGAACACCTATATTCAAACACCATCCCTTCCTTACACAGAAGCTGCTGTATTTTTGAAAACTGAAGGGATCTCAAGGTTGTTGGCACATGCCTTTCCCCAGAATGGTCCCATAGAGCAGATTTTGTAGCATTTATGAACTGTTTTGATAATCCCTCTGCTGGGCTACTTTGTAACTCTGAATTCCAAAATACTTCCTGGAATCTGTCCCACCTTGCTTCAAAACTGGAATTCAGACACTTAAATCATTAGGAGAAATAATTCCTACCAGTAATACAAGCCCTTTCAAGTATGTAACTCCATGTCTTTGTCAGGAAGTCTGTAGACCCTGTATGTCAGACAAGAAAGCAGGTTTTGCTAACAGGGAAATCCCTTGACTTTGGGAATTATACTGCAGTGATACCTTGCAAGTCATCACTTTTTCCAGCAACCTGTCATCAAAGCTCAACATCTTGTTCGGGTCTCACAAGCCAGGAAACAATTGCCTATGTAAGCCAGAAGCCACATAGACATCCCTCTATAAAGAGAGAAGTGTGATAGATTTTTTCTATGTCATGTTTCAAACTAAATCATTAAAGAGTTTTCAACTGCTGCACAAAAACAGAAAAAAAATTAGTAGCTTAGATCATGTATCTAATCATGCAGTAATCCGGTGGTCCCTTTGTTAAGTACACATAGTAGAAGGGCTAGATCCTGACTTGAGTTCCTCAAAATGCGTGATTGGTTGGTGTTTATAAGAGAAGGGTCAACCAGAAGGTGGGCATCTGCAAATGTAGTGCTTTGCAATTCTCTCACTCTGCGCATAGAAATAGTTCCTCATAGAAGTAGAGTACACTTTCATTATGCGTCATGTCACAGGGCAGATAGGAAATATGACCTGCGGGAGAAAAGTGTTCTTAAGGAAGATACAGCCTGCTGCTTGGTCAGATACAGAACTCAGACACCACTTTAATCCTCTGTCTACAGTGTGCCTCGAGCATTATTTGGGATGTCTCACCACATCACAGAGTACAAAGGGAACATTTACATTAAGCATTATGATAACTGCTTTACCTGTGCTTCCCTGTCTTTATTTTTCCTTGTGTGGCACTTGCTGTATGCATCCTGTGGGATTCCTTTTCCAGTAGCTCAGGATCTTCTTTAACTTTCCTATTTTTATTCGGAAGAAAAAGAAAGTACAAGTCAGTAATTTGATATTTCTACTGTATTTGTATGCACTTGGCTTGGTTTTTTTTCCCCCTCTGTCTCTTCTCACTTAGTGGTGAATGGATGACATAAATCCATATGATATAGAGCATACAGTTACTGATGAAGATGTTATTTGATTATTCAGCATCAGTATTTACAGTAGACTCTTTTCCTCTGAATTACAGACAGATTTGCTCCTATTATTGTGTCTCTGAGACTGTCAGCTCCATGGAGCAGGCATGGAATAGCCTAAATTTGAGTCCTTAGAGTAACGAGTTAGTCAGTTTACACAAGTGCTAAACTGGAGTTGTGCGGATTTTTATGAAACACAGCAAACCAAACTGATTCTATTCCAAAAACTTTCTGCTATTCTGAGATCCCTGAAATGCAGTGCCCACAAAATCAGTGCAGGAACTATTGAATTCATCTTGATTATAACGATCTCAACTGCTACTTACCTGTGGAAAACCAAAACCCCTGTAGAACCTGGTATGCTTGTTTATTCCGCTGGACTCCTATTGTTACAACTGATACACATTTAAACTGAGTGTTTTGAAGGCTCATCTGTTCCTCAGTCATCTTATTGACTCAATTCTTTTTTGATTTTATGGATTTTGCTGAGCAAAAATATTGGTTCAGGCAGGTACATGGTATTTCATATCAGTTATTTTCCTATAATTTGCTTGTTCCTTGTACACAGTATCAGATTGTTAATAATGCTAAGTGTAATGCAAGTTAAAGCTTAGAAGTTCATTTTCTGTTGTGCAAAATGATGCTTCATCAATAATAATAAAAAAAGGACAGGGTTACAGGTCTCTGCACTTGTACAGTTTCTTTAACGAAACAGCATTGGGAAGTGACATTTCCATAGCATTGACAAAGGATGATATATGGCTGCATTAATCTAATCTATAGTGCCTACATGTTTTGATCAGTTTTGTTTAATTTACTTTGATCAAATCAGAGATGTCATAGTGAGGGCAGTACAGAATGAGCCCCTTCTGGTGTTATACTGAAATCTTCCAATTTAAGTATTTTGAATGTTTGTTTGTTACATTATACTATGAGCAGTACTACTTTCAGTGAACCTCTTGAGAGGAAGACACTGGTACTGTTTTTGCAGGATAGCTCTTGAAGCTCCAGTCAGATGAGGCTTGCCGTAGGTGTGTGGCACCTGCGCTAAGCATTCTGTCCATCCATCTTGGCTGCCCAAATCCTCGTTATGTGGCTTTTACAGTTCAGTCGGAGAGCTCTCAGCAAACCTAAAACTGCAGTTAGCTGCTTGAGCTGCAGTTGGTCACACTTAACCATCCCCTTGTCTCATTGCTACTTATTATGGTATTTTGGTGGGGCACAGTTTTGCAGAGGTATTTATCTCCTTGAGCAGCACCAGAGGCACTGAGGCAACCTGTCTCAGTGAAAAAAGGTATTAATCACATACCAGCTAACAACAGAAGTTATCTGCTATTTTTGCACACAGACTGGATGCAGTAGATTGACAGCTCAGTGAAATACAAAGCAGGCAGGAAAAGATGTTCAGGTTTTCTGTGTTTTGAAGAATAACATCAGTAACTTTGTCTTATTATGGCAGGATAGTTACTGGTATAGTCAGGAGGAATACCTAAGCCAAATAGAGTCATAGAATTGTTCAAGTTAGAAGATACCCTTAAAGCTTGTCCAGCTCCCCTGCAATGAACAGGGACGTAATAATTTGTATGTTTTGTATAAACATACAAAGTTAGGCTGAGTTACTCCGTGAGTTTTCCTTTGGAAGTGTTATTTTAAGATAGTAAAAATAAGTAAACAGATCTTGCTAGAGTTGGTTTGGCCCACAAAGAGCTCATATAAAGACAAGGTGATAGACATGATTTGACATATTGGATGACTTTCAATTCAGAGTTGAAATACTGATCCTAAAAGTGTTTGAAGGAAGGGTACATCTGGTTGACCATAACCCAAGTGAGAAGAGGACTGAGAAGTCCAGTTGGAGAATGTTGTTCAGGGCTCTTGACCTAAAGATGTTGTCCATTCTCCCTCAGACTTCTCCCTGAACACAACTTTTAGTTTTCTTGGGTCACTAAAGCAAAGTACTTGAGAAGCAAGTTTGTGCCTGTGTCCAGTGTTCCTTTTGCTTAGCCTTCCTAGGAAGCTCATGCTCACCTTTGAGCTCCCACAGATGTTTTTTTCTCCAAAATAAAATCCTGGTACAGTAGCACTCAATGGACTGCCATACAAAAATGGAATTCAATTGCTCTAATAACAGACTATTTCGAAATACTCTGTGCTTCTTTCTCTCAAATGAACTTGAGAAACATTTCTGTTTGGAAAAGCTTTAGAAGGTTTGCCTGTCCCTGATAATTTGAAGGTTGTAATTTGTACATACATCCTGATCCTGCTGTGCAAAAAGCTGGAGGAAGCCCCTGAGAAAGCTGTCTATAGAAATGTTCATTCTTGCTGCCTTTACTGTAATCAAAACACGTTATGCAAATGAAGACTTTTTGTTTTGTTTCTTATTGTTTGTTTCCATTTTCTTCTAGTTTATCTACGCTGTACAAGAAATCTTCTTCAGATCCAGACAGTTTCTGCTTCATTTCATCATCAAGCACTACCTGCAAACTCTGGAAGTGAAGCCATGGTATGTGGAAGCTTGGTATGACTTAAATGGGATTTTTGATCAGGTTCACCGTTTCTCCACATTTGAATTCTAGAGCTACTGGAGACTCAGTACTTCAAATGCAGAAAATTCATACTGCAGGAGAACAGTTTTGGTTTAAGAGCATTTTCTGACTGTAGTCAGGTTCCTCCAACTATAGCATTCTGATTTCAGATTTCTTATAAATCAGGGAACATGTACACAAAACAGAACTGAACACATGTTGTTAAAAATCTTTGTGAACTGAAAGCCAAGTCCTGAGGCCTCTGAGAGGATCTGCTCAAACTCCCCGTCAGTCTCTCACCTGCAATGCTGGTAGTGCTGATGAGAGGGAGCATATTTATCGGCACAGAAGTTGCAGTACTAATTGTTAAGCTTTCTGCAGGTGCGTTACTGAGAACTACTTACCGGCTACCTAAATGACTGTTAACTACTAATGTATCTTCTAAGCTCTGTTTGCTTCTTAGCATAAAGGGCCAAACTCTTGTGACTTTTTACACAGGTACAGGGCAGATAGCGATAGGACAAGGGGGGATGGATTTAAACTAAAAGAGGGTAGGTCTGGATTAGATATTAGGAAGAAATTAGTTAGAGGGTGGTGAGGTGCTGGCATAGGCTGCCTGGAGAAGGTGTGGATGCCAGGTGCTCAAGACCAGGTTGGATGGGGCCCTGGGCAGCCTGAGCTGGTGGGTGGCAACCAGCCTATGGCAGTGGGATTGGGGCTGGATGATCTTTAAGGTCCTTTCCAACCCAAATCATTCTGTGATTCTGTGACTCTACTGGGTTTTGTTGTACTGCAGGTGCAATATGCCTGGCAATTTCAAAGTGTGGACTTAATGCTAAGGCAACACACTATGTGTTTTACAGACTTAGTTCAGAGGATTTCAGTAGGAAAATAACTAGCCTTCCAAAAAGTAATCCAGTAAATTCCTGTTTTTACAATTACTTGGTTAGTCATTTAATAATAAACCTTTCCATGGCTTTCCAAGTTGGCATGTATCTACCTACTACAGATTCAATGTTTTGACATCTCTGATGAAGGAAATACTGTTATCTACCAAGTACTGTGTTTTGTTGCTGTTGTTTTTTAACCTACTTTTTACCTCTTCAAGGACCATTAATTTCTGTTATGGTTTTCTGAAAGACATGAAAGTATAGTTCTCACTTCTGAAGTTGTAGAGATAGCTTAATGATAACAAATTATACTTCGCCAGATTGCATGTGGGAAACATTTGGACTTAATTGAATCGCTTGTTTCTTCCAACTGAAGTATCATTTGCAAATACATGCAATTATATCTATACATACTTATATATACCCTTTGTACATAAATATATTCATAATCAGGTCATTCTGATTACATTTAGCAATAGGACAAACAGGATTTCTCTTGCTTGGACTGAAGAGGCACTTTGAATTTGTGCCACTTGGGTTCTTTATTTTCTTGTTTGCTATAATTTTGGTAATGACCATGAGTTAAGTATTGCATCTTTTTCTTCTCATAAGCATATGTAATAGAAAATAATTAAGGCAAAGTTAGGCAGCAAGTAGCTATCACTATCTGTGGGGTAGAATGAATTGCTTGCTGTTCTGTGATATTTATAAAAGATTTAAAAATTAACATAAAACTGCAGTTAGTGATTATCTTGACTAAAACTTGTTCCTCCATGGGAGCCTGATGCTAACAGCCTACTCAGATTCTTTTCTTTTTATCCGATTTATTACCTACTCTTCTCAAAGAGCTGTTCACCAGGTTGTTAGTATGTTCTTTCTTGGTTCCATCTCTTGCCTACAAGTGAGAGGTAAAGTTTATAGCTTAAAGTTGCAGCTGTTACATTTAGTCATAGATTTTACCATAGCTTTTTCTTTACAGGAGAGCTTTCAACATATGATTTACAGTAATGCACCATGGTGTCAATTGCAGGCAATGTGGAATGTAACAGTTAAGCCTCAGTTACTATGATTATTCTCTACTAATCAATGGCATCTTTCCTCAATATTACTTCCCCTCTGTAAGAATTAACATTTTACTATTCATTATTCTACCCCTTGAGATTTCTTCTGTACTTAGACATACTTGCTTGAAAGAACATGACTGAAATGAGCAATTCCAGCACTAGCTTCAGCTGTATTTTTAAGCTCTTCTCATTTAGAAAGATCACCCTGTACAACAAACCAGGGAGCTCTACCAAGCCAACTAAGGTACTTGATTCTGTAGCATTTTCCTGGCAGTTGTTAGAGACAGAATCACTTCTTAAGACCATCTATTCCTTAAGTATGAACTTTTTTTCAATGTCATCAATTACTTCATAATTGGGACAGTCCTCTTATTTTGATTTCTAGTAGGTTTCTTCAATGGAAGGTACTGTTTGTTTCTTGAACTTGCAGGCTTTTTCTGCTTTTTAACAGTGCTTTCTGAGCTGTTATCTGGTCCTCATTTTTGTGATTAGCCTCTGCAGCATAGCCGGCATTACTAATCTCTGTTTTCACAGCAGCTTTGATGTATTCTACTCATATTCAGCTTCTCCATCTCTTAGTTATCCTTTTAAAATAAAATAAAAAAAAGCTGTAGCACTTCCTCCTGTCTTTAACAGTAGCAATTTGAATAGCATTCATTGCAGCCTGCACCTCTTCTACATTATGTTGATAGGTGCCCAAATATCCTACAGCACCTTAGTCTTAGTTTAAATAAGCATTTTTGTTTGTTAAACTTGAAACTGCAAGTTAACGTTACTGAGGAGTAACAGATAACCTTTAGTTCACAAGGTTACTGCCTCTCCATCCTGCTTTACTAATTCACCGTCTTAATATTTTTAAGGATACTGGGAAGTCATACTGATAAGTGTATACATGTAAAAAGAAAAAATACAAAAAGCAAATACATCATTCATTCCCACACGTTTGCCTAAAGAAGCTGTGGATGCCCCATCCCTGGACATGCTGAAGTCCAGGTTGGATGGGGCCCTGGGTAGCAACCAGCTCATGGCAGGGGGTGGAACTGGATGGGCGTTAGGGTTCCTTCCAACCTAAGCCACTTTATGATTCTGTGAAATTTTGAGGTTTTTGGGGATGGGTTTTCTTTTGTTCGTTTGTTTGTTTTTGACAATGACTCTGGATTGAGCCACCAGTTTGAGGTAGCACCAGGCTGTGGCATCACCACTGGCAGGAGCAAAATCCTCAGAGACCCATAGCCACACCTTAGCAGCAGCTAGCCATGAAGCTCTTTGGCTCCCTTACCAAGGCCATGTCCTGCCCAATGTTGAGGGGAAGGGCTGCACTGCCAGCTTCTGCCACCTGTTCCGGGCTGGGAGTGCAGCTCCAGCTCACTGCAGCACCAGGGGGGCTCTTGACACAGTTGTAAATCAGTCCCTGTCATCACTTGAATGTAAGTATCATAGTTGAAAATTGAGTGCATGTCAAGTAATCAATTTACAAATATTTAGTAATGAATTGTTAGTTTCCAAGTATTGACTGATTAATAAGCGTTTCATAATTAGTTAACGAATACAGCAAGTATTATATAAATGTAATGTGAAATTGATGGTGCCGTCTCCATGTTGAAAAGTGTCTTTCTCTCCAGTGATGAAGGAGCCATTTTGGTCCTAGGTTCAGGGTTCATCAGACAGTGAGGACACTGGGGCTGGTCACACACTTCCTGCGGCCCTCCATGGGGATCTGAGCATGATTCATGCGTGCGGGCAGCAGGATGTATCATTTCTGATTCTCCTCAAGGAGAAGAGGAGATAGATGTCTGCTCTGGAGACAGCCATGCAGAGGTTGGTTAAGCGCTGAGGATAAAGCCAGGCTGCCTTGTGCAGAGGATGCTGGCAGCTGCTGTGCTGCTTGTGGCTAGGGAGCCCCACACCCACCTTGGATGCTGCAGGGAGCTTGCAGCTCCAGCAAGAGCTAATTGAAGCTTCTGCTCGTTACATCAGTCTGGGCTTTGAAAGGTTGTAAATCAATCACTGTCACAACTTGTGTATTAATATATTTTGAATAGTATAAATATTGAATAATTAGTTTATTAATTGAATAAAATTATAAATTAAACTAATTAGTTAATAAGCATTGTACAAACACCGCTTGGCTCAGATTTTAAGAGCAGGAATTACCATGCTGTGAGCAAGTCCTCAGCTGTGGGTGCCTGGAAGTGACAAGTCTGCATCCACACCCATTTCCGCATGGGCCTCTGATGCAGTGATCCACTTCTCCTAGGGTGCCACTCAGAAGGGCTTGGCCGTGGCCTGTGCGAGGACACATGCAGAGGACAATAGGCAGCAGTCACCCTCCTGCTCTCTGGAAGTCACTGTGTGGAAAGCACCTGGAGCCCCTCAAGTTCAGAAAAATGGCAAGAAGAGTCAAAACGAACATCCAAGAAATGCTAATGAGGCAGAAGAAACCAAAGCAAACAGAAGCTTGAGGTAAGAACAAATCCCCTGGTCGGACCCAGCTGAACAAACATCAGTTTGGCACTGCTGAAACAACCAGCTCTCGGGGCACTGCTCAGGCACTCGCCTCCACGGTGCTGAAGGCCTCTAAAGCCTCGCAGGCCCCACATGAGATTTGCTCACTGCCTCTCCCTACAGTCACTATTTCCAGTCACGTGTCAGTTGAGGGAGAGGAAGGCCACTCCTCATCAGAGGATGCTTGAGATGGCATGAGGGTAGCAGTGACAGCAGCAACATAATGCCTTCCTGTCTGGGAACTGACATTTTTCTGAGGAGGAAAACAACAACAGAGTGAAAGCAACTGTAATTAAGTATTTCCACATCCATACGCCCTGGGCTGGAGAGTCCCTTCCTTCACTGAGAGCTGTTCTGGGGGTTGTGGGGTTTCAGCATCTGCGGGCCTGTGCTCCCCACTGCTCCCAGTTCCCACACCGAGTACTCGCTCACCACCGTTACCTCCATTTACACTCTGTCTGAGAGACATTTGTTTCCAGTCCTACACTGTAGGTAGGTCACTGTGAGCTTGGTGTATTTTCCTAGATGTCTCAGTTTCATCACATTCTGCTTGCTTTTTGTGCGTAGGGCCTTTGGCTGAGCCTTTTGTTTTCAGCTCAGTAGTGCTTCCTCTACTTGCCTGTGGGTTCGATGTTTGTGGGGCACTTGTTCTTGAGTTTGTTTTGTTTTTAATTTAATTGGGGCTGGCCTGGAGTTTTAAGTCAAAATAGCAGGAGGCCATTGTCTGCTTGCAGATGCACAGGTTCTTAGAGCTTCCTGCACCCCAAAACTTCTGAGGGACTAAGGCCTGGGGGAAGTGGAGGTTGCGGTTAAATGCAGTTCATCTCTCTGCCTCCCTAACAACTGTTAAATGCTTAGAGGCAATAATATATTAGCTCCCAAAGATAGCTCAATGTATTACCTACATATGGAGCAGTGATATTTCAGCTGTGACCCCAATACGTTATTATTGGCTTTGAGTCTTGTGGGTGTTGTACTGCACTGAGAGCAGTGTTATTGCAGGCAACAGGCATTCCTGTGCAGCAAGGTGCTGCCATCCCTCACATGAATTAACGTGGCTCAGAGGTTGGGCACCCTTAGCAGATAGGGAGAGGGATTGGAAAAGACGCAAAATACAAATCCATAATATGTACTGGAAAGGAGTTATGCTCTCTGTGTTCTTACTGCTCAACTTTAATGTGCCTTTGTTTCTGAGGAGATGGAAAAGCAGCATAAGTTCTATTCCTGCTTCTGATTTTTTTATTTTTTTTTTTATTTTTTTCCCTTCTGAATTGCTTATAAGGGCTTCTTCCCACAGGGCACAGATCTCATGACTGCTACCCTGAAAAACCTGCTGTGTGCCAGACCCTCAGGTGTGTGAGGCTGAATGGTCATCCTTCTGGTGGAATGCAATAGTGAAGTACTCCAAGAGGTAGGAAGCTTTTTTTATTATTGTTTTCCTTTGGCACTTTTTTCTGTTCTGTTTTGTTTTCCTGACCAAAAACTAATAATGGAGCAGCCTGGTCGCTGGTGCTTGCTTGTTGTGGTGGCAAGGTGTACTGCGTGGTTTAAAAAAAAAGAAGTCTGGAGGGAGATGTGGGCAACTCTCTTGAGTGAAGCTGTTCCTCTGAACCTGATCTGGTAAGACAAGCTGACAAGTTGATGGAAATTAGTTCGAAGCTGTTCTTCTTAATGTCCCAGGAGACTTGTGATTTTGGGAGCTATTTCCGCACTTTCTAATGTGGGAAGTCTTATGGGAGCAGGTGGTACTTGTGGCAGCCTTGGTCAAGCGTGGAAAAGTTTGTGTGTCATAACCAGTCACCCAGGTGACAGTTAGTGTGTGGGACTTCAATTTATCAGCTGGAGAAGGAGTTCTATGAATATGCAGTGATCATTTTAGTTAGCCTTTTGCTGGCACTGTTTTTCCCACTGTCCAAGTACCTTGTCTGGGGAGAAGGTACAAGCATCTCTCTTGGAAAAAGCGCTCTTTATTGAGGCTGTGATAGAGCAGTTACTGAAACTTCGGAAAAGTAAAACTTTAAATACATAACCTGTCTGCAGACCAGAAGCAGTATCAGCTATTGCACAATTAAGATAGGTGGTGTTTCAGATGACATGAACACAGAGCTTTTGACAGCAGCACAGCTTACATTTGATTCTTAAGATAAAATCACTTCAAATTTCAAATGGCTGTTGTACCTTTTACTGGGAGATTTAATACCTAGCAAAGGCTTTTGCAAAACCTTTAAGGTGACCTGTAATGAAAGACAAAATTGCAGTTCTATTGTTGAAAATAACTTGATCAGTTAGGAGTGCTATTTCTTGTTTGGTTTTACCCCCTGCCCCTTTGTCCTTAAAGAAAACCTGAATGACAATCCTCTTTCCAAGAAAGGATGAAATCTTTCCCTCTTGAAGACTTAAAGGTGTGCAGGTATCATTAAAGTAGGTACTTTGGAGGCACTGATTAACATGAGTTGCATTTTCAGAGTGTTGAAATGGGTTGGGAAGTACTGTAGTTTGTTGTTTTCTGGAAGTGAGTTTCACACACTACAAAGTCCCGTGGGGATTTCTCTTGGTTGCTCGTGTTGACAACCAAGCTTGAAGCCACTATATGTAGTTGTGGAAGTCCATAGAATCATTGGCTGTAGTGCTGTCCCTATGAGAAATGGTGCCATGCTCAAGAGCTAATGATCTAAATGGGCACAGCCAATGCGGTGATAAGGGAACAGCTATAGATACTAAGGAAAGAAATGTTATAATTGGTGCTTTTCAGCATTAACAATAATGTCCTCGTTCAGTGGTCCCTCATATACCTGGAATTAAGATGCCAAATGCGCAGTGTGTCAAAGTGAGGCTCACAGGATGCAGGTATGGAAGAGGTGAACTGGAATTTGCTTGGTGGGACCCAGCTGTGTGGTCTCCTGAAGAATACTTTCATGTCTGCAAAAGTGTAGTATAAAAACTTGGAGTGGACAACTAATAATTTAGAGTGTAATTTATAGTGTTTTTACTTCCCTTTAGTTTTTGGCTCCTATAAAATGTTGTGTTTATTTTCTTGAATATTCATTTCAACTGTACATACGATTAAAAATAATGAATGGTTATTAATTTTTATCATTAGTGCTATCATTACACCTACTCATCCTTTGATATTATTGCTAAAATTATCTTTAATAGTTTTAATAGGAGCTATTCTCCATTGCTAATGAGGATATAAATCAAAGTATTAAACAGGATAGAAAGTACAATTTTGGACTACAGTCTGAAATGAAATTCCCCCTGTGGAGTGGATACCTTCAGGCTTTGCTCAGAAGAATAATGATGCTTGTCTCTCTCAGATACTTACATGAGATGGGGTTTAACAACTTTACTGGCATCAATGGAACCGTGGTACTAGAGAAAAGGAAAGGTGGGAGATAGCAGATAGTATGTTGCATTTCTGAACTCTCTTAGGCAGGAGGCTTTAAGTCACTGGCTGCTGCAAGTTGGGGCTTAATCTATACTGAGTACTTGGGGAAATCCCACCTGCAGGACTTCAACATGAAGTACCCTGCGGGGGAAGCCTGTGCTCTGATACTGAGTAGATATCAGTCATTGAATTCCACAGGAGCATTCAGTAATGGTCCCTGTTTAATAACAAGGATACGTCTCTTCTAAGGCTGAGACGTGGCAAAAAGGAATAAACAGTATCTCTAGTAATCTTCCAAAAGGTGTCTGCTAGATGTGATAGACAAGTTCTGCCCTCTTATTGTACTGTTAGAAGCAGCAAAGCCGAGTACAGTCTAGCAAGGGCATGGTGCTGGCAGTGGATCAGAAAATCAAGCATGCTCCCTGTGCTTTGTTGTTTTATTGGTTATTTCATTCAGCTCCAGTTAAAATGCCATTAATTGTTGGGTTTTTTTTGGTGGTTTCTTTTTCTCAATGAGTACTGAACTCCCTACAGCACAGTGCTCTTGACAATAAGAGTAAAAGTAATATAGCAGGCTAATATTCCACTGTGTTTTCTGCATTCTTTAAATTTCCTGTTCATGGTTTAGACCCCTGCTTTAAGAGGATTGCAGGCTATTGCTATAGACTCTGCTAATGAAAGGTTTTCTCATATCCATTTTAAGCTAATTGTTGCTAGTCCCATCAGTTCTGGGGGCTGAGGGCAGTGCTGCACTGCATAGAAGAACCTGTTAATGAACTATACGAAGCTCATAGAAAGCAAAAGCAAAGAAATGTAACAAAACCTATCTGTCAATTATACGCATGGCCTACTCATGGCTAAACACTTCGGACAGTTGTGGGGTTTAGTAACTTTAATTGGAGTCTTCTAGCTGTGTCTCTGAGGCTTTGGCTCTCTCCTTGGATCTCTGGTGGACCCTTGTCCTGGGAGAACAGTGGTGATGCTAGTAGTCAGTGCCATAGCTGTTAGCTGTGCTGTGGCTTTGTTCACATGCGTCAGTTTCACCTTTCTCATGAGTGATGTGTAGTGAAGAGTAAGCTTCCCACAAGAATAAAGCAAAGCAGCAAGTGACGTTAGTGGGTGGAGCATTTTAAACTTTTTCCTTCGTTATTCTTAATTAGCCTGTGGACCTCACTGTCACAGGGCGCTGTGAAGGGTGTTCGTATAACCTCAGAAGATTTAGTCAAGTTAATGAACACATTAAGTCGTCATTAATAGTTAATGTTCTAGATCAAAATCTCTTGCTTGGGAATACTAATCTCTTATCTACCCCACTGGAAGGGGTAGTGGGGTCAAGATCTGCATTGACTTGGTCTAAATATTTGCTAGATAAAAGATATCAGCCATCCAGACTTCAGACAGACGGGACTTGGCCAAGGGCATGTGGCCAGCCTGAAGCAGTCAAGCTGGGGCCAGGGCCGTGGTGCTCCAAGCCAGAGCTGGAGCTGCCCCTCAGTCCTTTCAGTGGGCAGCCCACTCTATCGGTACTTGCTGAGTGCACCCTTTATGCTGGTGTAAGGCACATCTGGGGATAAACACTTTTAAATCTACTTGGTTTTGATAATGGGCTGTAATTGATGTGGCCTTGAAGAACTGTCTTGTTATGTTACATAACACTTTTGCATTACTGTTGGTGCTTTTTTTAAAAGAGATAATGTACACCATACAAGCAAA
>JANHGO010000001.1:80397480-80442138 GCA_024606505.1 Aquila spilogaster | reverse complement strand
TTTTTTCTTGCCCCCCCCCCCCCCCGGCTCCAGCGCGGGGGGGGGGGCACCCTCCCGGCAGCGCGGGTCTGTGTGTGTCCCCCCCCCCCCGCCGCTGCCCCCAGCAGTGTCCCTGCCCTGGGCTCCCCACGGCGCGGGGCAGCGAGCGCTCGGCCGCCGGCCCCGCGTGTGCTGCCCCGGCCCCGCCGTACGGGCAGCCTCAGGACGCCGGCCTCACCACCCCCCCCCCCCTCCCCGCCCCGCGCCGGGGGCTCTGCTCCCCGCTGCTTCTGAGGCGTGACACCGGCAAGGCACGGCGTGGGGGGGGGGGGGAGGGTGTGTGGAATCTCTCCCGGCACCGCCCGAAAGTCCCCGCCGCGGGTGCGGGTGGGGGCGGCCGGCAGCCGTGGCGGTGACGGCGGTGCAGGTTCGCGGGGCGGGGAGGGTCTGTACCACCGGCAAGGAGGTCCCCCTCTCCCCCCGCCCCGGCGCGCGGCAAGGCACGAGCAAGGGGCACGCGGTGGCGCGCGGAGGCCGCGGTCGCGGGGGGGGGGCGGGGGGCAGGCTCAAAAACTGACCCGTGAGGGAAATGCCGAAGCGTCCCTGAAGTGACACTCCAGCCCACGCGTCTATAAAGCTGATACAGAAAGACGCGTCGTCATCTGCTGTGGCTGCCTCAAAGCCGCTGGCAGCTGGAGGAAGCCCAGAGCCCCCCAGCACCCTCCCATGCTGGCAGCCCGACTGCTCCTCTCGCCGACATTTCTTGAGGAACGTCGTTCAGGCAACGGGCAGTGCCATTGTCCCCTGCCCCCCCGAGGGGTGGGAACGTGGTCACGGCACAGTCCTGCGAGGAGGCTGCGTAACAGGGGCCTCCCACCAGCTGGGGATGCGTATTTGAAGAGCAGGAATTACCGTGCTGTGGCCAAATCCCCCGTTGCGGGTGCCCTGAACTGACCATCAGCGCTACCCACCCGTGGGTCTGCCGCAGCACGGTGATCATGGAGGGGGGGCAGTTTGTGCTCTCCTGTATGAGCTGCTGCTCCCTGGCAGCGGGGACGCTGAGCGGCTCAGCTTGGCCCTCGCCAAGGGAGCTCGGCCACGCGCTTCCTGAGGAGACGGACGGACGGACACACACACAGCAGTTGTGCTCCTGATGTCACCACACGGGAAGCACCTACAGACCCTCAAAACAAGCATCCAACAAATGCTGATAAAGCAACAATTGCAACCAAACAGGCAAAACCAAAACGAAGAGAAACTGGAGGGGAAAAAAACCCCCAGACTTTACCCTGTCAGACTCTGATAAACAAACACAGTGCTCTGAAACTGGGTGCTCCAGGATCTCCATGTGCTCTCAGGGCAGCGCTGATCTTCATGAACTCGTTGTTGTCAGAGTACAAGTTTTGCAGATAAGGAAACATGAGGGGAAAAGCTTCTAAATCCATTAGCTGCACAAAATATAAAGCCCCTGTACACACAGTGAAGGGACTGTGTCTTCTGTGATCCTCTAACTGCCAAACCAACAGTCCCTTTGTGGTTCTGATGAGCTGGAGCAGGACTTTCCTGCCTCTGAGTTATCTCCAGATGCCGAAGACCTCCCTCCATCAAGGACAGGCCACAGACTTCATGATCACGCTCCTGTATAACTTGCTGTGTGCCAGACTGACATGTGCATGAAGACTGGATGATCACCTTTCTGGTGGAATGTAGAAGTGAAATACTGCAGGAGATAAGAGGCTTTTTTTTTTCTTTCCTTTTCTCTTTGACGCTGGATTTTTTTCTTTCCTGCTGATGAAAAGCTTTTACTGACATGGGGCAGCCTGGCCGCTGTTGGCAATGAAAAGCTTTTACTGACATGGGGCAGCCTGGCCGCTGTTGGCAAGGGGCTCGGCATGTCCTGTAAAATTGCCAAGGAGATGTGGGCACCTTGCTTTAGTGAAACTGTTCCTCTGCCCCCAGGTGTGTTAGGCTGACAAGATTATGGAAATTAGCTTTAAGTTGTCCTTTCCAGTCGCCCAGGAGGCAAATTCTGCTTTTGGGAGCTACTTCTGCAATTCCTAGTGTGGACAAATTTTGTTATGGGAGCAGCTAGAACTTTTGGTAGCCTTGGCCAAGTTTGGAAAGGTTTGCATGGTACAACGAGCCACTGAGGTGACAACTAGTGTGTGGGACTTCAATTCATCAGCTCGGGAAGGGCTTTTATGAGCATGCAGTGCTCACTTCTGGTAGCCTTTTGCAGGCACTGTTTTTTCACAGTCCCAGAACCTTATCTGAGAAGGTAAAAGCATGGTTCTGGAAAAAGTCCTGTGTGACCTATATTTTCCCACTCTTTACTGAGGTTGTGGAAAAGTGTGGTTACTGAAGCTTTGGAGCAGTGAAACTTTCAGAGATGCAACTTGTCTGCAGATTGAAAGCCGTATCAGTTATTTCAGAATTAAGATAGGATGTGTGTTTTAGATGGCATATGCACAGAGCTTTTGACAGCAGGAAAGCTTACATTTGATTCTGAAGATAAAATCACTTCAACTTTCAAATGGCTGTTGTAACTTTCACTGGAGAATTTAATATCTAGCAATGGCTCTTGCAAAACCTTTAAGGTGACCTGTAATGAAAAACAAAATTGCAGTTCTATTGTTGAAAATAACTTGATCAGTTAAGAGGTCTATTTCTTGCTTGATTTCCCACCTGTCCCTTTGTCCTTAAACAAAACCTGAATGACAGTCCTCCTTCCAATAGGAGAAGAAATCTTTCCACCTTTAAGACCAAAAAGTGCAAGTATCATTTAAGTATGTTTTTTGAAGGTGGTGCTTAGCATGAGTTGTGTTTTCAGAGCTTTGAAACAAGGATGGGAAGTATGGTATCTTATTTGCTGGGCATTAGTCTTGCACACTTGAAATCCAAAATGAACAGTGCAAGTTTTAGTACTTTTTGAAGCTGTTCCACAACTGGAAGGGAACATGGTTGGAAGAATCAACTGCTGTGTATGTCAGTCTGGCAGGAGAGTTCTTGCTTTAAGTCAGCCCAGCCTCCTTACATGCACTGCTGAAAGCTGCTGTGTGAAGCTCAGTTTGAGTAGGCACTGATCAGACCGAGTGCGCTAAACAAATCCTGCCAAGTCACATGGGTATTTCTTTTGGTTGCTTGTGCTGGCAGCTGAGCTTGAACCCAAGATCTGTTGTTGCTGAAGTCTGTAGAGGCATTGGCAGCGCTGGCCTCCCTATGAGGAGAAACAGTGCCATGCTGAACAGCTAATCATCTGAACAGACGTGGCCAATGGGATGGCAAAGGAACAGCTGTAGAAACTAACAGAAGAAATGTTAGTATTGGTGCTTTTCAGCATTAATAACATCCCAGTCCAGTGATCTCTCATATATACCTGGAAGTAAGATGCCAAATGCCCCCATTATCCTGAATGTGTCAGAGTGAGGAGGGGCATCAAAGGATGCAGGTATGGAAGAGGTGAACGGGCATTTGCTTGATGTTATGCTGCTCACTGGTTCCTGGCTGTCTGGTCTACCTGCAGAATACTTTCCTGTCTGCAAAAGCGCAATATTAAACTTTGAGTGGACAACTGATAATTTAGAGTGTAATTTATAGTGTTTTCACATCCTCTTAGTTTTAGGTTCATATAAAATGTCTTGTTTATTTTCTTGATTATTCATTTCAACTGTACATATGATTAAAAATAATGAATGGTTATTAATTTTTATCGTTAGTACTATCATTACACCTACTCATATCCTTTGATATTATTGCGAAAATTATCTTTAATAGTTTTAACAGGAGCTACTCCCCCATGCTAATGAGGATATAAATCAAAGTATTAAACAAGATAGAAAGTACAGCTTTGGACTATATTCTGAAATTGAATCCCCTCTGTGGAGTGAATACCTTCAGGTTTTGCTCAGAAGAATAACGATGTATGTCTCTTCCATGTACTTACACGAGATGGGATTTAACAACTTGGCCGGCATCAATTAAACTGTCTGTGGCAGTAGGGAGACAAATTCAAAGGCAGGAGAAAGAGCAGCTAGGACATTGCATTGCTGAACTCTGTTCTTAGGTCAGGAGGTTTTATGCCACTGGCCGCAACAAGGTGGAGTATGCTGGGTACTCTGGGGAATCCCACCTGAAGGACTTCAGCATGAAGTACAGGGCAAGAAGCCTGTGCTCCGATATTGAGTAGATATCAGTCATTAAATTCCATAGGAGCATGCAATAGAGCTTCGTTTTTAATTACTGGGATGCCATTTTTTTTAAAGCTGAGACATGGCAAAAAGGAATAAATAATCTTTCTAGTAATCTTTCAAAGGATGTCTCCTAAACATGGTAAACCATCTCCGCCCTCTTATTGTCCTCTGCTGCTTTGCTGCTTGTAACAGAGCAAAGCCTCGCAAGGGTGTGGTGCTGGCAATGGATCAGAAAGTCAGGCTAGCTTCCTGTGCTTTCTTGTTTTATTGGGTGTTTCACCCAGCTCTAGTTAAAATGCCATTAATTTTTGTGAGGCTTTTTCTTTTTTTTTTTTTTTCAGTGAATATTGAACTAAAGCTCACTTCATATAGCACAATGCTCTTGCCAATATGAGCAAAAGCAATGTAGCAGGATAATACTTTGGCATGTTTTCTGTATTCCTAAAATTTCCTGTTCAGAGTTGAGATCCCTGCTTTAAGAGGATTGCAGACTATTTGCTAAGGATTCTGCTAAAGAAAGGTCTTCAGATACCCAGTTTAAGCTAATTGTTCCTAGACTTGTCACAAGTTTTTGCGGCGAAGGACATCATTGCTGCACTGCATCGGGGAATATTAATGTATTGAATGAAGCTGCTAGAAAGCAAAAGTGAAGAAGTGCAAAGGAAACAGTTGTGCACCTAGCCTATTGCTGGCCAAATACTCTGAGCAATTGTGGGGTTTAGTGACTTCACTTGGAGTCTGCTGGCTGCATAGCTGAGGTGTTGGCTTTCCCCTCCATTGTGTGGTTAACCCCTGTCCTGGGAGGACAGCAGTGATGGCTATTGTTTAGTGCCATAGCTGATAATTGGAGAGTGGTTTTGTTTCTGTATGTGGGGTGGAGAGCAACAGCTGTTGAGAAACTTCTCACAAGAAGAAAATAAGGCAGCAAATGAAGTTGTTGGGTGGAGAGTTTAAAACTATTTTTTCCTTGCAGTGCTTAGTTAACCTGTGGACCTCACTGCCAGAGAATGCTGTGGAGGGTATTAGTAAAACTTCAGAAAGGTTTAGTCAAGTTAATGCATGTTGAATATCCATTAATGTAGTTAATGCTCTAGATAAAATATTTCTTGAGAACAGTCATCTCTTACCTATCAAAGTGGAAGGATGTAGTGGGCTTAAGATCTGTAGTGAGTCTTGCTCTAAATAATTGCTAGATAGAAGACATCAGTTAGCTGGACTTCAGTCTGATCCAGAACAGGTCCTCCTGGTTTCCTGGTCTAGGCTTTGAGGACAACTTGTTGTTCCTCAACAATTTAGGTGCCAGCCTTTAGATGAGTCACTGAGAAAATAGCCTGAGCCTGGAAAACTGGAGCTGAGTCCCACCTAGAACTGCTAGAGTAGTGCTGGGAGACAAGAGGCTATTGCAGGGAGGGTGACCAGAGCTAAGTCACTTGGCCCAGGGTCATGTTGCAAGCCTGCAGCAGTCAATTTGAACCTGGGTCCATGGTGCTCTGAGGCACCTTTTGGTCCTTTCAGTCTGCAGCCCACTATTGGTCCATGGCAAGTGCTCCCTTTACACTCATATAAGGCACATCTGGGCATAAATGTTTTCAAATCTACTTGGCTTTGATAATGGACTGTAATTGAGGCAGGCTTGAAAAACTTATTTTTAATGTTATGCAACACTTCTGCATTACTGTTGGCGCTTTTTTTTCAAGAGATGATGAAAACTATACAAGCAAATGGGGGGAATTACAGATGCATTTTCTCTTTGACCTTAGTAAATGAGGTCTTCGGTGCCAGTCATCTTTCAGACTACTTGATTATATATCATCATGTGTGTCTGTCCGAGAGCATCTCTCGTTTGAACAGCAACAGCTCCCTCTGTCTGCCTTGAGTAAGCAATGGGCTGTTGCACATCAACAGATGATGTTATTTTCTTGTTTCCTGCCCAGTGAAATTCATGCTCTTGAGATATGTTTGCAGCTTAAATGGATTAACTTTGAGATGGTTTTAGATTTTCTTCGTATATTTTTACGAGTGGTTGTAAAATTTTTGCTATTACTTCAACTTCCAGTTTATGAATGGAACAACTGTTTTAAAAAGGGGGGGTGAACTTGCATTAGTGCAAGACACTGTTTTCTGTTGAAAGTGAGCTTTGAACAACCCGTGAATCACTGTCACATTGAACATCTCTCTGGCGATTTAAAAGTTTTATACCCTCTTCCAAAGTGCTACTATTGTCTGTGCAACAAATGTGAACTGAACTGTTCTGTTAAAAGTAAGTCATGCACACTTAAGAACATAATAGTAGCTCAGCGTTAACAATGCTGCTACATTCATCTCAGCAAACTGTTATTGTAGTACAACTGAAGCTCTAGCAAGCCGTTTGCCTTGTGATGAAGAGCCAGAATGCGATTAAAGGCATGCTATTAACATTTCCTAGCTCTTTTCTCACTTTGACATTTGTCCTGTATTAGGGTTTTTGATCACAATCTCAGCAGTGCACTTTACTACGGATAGCACTTGAAGGTTTCACAAGGCTGCCTATAAAAGGTACATCATATCTCATCTGGTATTTGCTGCAATAGGTAAAGGAGAAACAATAGCCTGGCTGAAGTTTGATTTGGCTTAAAATGTTTTGCTCAAGAACTTCCTTTCTTTGTTAGTATTTTTTAAAATATAAAAATAGCTAGGGCTTCAGCTCCAAAGTACAGCACAGATGATGGCCTGATGCAGCTCTACTACTAGGAAGGTGTTTACAATGCATTAGGCTGCAGGGTGTGTTCAGATGACAAGCCAAAAATCGTTACCCTCCACCGCAGGAAGAAAGCTTGTTAGGGTTTGTAGGAGATGTAGTCCAGCCAGGGTGCACTGGATTCAGGTGCACATAGAGTCCTTTAAGCTGGCTATGGTTCCTGTGAGGTTTTGCTGCAGTCTTTCTGAATAAGTTTTTCAGTTCTAGTGTTTCAACCTTTGAAGGACTTTCTTCTTAACATAAAATTCCCAACTGGACTGGGGAATACATTTATTCTGTTAGGTTACTGCTGCCTCCTTACTGAACAGGAACATGATACCTTCAAGTGTTTTTCCCAAGGAGCCAGATTAAAAAAAAACCAAAAAACCCACCCCCAAATGTCAGTTTGCTCCTGTTCACGAGTTCTGCTTTTGGAATGAAATACCAAGGTTGTCTTTGCATCTATGTGCATGGTTAGACGTGTAAGAAAATTTGCAATGAATGTGGAGTTGTATTTCATTGCATGGTTCAAACAAGTGTGTACGCTTATACTTAAGAAAACTCTTGTATAAAAGCAGCCATTTGTAGAGTGTTCTGATCTTTCATGCTTCACAACCAGGCCTGAGGGATGGGTTTTAGAGGCATGTAACTTGTGGAAGACGAAGTTAAAGCTTTATCAGAATTAGAATGTGCTCAGAAATTTTGATAGCATATACCATTAACTACTGAAACTGTTTTAGCACCCAAGCCTCTCCTCAGAGGTGACAGTCACACTGTGGATGTGCTTGTTGTATGTCCCCTTCTGGATTTAACTCCTATACTTCAGACTCACTCTAAATATAAAATAGAACCACTTTATATTTAAAAGGTCACTTCAAATTCATGATGCATTTTTCTGTAGTTAATAAAATATGAAATTCTTTCACATGATGAAATATTTCATGTGTTTTTCTTTTCCTTCAGTAAATGTTGTCAAGTTCAACAAACATTCTTGAATGAAAAACAGTAGCTTCTGGGCGGGGGGGAAACCTAAACAACCCCAGCTCTACAGCTCACTGACGGTCCACTCACTTAGCCCCAGGGTACATGGCTAAATTATTAATCCAGTCATTGCTGACTATTCAGTAAATGGCAAGTGCCTGGCCCTTCAAGTGCCTTGGCTCTTCTTATTTTTTTGAGGCCCTCTGTCCAGCCTCTCCTTGCCAGGAGAATGACAGCAGCCCAGCTGGCTGGCTGCAGTCACATCACCCTGGACACCCCAAAGTCACTGTGGAAGGCTGCTAGTCTCTGCTCCCTATGTGCCAGCTTGAGCTGAGCCTGAATCTGGTGCTGTACCCATTAGTCAAGTCTAGTGTAACATACAGTCTGCTCCATTTAGCTCTCTAGCAGGGACAAAGGTCTCTCAAGTTGTTCCCTGTAGTCAAAATGCTCATTTCACTGGAAATCTTTCCTGAACCTGTACAATTTCTCCCAGTGAAACTCTCCTTAATGCAAGCTCTGTCTGTAGAGAGCTTGTTTTGATGAAATAATGCTTTCTTCTTTTTATACATAAGTATATAGATAAAATAATCCTAACTAGCCTTAATTAGAAAGGGAAGTGTTATTATCTTAAAAGAATTCTGCTCTTATGAAACTTAGTTAAGCTTCACTCTACTAAAAGGTGTAATGTAAATTTGCTCAAAGAAAAACAGTATGTGGTGACTGCAAGATAGTATGCTTATAAGTAAGAAATCATCCAGTTGTCAGTGGTGTTGATAACAGACCTGCTAGTTAAAGCAGGGGGGAAGTAGATGAACAGCACCTTATTAATGACATAGTGAGGTCTGTTGGGCTTGGTGAGCTATTCTGTGGTTAGTTGCATGTTTTCAAAGCAAATGATCCAGTGCTACATGTTATTTTGCATGCAAAATAACTAAGTCTATAGTGAGTTCTGTTCTTTTTCTGTTTACAGATAACCCCGTGCTAGTCACAGCATTGGTTGTGTGAGGCTTGGGATGTTTTTGAGAGCAAAAAGCACGCGCAATAGGGAGACAGATACTTGCTGGTGTGTACCAGTTAGGTGAATATAGCTAGATAGATTGGATAGATGAAAGTAGAAGACAGCTATGGTCCCTATGCTGTACTACCAAGCCAGATGTCTGGTGTTTCCTTCCTGTTGTCTTGGCATGTTGCTTGCATGAACACCTACTTGTTATCAGAGCCAGCTGGACACGGGGAATCCTCTGATCTGCCCTTTGGGCTTACTGGTCCCAGAGCACAGCCTTGCTGCCTGCAAAACCTGGAGAGCCAGCCAAGAGGCATTGAAGTCTGCATGCTTGGGCCATGAGCATCTGAGGCAGTCTTTAAAGCCCAGGGGGATCATTTCCAAATCTAATTGGTATTTTGGATCTCCCATGAAGTATTTGGGTAACTGGTGCTGTACTGTGTATGTTTGGGTGGGGATGGTGGGGAGAAGACTGGGTTGGTTTGTTTTTCAGTTCAGTTAAGGACTATATTGCCATTCCAAGGGGAAGTGAATGTATTTCCCAGCTGGTTTGGTGCTCAGAGTTTTAAGGGCCATTTCTGTCAGCTGCAGTGACAAAAGATCATCAGATCCTTCCCATGTGCCTTGGACTTGTGTTGTGGGACTTAAATTCTCCATGCATGCAGGCAAACCAGGAACAGAGGCAGCTTGGACCGTGCATCTTCTGTCTGAAGGATGGAGGGGAGAAATGCTTCCCTCATGCTCATTTGATGATGAACGTAAGGGAGCCAGGGTGAACCCATCTGTCCCTTACAAAAGACTTTTGCAGTGAATGAGGACCGAGGGCACTAGAAGGGAAGGGACATGTGTCCAGGAACAATGTGTGAGCTGGCCTTGTAGTGCACCTCCTGGCTGGTGCCACCACCGCTGGGGTCTGTGGCACACAGGTGGCAGGCAGCTATCCAGGCTTGCCAGCTGCTGCAGCTAGCAGGGAGGAATTGCGCTAGCACACAGCCTGTCTGTCTTTCACCTTTGGGAAACACCCAGCTTTTGACTTCCAGCCCTGCATAATGGGGTTCCCACACACAGCTGGGAGCATCATGTGAGGCACAAACCTCTAGTGAGGTCTAAACTGAAGTAATAGCCAGAGGCCTTAACCAGTCTCTGGTTACTTCATGAGTGCTGCTGTTGTCCCTGGCCTTCTGTCTACTCATCTGCACCTGCAGGGTTGAAAGCCGTAAAGAAATCCTGTTCAGTCTGAACCAAAAAGTACAGCTGGGCTTTGTGTGCACAGAGGGCTTTATAAAGGTCATGAATTGAGCTTTTGTGCCAACCTTTTTGTGATTTACTTCTCATTGTTTCTCTTTCTCCAGGAATTTCTCCTCTGAATTGCCATCTGCTAGCTTTTTTAACAGGGACTTCTGTGTTGCAGGTTTTCTATTAGTGCATGTGTTAACGCCTTTGTGCAGGAAAGCTGGACCACTGTGCAGGTCTGTCACTGCCTCCGTGTGTTGCTAAATCTGCTGGAGTCATGCTGGAGAGTTACCACTTGGTTTTTGGAGGGAAGAGAACAACTAGCTTCAAATAGTCTGCAACACCGGGTGTAAACTAATCTCTGGGACAGCAAGGAAATCCAGAGTGTGAGAAAGACTGTCAGATCAAACACAGATTCATTTGTTTTTACAATCAGTTCTGTGTTTTAGGTCTCCGAGGGGTTCATTCAGACTCATTCATAAGTCTTCTGTTACCAGCTCTGAGCATGTTTTGAACTGCTTTCGCTCTGATGCTGTGAAAAAGGATTAGGCACAAAAGACCAGCTGCAAAGATGCTTCTTCTGGTCACTTGTTATAACTTGGGTTTACTGCTGCGCCCAGTCCTGCAGATAACTGATATAATAGACTGACATGTTCTGTCTCTCACTTTAGTAACAAACACTATAAAATGCTCAGGACACTTTTGATTAGTAGTGATGCAGTTACGGCACATGTAC
Source organism: Aquila spilogaster (assembly GCA_024606505.1). Taxonomy (NCBI): domain Eukaryota; kingdom Metazoa; phylum Chordata; class Aves; order Accipitriformes; family Accipitridae; genus Aquila; species Aquila spilogaster. The sequence continues at coordinate 80,431,300 of JANHGO010000001.1, read as the reverse complement.
AGCCTTCATATATATTACCTTAAAGATACTCAAGGTGATTAGGTCACACTATCAGCATTAAAAATTCTTCATAATTCTACTCTTGGAAGAAACCAGCATCTCCTTCTGTGCAGAAGAGCGACAGAAGCTTCTTCTGTTGAAACTCAGCCAGGTACTGTTTCTGTTTAGGAGCTGAAATGCATTGATGGTAAATAAAAAATTGTTACTACTGCTTTGTGGTTTCAGCTATGGCAGAGAAGGAAAGGCTGGGCTATGCAAAGCAGGAATCCTGGGGAAGGATTAATTTGCCCATCTGCGGGGCAAGTGTCTAAGTAATTTAAGGTCCCTCTGAGATGATAGAGTGGGTTGTCTGTGAGAGGCACTTGATTTCTTTAAAATAACTGGTTTAGCCTAGATGCCTGACTTTTAGCCATTCAGTGTTGGGTAAGATGATTCTCTCCTGCATATCTATATTAAGAAACAAGCTGTTGATTTTTTCAGTTTTCCAGTGTTAATAATTGCAAGATTTCAAAGGATATCCTAGCAAAAATAGAAATCGGGTGGGATGTGTGCACTCACCTATTCCTTCCTAGTGCCAAAGCCCACTTTGTAGGTAGAAAGCTGAGAAGATCGGTCAGTTCTGGGTTGTGCTGCACCTCAAGAAAATACTGAATGTCAATATATTTGAATAGCAAAATGCAAGCCAGAAATATCGTTAAATAATGACAGGTGTCTGCACAAGTTAATTGGTGATCCTCAGGGAAAATGATTGCGTCCCCTGAATGTCGATAAACCCCACTTTATCTGTGGGGAATCAGTAAAACCCAGCATCTCCTTTGCTTTTGTTCCGACAGGTGGTATCTTATCTAGTGCTTCCCCTGAAAGGGTCAGACCCCTTTGCCTTTTGTATCTCTTGGGGTCTCTGAACTCCAGTTTGTCCCTAGTTTCCTTGCACAGACCTGTTTTGAGGCATGAGTTAATATGATGCTGCTTGGTCCCCCAAATGTATAAATTTGAGTCCCTCAGATTCACTTCCCAAAAGGTAGACTGTTTCTCAGGAAGCTGTGTTCAGCTAGGGGTAAGAACTGTAATCTGGAGGTGGTATCTGCAGTTAGGCACCCTAGTATCACAGAAAATTGGAGGACCAATTACTATCAATTAGCTGCCATCTAACCGAAAATCCCATCTTTAAAATTAAGGACTTTTAAAACACTTCTTTGAAAAATGAGAAAGAAAAGAAAGGTGGTGTGGAAAAAATCCAGGCCGCCTTTTTCTCTTGCATAGGTTTGCTTATACAAAGTCTCTCCCAGAAATCCAACAAAAACAAAATTACTGTAAATAACAGGGGACCTACGAAGGCTTCTGCTGACATTGGTAAGCTTGACATGACCTTAAAATGAGCATGAGGAGCCAGCCACAGCCTTGAGATCTCCTGTTTTGTTTTAATAGAATACAATAGATAGATTGGAACAAGACAACCTTATAAATAGTAAAAGTTCAGGTGTGATGGTTGAGACAGATTAAATGAGGGTTTCTAGGCAAATAAGGCCACAATAAAGACATATTTCAGTTCTTGGGGTTGGGGTGGTTTTTTGGCTGTTTTTTCTTCTCCTGGTTAACACTGCTTCGTTCTTCTGGATTCATAAAAAATGAAGCTGAATCAGGACCTTGCTGGGTCCCCACATCAGCCTAGAACTGTAAGTTGTGGCTGGCTGTGCAGGACTTTCCATACCAATTCTCACATTATTCCCCCTTTACCATCACAGTTTAAACTCTCTTCCCTTTCCAAGGCAGAGAAAACTTTGTGGGGCTCAGGTTTTAATGCATAATGCAACTTTCAAAGTCCAAAAGAAGCATGCAGAAATCAAAGGATTGACATGAAATTATTTGATTCTGCAAATAGCGATGCTGTTGGTTCTTCTGTTGAAGAGGCTGTATCACCTTCAGGATCTACTGTAATCAAGACAGCCCCTTGCTGGATGTTGATAATTTAGTTGTTGCCACTCTGGAAAAGGTAATTCACTAACCACTGTATAACAATTTTCTCAGGAGTTGTTCCCCAGCTGGCTACATGCATTTCTCAAAGGGTTTTTTCATTCAGTTTTACATATGTTAATATATATTATTTTTCTTTTGCCTAAGATCCCCAACAGCAAGTGGAGTTCTCATGCTGGAAAGCAGCATTTCCATTTTAAATAGTCACAAATCCACTTTTTGTGAGGAGGGAAAGGCAGGAGCATGGCACTATTCACATGGCTAGACCACTGAGCAGACATCTTCCCATGCTTGCTGAGCAAGACTGGCTGGGAGTGGAGTGACAACATGGGGCTGACACTAGGCAGAGTCGCCTGCCTCAGAAAAAGAAATCCTCGGGTTAGCAACTATGATACAACCTACCTAAATCCCTAATAACTAAGGGCTGGCTTTTATCAAAGTCTGACAATTTCCAGCCTCACCAGAATTTTTATTTTAATGTTGTTTTCTATCATTTCTATGCCAGGCTTATTGCTGTATATGTCGGATTGTCTCTTGGTTCCAGTTTTGTGTAATCTTGTTCCACAGGTTCAGGGGTAAGTGCCAGCCCTGCAGCGCACATGTTTATAACCCAAGCAGGAACTGATTCTTGTAACTTGGCTATCTGGTATGGCAAGTCCATCTAGTCTTGGCCCTAAGGGACCAGTTTGGCCATGCTTATCTTAAAGCATTTCTTGAATGTATTCTAGTATCTCCAATGGCAACTGTTCTTTGAGAGGCACTGTGGGGCCCAAGTGAAGCCATGGCATGCAGCTTTCTTGGTGTACCTCCCCTCCCACTGCCAGCAGGTCAAAGGGGCCTCTTGAAGAAAGATCTACTTAATGCAAAATATTCCCTGGTGTGGGAAACTGCATTTTGTTAGCAAGCATCTCTCACCCAGGAGGTGTGTGTTGGTTGCCACGGGCGGGAGGACTTGCTGTGCTGGGATACCAGGGGGTTGTTTCTTTGTTTGCGGTGCTTTTTCAAGTGCAGGGCCCTGCTGAAAGGCAAAGGTCCCCATCTGCTAGGCAGCATCGTCTTTTTCCATGCCACATCTTCAGCATTTGCACGATGTCTGGGAGGATTAGAAAGCTGGACTGCCATGGTAGTAAATAGACAAGATCCAGGCACTGCAGCAGTGGGGAGCACTGGAGTAAGTCTTGCAAAGAACAGGCAAGTCTTTGCAGGTCTGAGGTACACCTACCTGGTAAAGCAGGAAATAGCTCCGTAAAAGCCCAGTGGACTGGCTGTGGTACCATGCTTAAAAGGGCCCCGTGTTCCTCCCCAAGATTGCCATGTACCTTTGGTGTCCTGCCTGGTCTGGGGAGAGATGGGAGAGATGTGTTCCTGCTGATAGTCAGGAGTTCCTCTCCTGTCTGAGGCAGGTGAATTCATAGCTCTAAGAGACATGCTAAGGCGGAGTCCTTAGTCAGTTATAAATCATTTACGCTTTCTCAGTCCTGTGCTTCCCAGACCTCGATAATTTCATCGTTCCAGCTGAACAGGAGTTTTACCTTGTTAAATTCAGGGAGTGCCACTGATGGCAGCAGTCTTTTATCCTGTCCTTCTCATTTTCTGCCAGACCCATAATGAATGATTAATCTCAGTGTGTTGCAAACGGTGCAACTACCTGTTTCTTTTGCCTGTAATAAAATATATGCTGTTTGATCTGATTGTGCAGCATCTGTATTTGGATTTTTTTTGCCATTTCATCTGTTTTATATTGTGAACTTACTTAAAGAGCTGTACTGTAACTCTGGAAAATGTAGGTTTTCCCCTATTGTCCCTCTATTTTTAATGAACTGATTTCACTATTTCTAATGCACATCAGCTTGTGTGCCTTTACCACCTACCCATGCTAAGACTCAAGTTTATTGATTGTAAATGTATGTTCCACTACTCTTCATGCTTATTGTCAAAAATCAAAGCAGCCAGATACATCTCTGGTCTACAAGCCCAGTTTTCATGGAGATATCACTTTAAAAATCCAATCTCCCCTCTCTATTCATGGTCTAGAGCAGATCCTCAGGTGTAAATTGCTACAGCTCCATGGGACTATTCAAATGGATACCAACAGGGCCTGTGGTCTTCCGGAGCAGCACATTTTCTGACATTTCTGTATATTGGAATCATGCAAGTCAAACAGTACTTAAATAATACAAGAGTGTGGAAACACTGGGCCCATTGATTTGTCATCTTTCTTGAAGTTATTTATACTAAATTTTTCTTCCAATACTCTTTTTGGGTTGAAATACTGAAAGCACAGTAAGACAGAAAATAAGTTGTGCGGAAACATCTTCATAGGAGGCTTGATCGCTGTTATGCCAAGAGCAGCTACCTTAATTTACTAATGTATCATTCACTTCAAAATAACCCTGTAATTTTTATGTTGTAAATTCAATACTTGCTATTTAATATTGCATAAACTATATTGCTAGTTCTCGGGACTAAACTTAACCATAATAGCTATACCCAATATATACTTGTTTGGATAGCTTGAAAGTCTGGTGGTCTTCTTGCAGCAACTTAACAGGCACATCGTTGACTGACTTGCTGCAGTGAGGTTTGTCACAGATTAACTCTTTGGATAACTGGGGCTCAGAATTTACAAGTGGCCCTGAAAAGCCCAATAACTATGTGAAGATAATTCTGCAGCTCACTTGAATCTTCCTGTCCTCAGGAAAAGTTACAAACCCAAAGTAGTCACAGTTTCCTTACTTGTTGACCCACCTCCCCAGTACAGTGACTCACTAGTGTGTTATTTTGCTTCTCTGGCCTTACCAAAATGCTCATTTTGTTGGTAGTTGGTATGTGGTAAAATGTCTCATAAGTTGGTAGTTTTTAAGGCCAGGAAATGTGTGGGGATCTTCTTAGTAATGGTGGTGTGAACTTCTGTTCATAGCAACTCACCTGCTGTCTGTATAACCACAGCTGGCATTAGTGATGCTTTTTTAGAAATGTGCAGCTGATGAAATGCTGAGCTGATGCATGCTTTTCCATCACTTATGTTCAGATAGTACGGATGACCTCAGAGGTATCTACTCATTTTATGGGCACCCTACCTTTGAAATCATTAGTGCTTAATTTTCACTGCTGCTTGCACTCAACAAGTTAGTAGTGGCTTCATGAATTACTAATGTGGTGCTTAAAGGTGAAAAGTAAAGACCTCATCAAATTCTGGATATTTGCATATACACTGCAGATAATTAAGTATCTGAGAGGCAATGCTTTTTTCTTCTCTCCCCCTTTGCTGTTAGGGTATTCAATAAGAGAGTCCATTTAATATCTTTTGCTGGTGAGGATTAACCTTTGTTTAATGCTGTCCAGTCCTGTATGGTATATTATATGCTGCATTAACCCTCATTTGCAAAGCAGCTTCTTGGGTTCTGTTGTGTTTACACTGGCAAGCTCCAAGAGGTAATTACAGAGCTCCTTTGTTAGAAATTAAGTGCTGCAGATGAAGACTTATCCAGTAAATCAGAAATCACATATACAGTTCAGTTTAAGAACTCGGAGAGACCATCTTTTTCTTTTCCCTCTGAAATTCTTCTCCATCAAATCAAAAGCAGTTCTTCAAAGCACTGAAGTGTATACTTAGCATTACACTCTTGAATTCAATAAGACACTTCTGCCTTTACTAAACAGGCATGTCTTTAAACAAAGCACTTAAACACATGCTTAATTAGTTATTGAGGCAAGAGGTATGGTGTATATATACTGTTCACATTTAAAGAAGGGGATTTTTTTTTTCCCCGGTATATATGACCTCTTTAAAGCAGGAAACATGCTTCTAGCTTGAGTAATGGCTTTTTTCTTTTTCAAAGGCATTTCAATTCAGTGTAGATAAAAATGATCTTTTAAGAATGAGTCAAAAGTTTAAATGCCTGTTTTACCCAATCCCTTTTGAAACCCAGTTCAGACATACAGCTTCTTTGAAATAAATAATTGTGCCAGAAGCTATGTTCATCAGGAAACTGTTTTTAGTATCACCTGCATAAACTAAATCACAGATGCTTCAATCAAGGATGATTTTTTTTTAAAGAAAGGCTTTAAATTGCCTACTCTGCAGTATCACATGCTTGCCTGTAATTTAGTGCCTTATCCAATGGAGTGTCACAGGCATTAGCTTCTTCTGGAATGTGAAAATGATTAGAAGATTAAAAATCCATATACAATTCCCTGATTTTTTACAGAATACTAAAAACGTGAAAAATGTTTAAATTATTATAATTCTGATAATCGTGTTCTAGACATTCTTCCTGCCTTGTATTGCACAGTGTATTTTTTCTTTCTTTTTTTTTTTTTTTTTTTAACCAGAATAATGAGTTAAAGTTTGGGTTATATATAATTTGGGTTTTCTGAAGTTTGTTTTTTAAAAAGGAGACAGGTAAAACTGGCATTGTGAGCAGAGGTGTTCTGCCACTCTGGCATACATGGGCACTCCACAAAGCATTACTTGAAAGAGGAACTGTGAACTCTTGCACATCTGAGCTGATTGCTTTAGGAATAGGAAAACTGTGATGTTCTTCATCTTTCCAGTGACAGGTAACATCACACACCTGGCATGAGACTTTCAAAAGGGGTCATTCTGTCCTAGCTCTTACGGTGGGGGACAGCCATCAGTTGACTTGACAGGATTAGAGTGGGCAAAGTCAGGTGTCAGTGTTACTAAACCACTTCTTGTTTTAAATTGACTTCATACTGTCTGGTTTGGCGGTGCTAGGGTACAACTCTCTGCAGCTTCTTCTGTTGGTGTTCTCTGCTGTTGTGACAGAGACCAAGACAACCCGTGCCCTCTATTACTGGAGCATGCATATGTAGTGAAGCATAGGCCTTTTGGCTATGCAAAAGGGAGGTGAATTAACACAGCAACTGCAGCATATGGAAGAATCATACTGAGGCCACTTCTGTCGCTTCTAGGGCCACTAACAATTTCTATGGTGTGTTAGTGAATGGACTTGTGCTTTGTGAATGCAAGTGTGGGTTTCGTTACCAGAACCCTTCAGGAAATTGGTGGACAGCAGTCTGTTTGGTTTGCCATAGACCAGCCAGAGGAGTGGAGGTCCAGGACACTATTTCTACAGATGATGCCGCTTTGCCTGTACTATCACTGATATTAGTCAGCAGTTTTCAACAGATAGATATCCAAAAGTTTTCTAGTCATTGCAGACCTATTTGTAAAGTTCATGTGCAGAGGACTATGTAGACTGTAGCCATTATACTCACCATTCATGGGTTCTAATGTCGTGGTGAAAATCACTGTTAGTAACAAGAGCATTGCACCCTGAATAAAACTGATTGTTCAAAGCTTCACTGGAAACTGGTCCTGACCTGTATTTATTTGTAACAGATGCTAGAGTGAAAATTCTCATATGCAGGTACACACTCACCTGACTGGATTTGTTGATATAGAGACTGAATCATGTGCTCCTGAATCTGTAACAGTGAAGCTCAGACTTGACCACAGAGAAATTTAGGGGCATTGATTGCCAGTGTTGAATAGACATCACGCTTCATTTGGAAGTGCTTCAGCCTCTAATTCATCTAGCTGTGACTAAACTGTGAGCGAGAGCCATAGTGGGGCTTGAATGTCCTTCTATCTAGTTAAAAAGCTAGCCTGGCAATAAAGCCTGCTGCAGATCTGGAACAGCTGCTTGTGGAGGAGCAAATGGAGTGATACCGAGAGTGTAAGCATCAAATTCAGAGGTATTCATGTTTCCACAAAGTTCCACCTTATGACTGATAGCTAACAGGCACAGACGTCTGTTGCTCTGCCAAAGATGTATGGGCATTTTCATTGTTTTTGTTGTAAGGCAGACAAATATCAGTGTGCATTATAAACAAATGACATTACTGAAAGAGGTAATTGGCTGGAAACACTTCATACTTATGTAGAAGTTGTCATAACATCTTCATAGTTAAGTGAATGCTTAACTATTAATTTTCCTCCTTCCAATCGACATAAAGTTCCTAAACTACCCTCTGGTTTGAAGCAGAAGGAATGGCATTTGCTCTATCACATAAATTTGTCTCCTGCTAGTATGGGGATGTAGGTCTGTGTTTGGCACAGACTTTCTTCTGTGATGCATGAAAATATCAAGATGATTCAATCCTATGAAAAGATAAGGTTTGGGAAATAGCAGTTGGCTATGCTTTCCTTCCACGTTCTTATATTCAACAGGATAGCTCTTAATTGCAGATGCAGAGATGACCTATCACCTCTTTGTAGGAAGCTGCAAGATCTTCAATCACCACTGTATCTGTGCCTCTTGCAACATCTTTGGGAAGCAAAGGAGTGCCATTATCCTAAATCATTTGCCCAAGATCACAGAGATGAGTGGCAGAGCAGGACTTGAGCAAACACCAGCACTCTAATCTCTCTGCCCTATCACTGCCTTCTGTTTGATGACTTTGAGGGCTGATAGCAAAATCTTTGGAGTGCTGCTTTGCTGAGGGGATCTGCCTAGTGTCTAGTGTGCAAGCCACCTACTTGTGCACAATGCCACAAAACCTAAAATGTTCTTGATTCTAATGTGTGGAGGTTGTAAGCACTAAAATCAGTTGACTGTAAACACCTCTTCAATGGTAAGCATGTACTTCAATGTAGCCTTGCATAGGAGTGAATGGTGGCAAAAGCTGCCAGGTTCTGGTGTTGTGTTTAGCAGCAAGAAGTTTAAATATCAGAGGGAATAAATAGTCTTCTTGTTTGTAGATGTGGCTGTGTTGTGATATCAGGGAATGTGTTGAGAAGTTATGCTCAACAAGCTGTCCAGTTCCTACCTGTGCTCTTTGCTCTGACAATGACTTGAAAAATTCAGTCTCAGGAGGTTTAAATCTGTACCTTTAACATGAAATTCACTTAAACTGTTGTGGAGAGTGTTGGAGGGGAAGGAAGAGGGAAGAGAAAGAAATATCTCAGCTCTGATCTTATTTTTCAGAGAGACATATCAGCACCTAATAAGTTTTTCCATCATATTCAAGTAGATGACTATGATCTACCTTGCAGTAAACATCTGACTTTATCTGGGCAATTTTAAAATAACTTGATCCTTAACCAGTGTGATGGAAGGTACAGGCATCTAGACACCTGACCTTTACAAAAGCAGCCTTAAAAGTCAGATGTCATCCTCTTCCTAGCTTCTATTCCTCTGCAACAAGGCTACCCTTCACTTGGTCATTTCTTGGTCTAATCTTCATTGAAATAGAAGAAATCAGATCTACACCAAATCTAGCTCTGGCTTTAAACTCTGAAGCTTGTAGCAAAAATCTTGCAAACTTAACTTCATCACCCCAAAAATGCTCTAAAAGATATTAGGATTTCTGTGTCTCAATTCCCATCTTAGGGATGTCATTCACCAGCTTGGACCAAACCCGAGAGTGGATATTCATGGACTCGGGTCGGGCTCAGAGGCAAAAGGCCTCCTGTCTCCAGCCTTTTGAGAACTGCAGGGGAAGGGAAGGGTGGAGTAACTAGCCCATCAAACATCTTACCTTTTTTTCTGAGCCTTATCTAAACAGGTTCAGGTTACTCAAAATTTTATAACCTTTCAAAACCTTACAAGCCAGTCGTAAAGCAAGAGCTCCCCTTGTTTAACAGACAGCAAATCTAGGTATGGAGCTAAGAACATGCAGTAGCAAGAGAGATAAGAAATGTGCCTCTTCTGCTGCATTTATCTTTAATAAGAGGATGCCTAAGAGCTTCAGCTTTCTGTTATCTTTCACAAAGACTTACCGGAACAAGTGGTACTAAGCCTTTAATGCTGTTGCTTTACATATACAAAAATGCTACTTTTGGTTTCCATTTTCACTCAGCTTGATTTGAAAAATTTCTATGGTAAATAGCAGTCTCTCATTTTGGAAGTTATTTTTTGAGATGCCAAGCAGTACTGATTATATCAATGGAGTAACTGATTTTTATTTTTTTTCCCCTCGTATTTGCCCTATATAGCCAGTAAGCACGATATTTGACATGACTTATTTTGTTTCTCTTTTCATCTCCAGATTTTTGTGGAAATAATCAGAATTACATTGAAACCATCATCAGAACTTCATTGTGACAAATCTCCTGTGCTTGTTCAATCTAATGCAAAATGTACAATGTGGAACTTAAAGCCTTTGTCTGACTTCAGGGTCTGTTTATGCCAACGCTAACTTGATACCTTTTCCTCTGGCCTGTGGTTGTGTGGTAGATGATGTTGTTCTGCAAGTTCTGTGTTTTGGAGGTGAGACACAGCCCCTGTAAGCAACTTGTCTAACCCTTTGGTGCTGGTACAGGTCTATGGTAGGGCAAGGACAGTTGACCAGAGGATTGGACTGGGCCACCCTGCGTTTGTGGTGTTCCTTTGCCGTATGGTGGGACCAGTCACTGTAGACATAAAAGGAAGAATTGTGCTATATATCACCATTTTTTCTTATCTCAAATTTTACAATGGTCTGCCATGGTCTTGGTTGGTGTATATCACCATGATCTATTGATTTTAATCAAGTGATGGTAACTTACGTTACCCAGATCCCAGCATGATGAAACTTGAGTCTTAAAGCCAGTCCTCCAGATCTGTCTGTTATACAGCTTGTGAGATCTGCTAAAACCCAGCAGTTTCCATTCCTGACCAGAACCGCTATTTCTGGCACAAGCATGTCAAAATTCTTTTTATTCTACGACAGCATGCCTGTCTTCTTGTCTCTGAAACACGGTTTGCTTGTGAGGATTAACAAAACTGGTTGTAGCCAGGCTACAGTAGTTTGTGTGGGAAGTGTTGTCTCCTACCCAGAAGCCGCAGCAGTACTTCCTACTACATAAGTTAGACACCTAAGAAGATTCAGATTTTAATTTTAATTTGCTTTTCTTTACTGGAGAGAAAAAAAACCCCACAACACAAAAAACCAAATTAATTGGTCCTGCATTGCACAGAGAGAATGATTAATCTCCTGCATACAGGAGCATCTGTCTACTACTCCTGCTTGAATTCCTCAAAAGGCTAAGAGTGTTTCTAATGGTCATTTAAATAATAAATGCCACCACACTCATTAGGGGTGTATCAGTCGTTCTTTTTCTGCTCTGGTGCTTGTTGTATTCTATTAATATTTATTGAATTCAAGGAAATTCATCCTGAGCTAGTGGTCCACATTTCTTTTCAAGGTCACCAAATATAAATATTTTATTTATCTAATTTAGAAAAACGACATTAGATGCAATGCAGCAAACATGACAAGAGTATGAATTAGTTGAAAGCTTCCCTCGGGAAATGTATCCAGGTACCAGTAATGGATAATTATAAGTCCAATAGCTTCTCTCCTAGCAAGTAATAAAGATACATAATGGCAATACAAACCCTCACCTGAAAGCATGCATATGGCAATAGCAGTGAGTAGCAAAATAGACTATTTACTATGAGGGCAGTGAAGGCATCCAAATCTCTTCCTGGTATTTGGGGTCTAAGTAAGCTTATTAGAGCTTCAGCTTCAAAATTTTAAATGGATATGCACATGGGCTCTATGGCAGATTTTCAGTAGCCCTTTGGGAATTAATATGCCTAAATGCATTAGATGCTTGATGATGTGTCTTATGTTGGCTCAAAGGTCCTGGCTAAAAAACATGCCTATAGCAATCATATGAGTGGCCAGAGTAGCTCATCTTGAGTATTGCACAGTGTTTTCTTACCCCTGGCAATCTACTGTTCTCCCTTCAAGCAGGGCTGCGCTACCTACTTGCTATGGATGTATAGCCCAGGAAGGTCCTGTTTCTTTCCCACCAGTTATGAGATGAAGCGAAGACCCTGCTGAGATGCTGTGTTCTGGATGTTCCTGTAGATTAAGCCTTCCATGCCCTTTTCTGTGCATATTCTGTACACTTGGACCCTGCCATCTTTGCATTCCCTGGAGGTGTAGAAATTCTTCTTCTATGATTATTTCATTTTAAACAAGCACCATCTTTTCTTCACATTCATCTTGCCCTCTCCAAAAAGAAAGTGAGATGATGGGGGCTACATTTTAGAAATTAATAATTGCATTCTTGCAAATACTGGATATTAGAAAACAATGCTTCAAAAAGGATAAAGCCAGTAGATTGTGTTTACCTCCTCAAAATGTTCACTAAAGAACAGTTCCCCAAGTTGAGTTTTGAGCTGTCAAGAATCAAAGAAAACAAATGAAGTGGCACTTAATTTAATTGAAAATTTTGCTTGTGGGTTTTTGTGTCTGCATTCAATTTTTAGCACATTGTAGACTTTTGCTATTGCTAAGGTTAAAATTAAAATGAAGTGTTTATTGCTATTGTCTAGAAATATCGCAGACAAAGCACAGGCTCTAAAGAAGTGGGTGTTGAATAGCTTGTGTCTTTGCAGCAGTTCTCTTTTTAAATAATACACACACAGTATCTAAGGGAAGATGTTACAGGAGAATTGTCTGTACAAAGGAAGGGTAGTAACCCTGGAGCTTTGACTTAAGTGGTGTGTGACCTGTACTGCTTCCTGACTTTCTACGTAAGCATCCCTATGGCCTACTCTGAACTATAGAACTGGAGATTTTATGGCACTGTCTCACTGTTGACATTACTGGTATCAAGCTCTGATAATATACCACTAATTGGCAGCTCATTGATATTCTCAGTGGCAAGGCCTTCATGAGAATAGGTATGGGGAATAAATCACTCCATCTCCCTTCTTGCAAAGCTTGCTTTGCTCTGCAGGGACCAGGTCTGATCTGCTGAATCCTGGTAGAAACTGTATCAGATGGGGTCCATGAAGTAAAAAAGAGGAGAAATAAGGCCCTTGTATAGTCGTGGAACAAGCAGAACTCTGATAAATATAGAGCTGAGTTGCTAAAGTAAGTGTTAAAAGCATGGAGGCTCTTATGACTCTAACCCTGAGTAATGGTGATGAACAGGTGGCAATAGGAGCACAAGATGCCGGGAGAGGAAAGACTGAGAAAACTGAGGTAGCATGAGAAATGGAACTAAATGGAAGAAGCAGATATCTCTGGAGCTGCACGTATAATCAAAACACTAAATCAATGACTGGCAGGCCTTTGTCATGAATAAAATAGATCCCTGTGTACAGGCGACACAGGGCAGAAAGCACAGAAGTACCTGAAGAAATAGCATACAGGTGACCGAACAGCCCAGGAAGCCCCTAAAATGGGTGGGCAAGCATGACAAGAAGCTGAACACCCTGTGTGGCAGAGCAGGACCAGTATACATACGGCAGGGGGACAGAGAGGAGGAGTGTTTTGAAGGCTGCCAGTGGAGCAAGCCAGGAGGGCAGAGCAGCAGCAGCTTGTTGAGTGGGTCTGAGCTGGATCCAGCTCTGAAGATGGGCCTGTTATTGCAGGCGCTTGAGAGCGTTAGGCTGGAGAGGGTGGAGAGGCTTAATGTGTTTGGCAAACAGCCATAGTCAGGCTTGGAGTTTGTCATGTGCTTGAGCAGAGCAAAAATAATCATGGCACCTTCATTGTTGCTCTTCTCTAGAATTATATCAGAAATTATGCCTGCTGCATTAATGTATATATCCCTGTGCGATACACCACATCCTCCCCTTATTTCAAACCAACATGGAAAATATGCATGGCAAAAATATCTTTGGCAGCAAGCTAAACAAGTTCTAGCATGACAAGCTCCTAAGTAAATACTGAACAGTTGCTAATTAAAGTTAAGTGCATAGTCCCTGATTTTTCAATTAACACACTCAATATATAGTGATGCCTTAATTATTCTTGTGTCTAAATATACTTAAAAGAAATCTGTAAGTCTGGAGGTGAACTTTACAAGGCAGATGGTTCTCTCTATTTTCAATGGTAGGGTGGAGGTAGATTTAACTGAAATTGAAGGGAGGCTTTCATGGAAATGTATCATTGTCTGAAGTATCATTTGGCCTTAGATAGCCTTGGCTCTTCCTGTCATCTTCCATTTATCTTCACTTTAATCTTAGATGAGCCTTTTTCAAGCAATTGCTTGCCCCTTAACTAGCCATGGGGGCAACTAGTCTGCAAGAGAGCATGTTGGCCTTCATTAGATAGATCTGCCAATTACCCACACAGTGATCCACATTCTCTGCCGTGAGCTGCTACGGCATTTTGTTCAAACCAGGCAGCTGCCCTCCTTCTGTAGTTGATGTGGAGGAGGCTGAATAGCCCGATCATGAGATCAGTGTTTGACAGATGAGATGAATTGCCCTCCAGAGGTGCCTGCTCTCACTGGGGACGAACAAGATAACTACCTTAAACAGGTCACCTTAGAATCAGATATATAAGGGTGAGAGGAAGCAGGGAGATGCCCATGGCTTAGCTGCTGTCTGGACTCGCAACTACCTAATGATAGCCTGCTGCTAGCCTGTTCCCATGGCAGCACCTGTAATGGCCATTCGTGTAAAAACTGCCGGTTCTAAAAATATGCACCTATACCACTCAGGGATAATGGTTTAAATCACTCAGTACTGGAATTTTTCAGAAGCGCTTAGTATTAGAGCTTGTCAGGATTTTCTCAAATATTTTTAATCAGAAAATACCAGCTTATCGAAACATGAAGTTTGAGGACAAAGGTCTTTTTTCAAGAAGTCAACTACAAAATTTCAAAAAAAAGTCCAGATTTAAGGTGTTTTCATGACAACATGTGCTGACTGAAAAGTTCCTGTCTTCTAGCCTGAAATGAATTTTAGAAGCATGTGTTACTGTGGTGCTTTTTATTTTGATTACTGATCAAATTTAGAACAAAACAATTCAAGTCATATGACATTAAATTGACTTGAGCTGACATTGTGCATGTAGTTTAGGGTGTGTTTTTGTGTTTTTGCAATTTCGGTATTAGTGTCAACTTGACACGGGGAATTTTTTTTCATATTTTGTATATTCCCCTAGGCAGGTAAAATAATGTCCTATCTATCTCTATGGAGTGCTGGTCTAAATGTGTTCCATTTTAGTAAAAGGGTGATTTCTTTGAGGCCCAGTGGGACAAAACGCTAGGAAAATTCAGAATGCTTTTGAAAAACCTTTCCTGTATTTTGGTATTTTGCAATGGGAGTCTTAGTACATTTAGAGTTTTAATGCCAGAAAGTGTATTTCCCTTTAAAATGAGGGCTATGAAGTTGTCTTCACTTTGAAGGGACTGGGGAAATGGGGACACATCTTGGAGGATTGACGTTGGTTTCTACTGGTAAGAAGTGTAGGCTGCCATTAAACCATGAAATTCAAACCTCAAACCAAAGTAATTGGGCTGAGAATTGCTCTAGCAGTTGGCTGCTAATTCTGAAAAATAATCTACCACCTGTTGTTTAGTCTGTAGGATTAAAGAAGGTTTAATGTTTGAGGCAAGAGAAATTTATTGCTCCAGATGGAGCACAATTTTTAAAAAAGTCTATGGGCAAAGATCAGCATTCAGTGCAGTAGCCTACTACTTTTAAAAAGGCAGCTTGGTACAAGCCACAGCACTCTTAATAGCAACCTACTGACAGAGCTGTTTTCCACCTCCAGAAATTGTTTTCTCTATTTGGAAGTCATCACAGATGAGTTTATCACAGTTCTTGAACAGATATGCAGTGCAATTGCCACTTTTTTTCCCTGTGCACATCATCAGATTTTAATAAGAGACGATAATTTTATTGTCCCACTGAGAATGTAATCAAAGATGTGTTTGATACACAGGATAAATAGTTGCTGGAGATGGAAATGTGAAAATTCAAGGGTTATTTTGTTTGTGTGCTATTTACTGACCATCTGGAAGCAGGAAATACTGGCAATGAGAGACTTTCAGAAATCAGTGGTATGAAATAAATGAGAAGACAGGGTAAGGTAAATCTATCAGTTGGACAGGCTAGATCATATTGCTGGGAATATTTCTGCTCAGAAAAAAAAGCAAACAATACTTTTTTGATAGATATATAATTTTAGTGACAAAAGTGTTTTCAGGAAATATTTCCCAGTTTGCAGAGGAGGGAGATGGGGGATACTTTCTGGTAGGGCTAGAAGAGGAGACTTTACTGTGAAACAGTCATATGTTCAGCACCTGGGGAACTTACAGGGACAGGGAGATGTGGGTTCAATTCCTGTATTGGCTCAGCCTGGGATATAAATTTGAGCTGATTGCATCCCACACTAATGCCCTAAACAGCAGATGTGTGGCTGTTTCACCTGGGGCATTGGACAGATTGGAAAAGTTGGATTTTAATGGCCTGCTATTAGGGTGTTTGGTGCGAACAGGGGAAAACTTGGCCAACATCGTGCAGGGGTATATGCTGCCACACCAGGCATATTGGTGTACAGCCGTGTTGCAGAGGTGGTGATCCCCTGCAGTGGATAACCAGAATGTGCAGCAGGACCTCTGACACACACACTGACCCATCCTTGGGGCAGATTTGGGGATATATTGAGTGGAAAATGGAAGAGAAGACACCCTATGCTGGATAGGATTCATCAAGAAATTTGCCTTGCTTCTGGTCAAGCTTTGTATTGAGCCTTTTTTCCTGGCTTGTACTTTTAGCTGCTTCTTCCATTTCCCCTCTGTAATATTTTATTGTCCTTGGCTTCAGTCATCTCCTCCTTGCTTTTCCCTCTTTGGCCCTAAAATTCTCAGGACTGTTGGATGAAGTAAACTACATTTCAGAAAATAAATTTCTGATTTGACCACAGAGCCCTTTCAGGGCAGGTCATTTAGTCCAGTCCAGGAGTTTTCTGGGGCATCCTGGGTTTTTTTACAAAATTCCTAGGGGGTTGCATGTCTTCTTTCAGTCACCCCTGCAGTTTAGCTATGGAAGTGCTGTCTATCAGCTGCTCTCTGCTCCCCTTGAAGACTTCAAGTCTCACACCTGGTGACTCTCTCTCCCTGTTTTCCCCATTCAGGTTCATCCAGCTGAGTATATTAAGGCTGGAAATCCATAGTAGCCCAGATCAATCTAATCACAACAATCCTGTTCTTTCTGCCACTCTTCCCTGGCCATGTGGTCCTGACACCTCCCATGCACCCAGCCAGTTTGCTGACCCAGCAGAAAACTGGGGTTTTTTTTTGTTTTGCCTTTGTACGATTTGGGTTTTTTCAGCAACATCAGCAGGCTGGGCACAGGGTCAGATGTGGGACTTCACAGCATGGGATGGCACTGTGGCACTTAACAAATGGATCCATTCAGTCTGCTTTAAAGCCAGGGGTCTTGGGTCCTTTGGTGAAAGAAGAGATCCCTGCCTGCTGGATGGGTCCTACAGTAGCCAGAACAAGGCAAAAACCTTGTTCCCTCTTGCTCAGCCACAGCTTCTGTAAGAAAACATAAGGTAATGCAAACCGAGAATAAATTAAACAGCGCTACCATCTGTAATAGGTATATGGAGTGGCAACTGGTGGCTTTTGGAAAGCTTTGTAGATAGTAGCTTGACCAGCACAACCTCAGAGTAGACTTTATGTACAATTTTAAAGCATTGAATTTAAAGGTTCCAGTTTTTCACCACCAGCATTTTGCATTTCTGTGGCAATAAATATTCAAAGGTCTCAAAACATGAAGAAACCCTAGGGATGCTGTAATTCTCCCCTGTTTTTCTTTACCACAGATGTGAACATTAGTATAACTGGTTAAGAAGAAATAACTTTGAGTGAAATCACTAAACCAAAGTAATTTTGATTATTAAAGTACTTTTGTTCTCTTGAAATTTTCAAATAGAAAAGATCTTTTTCTTCCTTTCTGTCCTGCTTGGGTTGTTATTCCCATCTCTCCAGGTGAACAAATTCAGGCAGGACTGACAACAGCCCCTATGTCTATTACAGTGTGCTACTATAAAGAGTCTTTGCTGTCTTCTAATGCTTTAAGGAGTGTTGATGTTTTGAAGTGAGCTATGTCACCCAACAGCTTATAAACAGAAGGTTTAGCACATCAGTGACGATACTTGAGAAATTCAGTGGAAGGAGGCATCTTTTAAGCCATCTTTCTATCTGAAACACCTTCTGGCAGGCTATAAATGTTTGCCATTCTCTATATCTGACCCACCTCAGGGTTATGGTCTGGTAGTCCTGCGGTGGTATGTCAGTGGGGAGGTACACTTACTGTGCTTTTGTTCTGGATGACTTATGCAGTTTGCAGAACTGGTCCTACTCTGGTATGCACTCTTTCTGCCACCTGCTTCTTTGGAAGTGGCTGCACAGTTCCCATTCACAAGGCTGGTGGACACATCTATGTAGCAGCCCCTCAGGCTGGTGCAACTGCCTTATGCTGTGAGGTTTGTCTTATACAGAAAGTCATACCCCAGCCACCTTTAGGGAACTTCTACCTCAAGGAGTACTTGCAAGATTTTGAGGGAATTCAGAGCTTTGAAAAGCAGATCCCAGGCAGTGACTAAGATGCCAAGAGAATGGGTAATGTTGTGTTATGCAGAATATTTGCAAATGCTTCTTTACAGTCACACTGATACCACTGTAAGAAAAGCCCTGTGAATTAAAGATGCAGTCCAGGACCATAATATTTCCTCTGCCCCAAAGGGAAGGAATGGCCATTATTAGAAGTATTTGGTGGACTTCTCCTTATCAGTATCAGTACATTGCAACAGAAAAACACCTAGTGTTTGAAGGTCTTCAGCCAAAAGACTTGACAATATAACAGCATCTAGTGGTAATATTTTGTCAGGTGCTAGTGTTTCACCATGGGTGCTAGACCCTGTCCAGCTCTTCCACTTGATGTCTGAGAATCAGATAAACTTAGCACAAAAATCTGCTGAGGAAAGAGATCTATAGCTAAAGTGCTGCCTGTGGAAACTCGTGCATGTACATCATATCTGAGTTAATCTCAGAAATTGTAAATGAAAAAAATCCCCAAATTATCTAGGATATCCCCCCAGCTCCAGTCTTTTCTTAATTCTTCATTTATTGTAATGACAGTGCAATTCTTTGTGGAGATAAATGTTACTTTTTTAATGACTAAACTGATAAACATATAACAGTATTTGAGGTAAATAGAAGGAAACAAATCCATTGACTTTGCCTTAGAAAACCGGTAAATGCTGACCTATGCAAAGTGCCGAATGTTAAGAATTTTTTCCCTGACAGAGCTGGATGGAAGATAGAAAACCTGAAAAAAACCCTGAGCCAGTAGTACATATAAATGCTGTGCTGCTACATTTTATCCCTCAAAGACAATTCTATTATATGCAGCCCAGTGTTCCATGTTTTCATCTTTATATTTAATTCACAGCTAATTTCACTCTGGACATGAAAAATCCTCTTAAATTCTTCAAATGAATAGTGTGATACAGATAGTTCTCATGGAAAATGCCAGCCATCTCCTGGAAGGTTTGTTTCCATGGTGTGTGTGGAGGATATGTGGTGTAGGCACGTTGGTGTGATTCAAGCTCCAAAGATTTGTCTGGAAGCTTAGAGGAAGCACTGGTTTGGTTTTGAGAAGATGTGGTATTTGATGACTCTGCCATATAATGCCTTTGGGAACTTGGCAAATCCTTTAGTTCAGAAGTACTGGCAGTTCGGTGCCTGAATACCCTAAATCTGGCCCCAAAATCTTTGTGTCTGTGTTCCTGACACAGCACCGACACAAGTGGTCATGCTTTTTCTTCCATATCTTATTGAGACTATGAGGTCCTTGGGGATAGGATTCTTTCACTCTTACAGTCAGAAGGTTGAGAGCAATGTGAATTAGGCTTATCAGTGCCTTTGAAGTTCATATTTGGCATCTTTTAGCATCTGTAGGCTCCCTAGATACGTTTAAAATCTGACCTTTCATCCATAACACTGCCATCATAGTACTGGTTCCTTAAGAATATTTCTTCAATTGTTTTGTCCTCACTCTGATATCCTGAAGTAGTAAATTTCCACCATTCCCCTGGATTGTTTAGGATTATTTCCCAGGCTGATGAAGTCAGAAGGGATTGATACCAGTGCTGCAACTTGTCTTGATGTATGTGAGTACCGCACCAAACTGTGTTACAGTCTATTGAATGGGTCTGTTGCTGGCCGCACCCAGAACATACAAAAGTGCTAAGAAGGAGTCAGGAAAAAGTAGGTCCAAAGTTTTTTTGTTCTTCTCAGTCAAAATGAACAGCTATCATTTTAACCTTACTCTTTCTGTTCTGAAGCTGAGGCAGATGTATCTACGTTGGCTCCACTTCAGCTTCCACAGTAACAGATCTTTTTCTGGCATCAGAAAAAAGATGCAAATTATTTTCATGTGGCAGGTGTTTCAACCAAATATCCTGGGATCAAACTAACATTTATCAAGTACCTTGAATCACAGCTTTATGTACTCGGTGGGCATTGCCCACGGGGAGGTAATGCATGAGCAGGCAGAGAAGCTTAGAACACAAAGAAGAATAACAACAAATCACAAATCAACAAACTCAATTGTATTAAACATGCTGCCCAGGGATGCTTTCCCCTGGCAAGAAAATATTCAGATGCAAACTTACTATTAGAGTTTAAAAAATAAACTAACTGTAGGTAGATCATGGTTGTTTGGTAACATGCAAGCAGTCAGGACCCTGAGCTCCATTTTAAATACCTGCTTGTCATATCCTTGGTCCCGGCAGTGATCATTATTGTTGTTCAATTAAACTGAATTGGGTATGACAGAATCTTACCAAATACTGGCCTCTGAGGGGGTTGTTCTTGTTAAAATTTGAATAACATGCTATTATGAATGATGGTGTTTTAAATTAGTAAGGATACTAAAAGAAGTAAAAATAGACAGGACATTGTGAGATTTCCCAGCAGCTGACATGTTTGGCCTATTATTATATAGCTGAATTCATTTGAAAAGACACATCAGTTTCAAGGAGTCTTAAATGCAGTGCCAAATAAGTTAAATAGATGGGAATGAGCTTTGCAATGTGTTTTGGTTAGTCAAAATCGGAAAACTTCGAGATGTTCTCTTTTTAACTTATTAGTGTTCAGGAGGATGTTGAATTTAGATTCCCCATAACTACATTCTTTCATGTGGCCTTCTAATCCCTTATAGTTTTCTGCTGGGATCGAACTCAACACAGCCAATTAAAGACAAGGTGATATAGAGAGAGGGCTTTGTTATTTTTGCTACTCTCAGACTGGGTAGCCAACCTGCTAAATGAGGATGACTGCCTTGGTTATTGCTATGGCTATAAGGTCCACAGTGGTTGGGCAGTGAACTGCTGCAAGAGTGAGGATATCCTGGGGGGTCCAGCAGTCTGTGGGAACTTAGTAGTTCCCTGTTCTGCACCCTAAACACATGGTTCCTGGTATCTCAGCCTGGCAGCTCCGAAGTTCTGGCATGAGAAATAATGAATGGATGTAATATCTCTGGCACTCATATAATGTAACATCAGGAGTTGGTAAAAGATATGGAGACCACACTGAAACCAACCCAATGCTTCCCACGTGATAGTCCTGTGTGTTTTTCATGTGTTCTTTTTCTGGAGGAAAAGTAGTGTGTTACGTCTCTTGGTGGCACTGCTCAGATAGGATAGATATGAGGTTGTTCAGACATATGATATGAGAGATTGCCTATGTTTTCTCCATTCTGTTTTGTAGTTTTCTGTTTTCTTTACCTTTGTGTCCTCTTATTTCTGAGGTTGAAGCACTGGGACAGTTCTCACTCTGGGAGGCTAGGAGGCACTGTTGCTTATTCTTGGCACCTCAATTGAAACTCTGCAGAGTGAATTGAAGTTAATAGCTAAAACTGTTTGCCTCTGTTTTCTGGCTCTGCCATTCCCCTCTTTTTCAGAAGGCCTTCCCTACCAGTTAGATACCATAGTCTCTGTCAGTGCCAGCTCATAACAAAGCCTGTATGAGAACATCTCTTAAATGAGCAACCTTCAACTCTTTATTTTCTTTTTAATTTCTCAACTCTTTTAATGATGTCTTAATAGTAGTTTTCTCTGAAGACTTCTTTTCAGGGCTTCATTTCAAATAAATCGGTGTTGAAATGATCATAACATAGCTTCTTTTTTTTTTTCTTTTTTTTCTTTTTTTTTTTTTAAAGCACAAAATTATCTCAATTGGCATTAAGTTCAGGGAGTCACAAGGACAAATGTGCCTTCATAAATCTGAGATGACTTCACTGAAGCCTTTGAATTTACAGTCTTTTAACAGAGAGCACAGGTTGACCCCAGAGCGCACAATATTAGGTCTAGTGGGAAATTTAGAATTTTCTGGTGCACTGAATTCAATGACACATTGGTAGGATTATCTGAGGATGGAAAGCAAATGTTTGCTGTACCATAGCATTCTTTTCTCCTCTGTATAAGTCTGCTCTGTTTGAATGGTGAATTACAGTGACTGAGACTCAGGGTGATCATGTTAATAACCAGGGCTGAATTCAAAACAGCACTTTTGCTGGGAGTATTTTTCTTTCCTCTTTCAAGTGGAGGTGTTGGCCAGGGTTTGGGTTTATTTTGTTCTTTGTTCTTTCAGTACTAGTCTTCCTAAGGGCTTGTCTGTGGCTGCAGCACTGTCCAGTGTCTTCTCACCATCACAGCCACTTCCCACAGTGTTACCGCAGTGATTACTTGGGAACAGCAGTAATCAACAGCAAGGCCCCAGGCCATTAATATGGGTGCACGGGGTGAAGGGTAGTGGTGTGTGGAGTCCTTTAACTTGCACAAAGGTACTCTGGATGGCAGTACTCATCTTGTGCTCAGCTTTTTTCATTAGGTTTTTGCTTTCAGACTGCAATTTATTAACATGCAAATTACTGTCTTTATGTGCCTTGGTCATGGAGGTTTCTAGGTAAAAGTGCTTTCTTTTTACTTGTTAACATCTTCACAAATGGAATTCTGCATTTGCAGAGCCTCATCTCTTATTTGTTTGTTTACGATATCAATCACATCCTTGTTTTACCTTGTCTCAGGGCTGTGTGTTTGTTTGCACTTTTCTATCAGTGATAATCGAAGACCTGATCAAATCTACATCTCTTTGTCTTGACTTTGTGGAGCTTGCTGATTAATGTGGGAGGGATCATAGAGAGAATGCAGTAGAAAGGCTGTTGATTTAGTGAGTTCTGTATACACAACATGATGTGTTAAGCTCCACCCCAAACATGCTTTCCTTCCATGTGCTGCCGTCCCCTGGTATTCATGCCTTTCCTGACTTTGTTTTCAGAGCCCTGCTCAGAGCAATGTTGGCCCTCTGGGCAGGATTGAGGAAGTCAAGACTGCAGTCCTGTCTCTGGCAGTGTCCTGCTGAATTCCTTCTTCCTGCTGTGTTGGCTGGAGTGCTGCAATGTTAGTCCTTCCTGCCAGGTCTGTGTCATACTGTTGTATGTGATAAGAAGACCGGGTAATGTGGGCCAGTGAGCTGATCTGGGTGCCCGCGTTCTGCTGTGTCAGTGATCTGCTCCTCTTCTGACAAGGCTGTGGGCTACCTGAAACCCCAGGACAGGCACTGTTTCTATACAGAGCTAATCTGTAACTGCAATGCTAGATGTCAAAGGGTCCAGGTAAACCAGGAATACCATGAGCAAACCTGCAAAAGATAGCTGGTGTATAGGACATGTTGCCACCTGGCATATACTAAAGAAGTATCCAAGCTACTATAAACAATTGCAGTGCCCATATGGGGAGCAAAGGCAGGCTAAGGTCAAGCCTTGTTTTCTTCAATGTCCTGAACAGAATTTGGCCATAGCCAAATGAAGTATAAAACTTGACTACTACAAAGCAACCTCATGTACGCTTTGACCTCCATGGTAGGGCAAATGCCTCCTGCATTATATAAACATCAATCCAGCTCCCATAGCAACAGCATCTATGTCACCAATTCAGTGATAACCACATTGTAGTAATCTGAAAATGTTTAAATTATACACGATTGGCTTGTCAGTTTTGTCACATATGTTTATATGCAAACGGATCTTATGACTAGCACTTCCAAAAGTCACTAGGAATATGTCAGTGCTGAACACTCAGCAGGTTTTGTTGGTTGGGTCTGATCTGAATGTTAATCACACTTTTTCTTAGATGAGCATTAAATCTCTTCTGCTTCTGGAGACCAACATCAAAATTCAAATATTTAATTTGCTCATTGACATTTATTAAAATAGCTTTGTGCTTGAATATCAAGTTAAGGCAGTGGTAGCTAATTTTGTTAGTCTAGATGACATTGGAAGTAAATTTAAATCTGATTGAGAAGCATTTAATACTCACTAAGAAAAGGAGAGAATGAAAGGTCAATGGTATAAAATGTTGATATCTTCAAACACAGCAGAGTTTAGGTAAGGTTTGGCTTTTGAAGTAACTGAATGAAGTCTCAAAAACAGTTGCAATAAGGATATTTCAAAAGGTTAGGTGAGGGTTCTTCTAATGCTTCCCAAAATATGTCTCAGTGTCCTAACGAGGCAGACACCTCCTCTTGCCTAGAGATGAAGTAAGGGGTGTTTGTAGCCTCTGAGACCATTTATGTTTAAGCCTTACTCTTCAGCCTGAAAATTCTTGGGTTGGGAGGTTAAATGTGGATTCAGTAGATGAATGCGTCCTGTGAGCATTTCCCTTTACCAGAGGAGAAAGTTGCTAATTCAAAGGCTGCCATTTAAGTGGGAAAGTATATACTTATGTATGCCTTGTTGAAAGGCCTCGTTTTGAATTATATTAAGTATATAAGGTCCTTTAACTTCCAAATAATATGAGTAAACACATTTGCAAGTATAGTTGTGAAGGAAAGGCTGTGTTTTTCAGGTAAGGTGAAAATATGAGCAGGATGGACAAGAATACCTGTTGACCTCTTTAATCACCTCTTCAAGTAACTGGCTGGTCTACTATTAATAACTGGCTTCTTGGGTATAATTCCAGTTTTACACCACTTGCTTACATGATTGCTTGTACAGTTGGCCTGGAACACTGAATTGTGAATTTATTGTTAAATTCCTTTTCATTATGAAACCGTGCGACTGTAACTGAGAGAAATGTGTTTAATCCCCTAGGGGTAAGGATCAACTAGAGCCATGTAAGTACAAAGGATTATTTTTTCTCTTTTTAAGAAAAGCTTCTATATATTTACAGATCAGTAGATTGGTACATATTTATTCAGTAAACAAGGTAGGGCTAGTCCTTTTTGCAAACAGTGTGAGGTTTGTTTTGAGGGTTTCTGTTTTGGTTCTGTTTTATCACATTTCTCTAGAAACACTTCTTCTGGGCCTCTCTGAGGGGGTTTTGCTGTTTCCTTAATCTCGGCTGTCATGCTGAGCTAGCAATGATCTGCTGAAGAGGAGGCTAGTGTTAAGTGAAACTTCCGTATCTTAAAATACAGCTGTCAACCAATGTGCATAGGGGTCTGGTGACTAACACCAGTTTGAGTAAAGCTGGTTGTTTATCTAGGAGATACTGTTCTGGATTCTCAGTGGAGTATCCTACAGAAAAGCCTGAGAATTCATAAAAATACTCAAAGAGTCAGTTTGAATTAACCCCAGCTGGGATTTCACACTCAAAAGTTCTTTCTGGGTGCTCTATTTCAGGAATGCATGAAAGGTAGCATCTGGTCATATTGAAGAATGCAGATGAGGACACTGCTGGTGACAGTTAGTTTGCCAAATGCCTACCCTAGGAAAAAGTGACCATCCTGTTTTGCAAGCGATAAACACACAGACACCAATCCCAGAGCATTATGTGAGTGACATCTGTTGCTTGTTTTTTGGCAGACGTGGCTTTTCTCTGAGAACTTGGAATTCTGTCTACGAAGTCTGGGGTCAGAAAGAACTTCTGTTGATAACATTGTTTTGATAAAGATGCCTTGAAGGTCTTTAAGCAACTTTATAGATCAATATGGCTTTCCAGAGAGTAATTTTGTTAATTTATTTGTTTTGCAATTGTATGGCAAAGTACAGCGATGCTTTATTGTCTCTCTTACTCTCAGTTTAGTTAAAGGAACACAGAACAATTAATTAAGGCATCTAGGTTCTCATTTTTTTAACTTAATATTGAAAGGAAATGACAGAGTATTCATGGTCTCAGTCATTCAAGAAGAGGAATTTGGACCAACACCCAGTTACTCTCTAAGCACAGTTTCCCACTACTCTAGTACTCAGCTTCTCTGAGAAGCAGTGCTTGCTGCTAATGTACAGAGTACCTCTAGCAGCAGATGAGCAGCTTCCCATACGCTATTTGAGGAATATGCCTTTCTGCAATCTGGAAATATCATATGTAGGAGAAAGCTCGGTCTCTGTACTCTTGTAGTCTTTGAACTGACTGCAAGCAGCATCAGTCTCCCTGGGCCTTTTGTGCTGAGAAGGTCGCTCTTCACCACCACTAGAAGACAACTGAAAGTAAACTGCTTGGTCACAGCAACACACTCTCTGAGGTGAGATCTAGAGCTGGTTAGGAGAATCCCCACCCAAAGCCTCACAGCATTCAGTTTTATAAAAACCAAAACTTTCCAACAACTGTCACTCTCCTTTCCAGACCCATTTCTTCACAATATGGCTGAAACCTCCAGGCTCAGTAGCTTTGTGGAAGTCAATCACAGGAGGTTCTGGGGTATTTGGGTTCCCTATGCTGGGTAGAACCTAGCAGGGGCTTCTGGGGGTTGCTATGGCTCCCCAGTAGCCTGATGAGTAATCAAACTTCTTGGATCTGTGGTCCTGGCAGTGTGGGGATTTGAGATTGATTGGCTTGTGCTGAAGGAGGCAAAAATCATCCCCGAAATCAGGATTTCCAGGCTTCCCATGTTCTGTGGTAGGTGGCAAACTGTGTGTGCAAGCATGTGTATGCAATTGTATGGACTGTGGCTTTTCTTTACATAGAAGATATCGGAGTATGGAACTGGAGGAAACCCCATATTAAAAAACCAACTTGCTTATGAAATCATATTTATCTTTTCTTTATAGCTCTATCCAGCATATCAGAAAATGAAGCATTTCCAGTTTGAGGCCGGATGCAAAACAGGTACTTGTCAATCTGTCTGTATCCATCCACAGAGCACCATCACACTCTGTGACCATTCAGACAGCAGCTCTATGTGAATACCCTTCTTTATTTTGCTCCCTCGTAGCTAATTTTAAAGGATTTGGATTTGGGGATCGCCTATTCTTTTAGCTCTTAATTCTTAGTTTGAGAGTGCTCTGAAATGAACTGTTCATCTTTCTTGAGCATGTTGAAGCTCGTGATCTTTCTAGGCAACTTCAGCAGGGAGTTTCATAGGTATTATCGAACTGCCAAGAAAACTCTTGTGTTTACAGCAAGTCTCTATCCTAACAACGGCAGGTGCATGAAGAATCAGTGTCAGCTTCTTTAGGTAACACACCTGCTCTGGTCATGAGGGGCAAAGTGGTCCCCCTGAGGGAACAGCAGTCCCTGGAGGACTTGTCCCTAGGACTGCTGCTTTCACTTGGCTTCTGTATTGAGTGATAAGCCACTGCAAGCAAGTCAAAAGAAGAAAGGTTCAGCCTGTATTGTTAAATATTGAAGGTGTTTTGAGCCCAAATGGATTGTTGAAGGTTATATACCCTATTTTCAAATACAAAGGCAAAAAGAACTACTCGGTTCTTCCCAAATGATTCATCCTGACCTGTGTCTGGGGACATTTGCTGTAGGAAGGTGTTGGTTCCAGCAGCTGTGAAGAAAGAAGCATCACACAAGTTTTTGTTTTTAAACTAATCTTAGATAATAAGTGGGCAGATTTTCTTGGCTGCCTCTATTTGAGGGTGGGTGTGATGTCTTTGTCCTATGTAGGCAGGAGAAGGGCTCATCAATAAAGAGCTCAGAAAGCAGCTTCTAGTGATCTTTAGATCAGGTACATGTAAAAGGAGAGATAAACGTGTTAGCTGGTCATACATAGTGAAAGCAAGCCTTTTAAAGTTATTTCTGGCTCCTTTTGTCCTGCTTCCTTGTCATTTCTCCAGCCATGTCCAGGCTTAGATTTATCCAATCTTTCTCCATCCAAATACTTGTATTTCCCAAGGACTGGCACGGCTGGGAGCTAATGCTGTTTGTATTTGATATAATAGAGATACAGAGCTGAAAGACCTGACATTTCTGCCAGCTGGGTCTAAGCCTTCTCGCTATCTATCTTTGCAGCTGTATGTAGATGCCAGACTGGATAGGGAAGGAGATTTGCTCACTTTTATGGTGCATTGTTATATGTTTATCAGTTCTAGCAAGAGAAGGAAAATTCACTAGAACTGAGTAGTTTCATGAACACTATGCAAAATCTTGGCATTACATTGTGTTTTTTCTTCACTGTTAATTAAACTCTCATGATTGTGCTTGGCTTTTTTTAGCTCGTTAGGTCAAGTATTAGGGAGAGGTGAAGTGGGTACATTAGAGAAAGCAAGGTTTTAAATGTTTCTTAGTTCCCAGGTGGGCAGAGTAGACATCGGATACTTCGCTAGCCTCTTTATTCTCAAGTGCCTAAATATGGGACCCAGGTCTCTGCCATTGGCCTAGCATATGCTGTTCACAGTATCTTCCATGTTATTGTCTCAATGCCCAGATGGGACCTGTTGCCCATGAACTTGAGTGGATCATCCCAGCTGACTGAATCTATTGTATTGCACATGCCTCAGTGGCTGCAAAGAGATCTTTGTGTTTGGGGGGAGAAACTGATTTGCATATGCTTCATTTTTATTCTTGCAATAGCTGTGCTCTGCCAATTATGCTATAAATAAACTGGTGTGTAGGAAGGTAATACATAGTATGTTCCTGGCTGTCCTCTATGTAGCGGGAACTGTGTAGGTACAGTGTCAGAGTGTTTCAGGGATTACAGTTTGTTTCACAAGCTGGTCGGGGAAAATAATTGACATACCTGCATGCCTGCAGCACTCTCAGTATACAGCAGGAGAGTAGATTTCATGGCTTTGAAGCCACATGCTGTGTTTTGGAAACTCATCACTGTCTCTTCAATCTTTGCAAATGGGCACAAGCAAGGACCTGATGGATTGTTTTACCAGGAGCCAGCTGTCATATATTGGCATGTCAGACTATACTCTATTCAGCTTCCTTAAACCTCTGCTTTCAACCAACACACACACACACAAAAAATCAAATCAAACCAAAGTTTGCTGTACAGATAAACTTTATTCGACTCCAAGGATAAGGGAATATAATTTTCAGACCCAACTCTGCCAGTAAGGAGTCTGGAGGAAAAGATTTGTAAATAAAGGATGCAGATAAATGGCTGAAGGGATATATGGAAGCACAGAAGTGGGTGAGATGCTTTGGAAAATCCTACTATATTCCCAGTCACATTTCCATGCTAGCCCATGGCCCATGTTCAAACACTACCTGAAATTAAAAAGCAATTTTTTAAGACATTCTTAAGTCAAATAGGACTCTTCAGTAGAATTTAGACTCCTAAGTGATTTCCACAAATGGATCTTAAGCTCCTAAAGCAGGTAGGTGCTTCGGAAAATTTTACCCTGTGGGTCTTATTATTGACACTTATTTTGAGTTGCCAGGCAACAAAATGCTGGTTCCTTCTTCATGGCTTAGACCTATACACTGCTGGGAACTTAAACAGAGCATCCGCCTTTCCTGATACATGGCAATGCTTGATGACACATTTCAACTTAGGGAAAGTGAATGTGACATGGAAAGTGAAGGGGCAAAAAGGGTATTGGACTTTCTTTCTAAAAATACTTAAGGAACTGGTTTGAGAAACTGAAGGTAACCTACTATACAGATCATCCATTCCCTCATATCAATGGAAGAGACCCCTTTGGAGGGTCTTTGTAGCCTGTGGGGAGGTTGAAGGTGGTGTGGGGACACATCAGTATGCAGTGCCTACAGGGAACAGGGGGCACAGAACCATCTCCTCTGGTGTCCTTAAGCTCTTTCCTAATCCTTCAGAGCTGTTGTCCAAGTCTAGACCCCTAACAGAGGCTGGCCATCCCTTATAATTTTTCTCCCACTTAATCATTCCATGTCTTATTTGCTCTGATAATGCACCTACCTTTCTATTTTTCTGTTTCAATGTCTTGGTTTTATCCCTTCCCACTCTCTCAGGATTTTTTCCCCCAACCCCAAATCCAATCACAAAAAAAAAAAAAGTAATCCTGTAATCAATAAACCTTTTTGTTTGACTGACTGACTTTGTTCAGACACTTTCTTCGCTTCCATAAGAGAAAACTGACACAGTTATTGTTTGCTAAATGCCTGAATTATTTTTCCTGTTGCTCACTTGAAATATATTTTGCTGTTCTGGAAAGGCAAGTAGTTTTTCACTTCAGAAGCTTCTGTGTTCTAAGTCATAAACAAATGGCAGGTTTCATATTGTACCAGCAATGAAAAGGTATGACTGAAGAATGAAAATTCCACTAGAATTGAATGTGTGTGTGCATGTGCATATGTGTGTCTATTAATAGATGGTGAAGGGAGGATAGGTTGGTTTGTAGATGATGATGGTTGTCAGTAGGCTCTTTGGGAGCTGGTTTCTAGTTCTTTAGTCCTGTTTTGTTTTTTTTTTAAGCTGTTTTCCGGGGAGAGACTCAGGCAATTACATGGTTAAGCAATTCCTTCAATAATTTTAAAATCTCCTAGCCCAGTTGGAAAGAGGGATATTTAAGGTCATTGTGTTCCTATGTGATTCATGAGAACTGGTGGCTGAAAGAGGTGAGCTGTGCAGATTAGTGGCCTTGCTGAGGGTAGGACACCAAACTTTGCCCTTAGAAATTGTTAAGCAATAGCTGGCTCAACTGCTGGCTTGCTTGTACTGGGTAGTGTAATCTGCATGAGTTTTGCTCTAGATTAGCCACAGTGCACCTGTACTTGCCAGGCAGGGTTGTTCAAGAGCAAAAGAGGTATGGGGGATGTGCAGGAGTTGCTATCACGGGACACCCATCCTACAGGTACAGGATACTCACCTTCACTGGTTTCACTGCTCACTGGACAGCTTGTTTGTATTGTGTTTTGTTTTCCATGAGACTTCAACAAACACCAAATTATTCCAATAATATATATATAACACTGCTGAAAGGTGTTAATGGGAGGGTTGGCTTGTGGGTTTAAACTTTCTTACCTATTAAAGTGTGGATTATAGTATAAAATGTACTGTGCACTGAATGCACTAAACCCACTATGGAGTACAGCCTTTTATTTCTCCAAATAATTCACCATGATTTCTTGGATATCTTAGAATAAAGTTGGAAATACTTAACATGGAGGTAGAAGGTGGCACCTTTTAGGTGAGATACAGATCCTTACATGGAAAAACAAAGCAACAGTTGGTGACATTGTTAGGTGGAGTTACAATAAAGGGTGAGTTACTAGGTCGCTTGTAGTTAAGAGAGATCATTGTGTAGGAGATGCACTTTCCTTGGATTCCAAGAGAAATTAATCACTGCAGTTACTTTAAGAATTTCATAAGGTGCTATCAGGAAGCACCAACTTGTTTCCGTTGGCACAACAGCAAGCCTGATGCCCACTTCTGAGAAATTTTCCCTTTCACTGGAGAGAAATTCTACTGGGCAGAAGTTAAGTTTTGTGGATGTGGGATTTAGCCAGTATAACCCAATTGGATGTCTCAGTGAGGAGGTAGGACGTCTTAGTGAGGAGGCTTTATTCATGCTTCTGGGTACTGTACATTTTGTTTAGCTGTAACTATGGAGTTTTCTACAAAATGTTTCAGTTCTTTATTAAGTGTGGTTTGGGATAGTGCCATATTCTATGTAGCTTAGCTTGCTACTTCTCTTATTCAGTGGAGCATTAACCTGCTTCAGATTCCTTGATACGATTTTTCACTGCTGTTAAAAGCAAGTTGTACCGCCACCTTGAAATCTTACTTCTTCTGTTTTATGAAGTGCTAGATCTATTCCTAGAAGCATTAATAATGTATGCACTTTGCAATTTCAGTATTCAAATACTGAAGACACCTTGTATGTGCGAACCTATTTAAGTTGATAAGGCAAAACTAGATGAATAGGACTATCTATTTGCTAAGCGTACTGAGTACTATGGCATATAAATCTTATACCTGCAATGGTCTTTATGAAAATGTCTGAGAACATGCGTTAGTTCCCACTTGGAAGTACTAGAATTGGCATTAAAAAGCATAGAATTCTTAAATTAAGAAGGATAATAACAGTTAGCTAATTGTGCTGTTGGATATCTAGGTTGCCAACACCTTTTTGGCACAGCTGAGCACTGGGCATGGAAAACATCATAGAAGTGGAAAAGGTAGAATGAGGAAGTTCCCAATGTTGGATTTTTTTCTGGCAAACCAGAATCCAACTCCTTCCTCCAGTCTGGGAACTGATGTCAGACCTTAAACTGACCACTGGGTCCGCAGAGAACCTCAGCCTGAAGGACAGCACTTCTGGTGCACTTTGCTTGACTTAGAGAAACGTGTTAATGAATCATCACCAAAACTTCTTTAGCCCCAGGACATTCATCAGAGAATTCACAGCCGCATCCTCATCTGCTTTTGCTGAGGCACAGCAGGAGAGTGCTGGCAGCATCAGAGCTCAGGGAGTAGCGCTGCAGGGCCTGAGCTTAGCGTTTATGTTGCTCCAGGCTTCCTTTTATTTAAGAACAGCAGCTCTTTCTGAATTTGCTGGTATGAGGTGAGCATGCTACAGATCTGCAATTTGAGTTGTTCTGAAGAGTTTCTCCAGTGGTTTTGGGCAGTCTAACTGGAAAGGTGCCTTGCTGGCGAAGACTGGAAAAAAGCAATGTATGGAAAACTGAATGAGAGTTGGGGCAGCTGTTGTGTAAGAGCTTTCCCAGGCGTTTTATATTGCATGGTGTGAGAGACTGAAAGAGTTAATGTCTCAAACATTGTGGTGGGGCAAGTTCTGCATAACAAAGAACCTTGCCCCACAAGGAACCACAGGTGAAAAGAAGCCTATCAGCACCCATCAGCAACAGGACTGGGAGGGTGTGATAGGGGATGCACAGCTCTCTGTTCTGATAATGCTGTTCTGATATGCTGAGCAGGGCAATTCACCATGCCATTTTGATATGATGTTCTGATATGCTAAGCAGGACAGCTCACCATGCTGTTCTGATATGCCGTTTTGATATGCTGAGCAGGACAGCTCACCATGCATGGTGAAAGGTCAGGGGAAGTTACTCCCCAAACGACCCCCAAACCCAAAGGCTCACAAACTGATCATGACACCTAATTTGCCTAATGAGTTCGAGTGCCTGCCCAAAGGAGAGGGAAGGGTAATAAAGGGACACAAACTGAAGCCCCAGGTGCGTAAGCCCACTGGACTGGACCCCTTGGCTGACTGAACCAACGCTGGACCCAGGACCGGAGAAGTCTTTCTCTCTTCCTTTTTCTCTCTCTTTCTTGTTCTCTCTTTTTCCTTTTCCACAGTCCCCACACCTCATCCCTTTAGACATAAACCGTTGACCAGGTCTGGGACTATGAGTGGATCCAGCCGCCCTTAAGCTCCTCTCTGAAAGGAAGTCTAGAAAGCAAGGGGGTCCGCTCTGAACCTCCTGACTCAACGGGAGGGCTCTCCTTATTGTCTTCCATGAATTGATGTATATGGTTACCACGGGTTACATGGTTCACTGAGGTAGCTCCATGCCAATTCCTGTTGTGAGAAACCACACCACCTACTGTTATGCCTCCCAAGTTCAGTTTGCTTCTGTCATGAATAAAGTGTTTAACTGATCGTTTGGTGTCATTTCACCTTAATTTAGCCCGAGGGAATTC
Source organism: Aquila spilogaster (assembly GCA_024606505.1). Lineage (NCBI taxonomy): Eukaryota > Metazoa > Chordata > Aves > Accipitriformes > Accipitridae > Aquila > Aquila spilogaster. The sequence continues at coordinate 80,397,780 of JANHGO010000001.1, read as the reverse complement.
CGAATTTAACATGACTCCCTGGTCTGTCCGGTCCAGGTGGTCCAGGTCGTGATACATGGTGTGGAAGAATCATCCGAGCTAACTTTTCTCTGGCAGGCACTTTACATGTGTTGTGGTTTAACCCCAGCTGGCAACTATGTTCCCGCCCCAGCCAACTCCCACCAGTTTATACACTGGGCATGATGTCATATGGTATGGCATATTCCTTTGGCCAGTTTGGGTCAGCTGCCCTGGCTGTGTCCCTCCCAACTTCTTGTGCCCCTCCAGCCTTCTTGCTGGCTGGGCATGAGAAGCTGAAAA
>JANHGO010000001.1:80348710-80397380 GCA_024606505.1 Aquila spilogaster | reverse complement strand
GGGGCTCAGATAGGGCTGGGAGGCAGAAGGCCTCTTGCTCCCAGCCTTTTGTGAGCAACCTGCCCATCAGCAGGGAAGGGTGGTGTTGCTGTCCTATCAAACAACTTACTTATTTTTCCACAGTCTTATCTAAGCAGACTCAGGCTACTCAAAATTTTATAACCTTTCAAAATCTTCTCCATTGACATATGCTTATAAGCCAGCCATAAAGCAAGAGCTTCCCCTTATTTAACAGCCGGCAAACCAAGGTGTAAAACTAAGGACATACAGTAGCAAGAGAGATAAGATGTGTGCCTCTTCTGCTGCTTTTATCTTTAATAAGAGGATGTCTAAAAGCTTCAACTTTCTGTTATCTTTTGCTATGATTTACCAGAAGCAAGTGGTACTAAGCCTTTAATACTGTTGCTTTACATATTAAAAAAAGTTAATTTTTGATTCCATTTTCATTCAGTCTGATTTGAAAAACATGTTAAATAGCATTCTCTCATTTTGAAAGTTATTTTTTCAGATGCCAAGCAGTACTGATTATATCAACAGAGTATGGTGGTTTTTCTTTTCCTATTTGCCCTGTATCCTAGTATGCATGATATTTGACATGATTTATTTTGTTTCTCTCTTCATCTCCAAATTTCCTTGGCAATAATCAGAATTACATGGAAACCAGCATTAGAAGTCCATTGTGACAGATCTCCTGTGATTGCTCAGACTAATGCAAAATGTGCAATGTACAACTTAGAGCCTCTGTTTGACTTCAGGATGTGTTTATGCCAGTGCTAACTCGATGACCTTCTTCTCTGTCCTGCTGTTGTATGCTGGACAGTGCTCCCCGTTTTCTGATTTTGGGAGATGAGGTACAGACCCGATAAGTAAGCAGCTTGTCTAACCCTTCAGTGCTGGTACAGGAGATCAGTGTTAGGGCAAGGACAGCTGGTGGGGTTGGACCACTATGAGCTTCTGGTGTTTAATACATGCTGGAAGCAGTCACTGTAGATATGAAGCAAATAGTTGTGCATATCACTGCCCATTTGTATTTCAGCACTTAAAACTGTGTGCTGTGGCCTTAGTTGGTATATATCACCATAGATCTGTTGGTTTTAATCACGTGTTGGAAACTTGTCTTACCCGGATCGCAACGTGGTGTAACTTGAATCTGAAAGCCAGTCCTGTGTATGTCTGATACACTGCTTATGAGATCTGCTAAAGCTCAGTAGCTTCCATTTCTGACCAGAGCTGCTATTTCTAGATGCAGAGATTAGCAAAAACAGTAGTGTGTGTTGTAAGTGTTGTCTTCTACACAGCAGCCATAGCAATACTTCCTATTGCATGTGAGATACCTAGGAAAAGATTCAGATTTTAATTTGAATTTGCCTTCCTTTACTGGGAGAAGGAGAAAAACAAAACAAAACAAAAAAAACCCCACCACAATATGAATTAATTGGTCCTGCTTTGCACAGAAGGAATGATTAATCTCCTGCATACAGCAGCATCTGTCTACTACTCCTGCCTGAATTCCTCAAAAGGCTAAGAGTGTTTCTAATGGTCATTTAAATAATAAATGCCACCACACTCATTAGGAGTGTATCAGTCGTTCGTTTTCTGCTCTGATGCTTGTTGTATTCTATTAATATTTATTAAATTCAAGGAAATTCATTTTGAGCTAGTAGCCCACATTTCTTTTCAAGGTCACCAAATATAAATATTTTATTTATCTAATTTAGAAAAACGGCATTAGATGCTATACAGCAAACATGACAAGAGTGTGAATTAGTGAAAAGCTTCCCTCAGGAAACATATCCAGGTACCAGTAATGGATAATAAGTCCAATGGCTTATCTCCTACCAGGTAATAAAGTTACATAATGGCAATGCAAACCCTCACCTGAAGGTGTGTATGTGACAGTAGCAACGAGTAGCAAAATAGACTATTTACTATGAGAGTAGTGAAAACGTCCGAATCTTTCTGGTATTTGGGCAATAAGTAGGCTTGTTAGAGCTTTGGGATCAAAAGAGTACATGGATAAGCACATGTGGCAGATTACTTGGTATCAAATATGCCTAAATTCATTAGATGCTTGATGTCATCTTTCATGCTGGCTCAAAGGTGCTCTTGAAAATGTCCCTGTAGCAACACATGAGTGGCCAGGCTAGCTTGGCTTGAGTATTTCGCAGTGTTTTCTCACCACATGCAGTCCACTGTTCCTTCTTCAAACAGAGTAGCATTACCTACTTACTGAGCATGTGTAGCCCAAGAAAGTTCTGTTTCTTCCCCTCCAATAACGAGACAGAGAAGATCCTGCTGAAATGCTGTGTTCTGAAAGCTCCTTTACATTAAACCTTCCATGCCCCTGTCTGCTGTTCGTACAACTTCTGCATATTTGGACCCTATCTTCCTTGCGTACTGTGGGAGTGTAGAAATACTGCTATTTGAGACAATTTCAATTTGCCCAAGCACCATATTTCATTTACATCATCTCATAACGGATGGATAAGGGATAACGGAGGCTGCCTTTTAGAAGTTAATAATCCCACTCAAGCAAATGCTGGCTTTGAGAAAAGCCTGCTTCAAAAAGAAAAAGAGCAGGTAGTTTGGGTTTACCTTAGAGTGTTCACCCAGGAACAATTTCCCCCTGCCATTGACTTTTGAGCTGTCAAGAATAAAAAGAAAAGGCAGCAAATGAAGTGGTACTTAATTTAATTGAAAGTTGTGCTTGTGGGTTTTTGTGTCTGTATTCAATTTTTAGAACTGTTGTCTTTTTGTTATTGCTAAGGTTAAAACTAAAGTGTTTATTGCTATTGTCTAGAAATATTACAGACAAAGCACAGGTTCTGAAGAAGTGGGTGTTGAATAACTTGTCTTTGTGGCTGTTCTGTCTTTTAACAATACACGCATGCTAATATTAGAGAATTGACTATACAAAGGAAATGCAATAGTTCTGGAGCTTTAATTTAAATGATGCGTGACCTATTCTGCTTCTGTCTTTCAGTATAAGCGGACTTACAGCCTATTCTGACCTATAAACTAACAGATGCTATGGCCCTTTCTTGCTATTGACGTTACATTACAGGTATCACACTCTAATAATATACCACTAATTGGCAGTTCATTTATATTCTCAGCAGCAAGGCCTTGTAGAGAACAACTAGGGGGAATAAATTACTCAATCTCCCTTCCTGGAAAGTTCGGTGAGGAGCCGGTCTGATGAGCTGAATCCTGGTAGAAACCATATGAGATGGGGTCTTTGGAGTAAAAGAGGAGAAATTAGAACCTTGCATACTTATGGAAACAGGCAGAGCTCTTGACAATTCTTGAGCTGAGTTGCTAAAGGACATGTCGTAAAAAAGGAGTCTATCATGAGTAATAGGGATGGATGGATGGGTTGGCAGTAGGAGCATAAGATGCCTGGAGAAGGAAAGACAGAAAATAAAGATAGCAGGGAAAATAGTACTAAATGTGAGAAAGCAGACACGATCACATGCGTGGTCACAACATTAGATCAGTGACTGGTAAGCCTTTGTCATGAATAATATATATCCTTGCATACAGGGGACATAAGGTATAGAGCAAAGACATGCCTGAAGAAATAGCAGACAGATGACCAGAGGGCTCAGTAAGTCCTTACATTGGGTGAAGGGTGTGTGATGAGTGTGATAATCTCAACAAGCTCTGCAGCAGAGCCAGACGCTGTCCATGTGGCAGGGACACAGAGAGGAGGGTGTTTTGGGGACTGCCAGTGCAGCCAGGCAGGAGGGCAGAGCAGAGGTAGCAGGTGGAGTGAGCCTGAGCTCTGGAGAGGGTACTGTTACTGCAGCAGCTTGAGAGCATTAGGCTGGAGAGGGAGGAGAGGTGTTTGGCAAACAGCCCCAGTAAGGCTTGGAGTCTATCATGTGCTTACGCTCAACAAAAACAATCATGGCACCACCATTGTTGTTCTTCTCTAGAATTACATCAAAAATTATGCCTACTGCGTTAATGTATAAAACCACGTGCAGTAGACCACATCCTCCTCTTGTTTCAAACCAATGTGGAAAATATGCGTGGCAAAATATCCTTGGCAACAAGCAAGTTCTAGCATGACAAGCTCCAAAGTAAATACTGAACAGTTGCTAATTAAAGTTAAGTGCATAGTCCCTGTTTTTTCAATTAACACACTCAATATATAGTGATGCCTTAATTATTTTTGTGTCTAAATATACTTCAAAGAAATCTGGAAGTCTGGAGGTAAACTTTACAAGGCAGATGGTTCTCTCTCTGTTCTCAATGGTAGACTGGAGGTAGATTGAGCTGAAGCTGAACTAAGCCCTCTTTGAAATGTAGCATTGGCTGAAAAGCTTTGGCCTTAGGTAACCTAGGCTCTTACCAACAACTTTCATGCTGAGCACTCTTCAAGCAACCACTTGCCCCCTATGTAGCAATGGGGGCAGATATCCCACATGAGAAAATATTGGCCGATAGTTCTGCTAATTACCCATAGCGCAATCCACATTCTCTGCTGTGAGCTGTGGAGGTGATGCAGCCTTTTGTTCAAAACCAACAGCTGCCTTCCCCTAGCTGACAGGGAGGAGCCTAAAGTACCCCATCGGGAGTTCAGCTCTCCATAGGTTCCTGCTCTCAGCGGGCACCAAGGAGGCAGCTGCCTTAAACAGCTCACCTGACAACATGTACGGAAGGTGTGTGACAGCAGCGAGATGCCTGTGGCTGAGCTGCTGTCTGGGCTCTCAAGTACCTAATGATAGCCTGCTGCTAGGCTGTTCCCATGGCAGCACCTGTAATGGCCATCCATGTAAAAACTGACGCTTCTAAAAATACACACCTATACAGCTCAAAGATAATGGTTTAAATCGCTCGGCACTGGAGTTTTTCAGAAGTGCTTAGCGTTAGAGCTTGTCAGGATTTTCCCGAGGAAATGTTTTTAATCAGAAAATGCCAGCTTATTGAAATAGGAATTTGGGGGACAAAGGTCTGCTTTCAAGAAGTCAACTACAAAATTGAAAAAGTCCAGTTTTAAGGTATTATCGTGGCAATGGGAATTAAAAGTTCCTGTCATCTGGCATGAAAAGTTTTTTAAAAGCATGTGTTACTTTGGTGATTTCTATTTTATTTATTGATTAAATTTAGAACAAAACAATTTGAAATGTATGAAGTACTAAACTGAATTAAGCTGATACTTTGTAGAGTTCAGGGTGTGTTTTTGCTTTCTCATTATTCATATCAACACAGGGAATGTTTTTCTTATCTTGTATAATCTGCTTGGAACAAAAATAATGTGCTGTCATTGTTGAATGCTGATTTGAACTTGTCCTCTTTTAGTATAAGGGTAACTCATTGTCGAAGATTCAGTTGGAGAAAATGTTAGGAAAATTCAGGATGCATTTGAAAATCTTACTCCTATGTCTTGCAGTAGCGCAGTACTATGTTCAGAGTTTTAATGCCAGGAGGCGTATTTCGCTTTCAAAGGAAGACTATGAAGTTTCCTTCACTTTGGAGGGGCTGGAGAACGTATGTCTTGTAGGGTTGTCTTGCTCCGATTATCAGAGCGAGAGGGGAGATTGTTTTATACACCCAGAGTGAGACTGAGACGCAAGTGAGGTCCAATGTTGTCCGATCAGTTTATTATCAATTAAAGTGATTGGGAAGGGAAAGACCAGCAATTATTACGAATTAGGACAATAAGGAAGGGAAGGCAGGTGATAGGAAAGATAGGAAAAGAGCAAGAATTATGCAAAGCAGGGATAGTCACCAGCAGGGATCCAGCAGAGTCCCATTGTGCACCGTTCCTGTGGTCTGAGGCCAACACAGGACTAAGGGCGCAGGGGGAGGCAGTGACTGAATGGCCAACCTTGGGCAGCAAGCAGGTAAACAGTAGGCAACCCACAGTGGGTCCAGGAGAAACAGGCAGCAGGCAGGTATCAGGCCACAAGGCGTCCAATATCAGGCACACCCCTCCTTAGTTGTTGGTACCTTTTTTTATCCTCTTTTTCTGCCATCATGGCATTCCTGGGCACTTAGGCTAGAGTCACGTGCAGCACCTGTGGGCATGCAGATTCTCTGGATGGTTATCTCCTTCGAGATGTGCCCACAAAAGGCTTCTCATCGGCTGCTGCTTCTCTCTCCTTGTCCCTGGCCTGCAAGTGTTCAGACAAAAGATTTCTTGGACTTGTCCATCTGTTGAAGTTGTCCAATAGCAAGCTTTGAGACAAAGGTGCAGAAATAGTCTCTTACTAGGATTGACTTTGGTTTCTAACATTAAGAAATGTAGACTGCCATTAAGCTATGAAATTTAAACTTCAAACCAAAGTAATTGGGCTGAGAATCGCTCTAGCAGTTGGCTGCTAATTCTGAAAAATAATCTACCACCTGTTGTTTAGTCTGTAGGATTAAAAAAGGTTTAATGTTTGAGGCAAGAGAAATTTATTGCTCCAGATGGAGCACCATTTTACAAAAAGTCTATGGGCACTAGAAGTATTCTGTGGGGTAGCCCAGTGCTCTTAAAAAGACAGCTTGTTAGAAGCTGCAGCGCTCTGAATCGCAGCCTATGGACAGACCTTTTTTTCTGCCGTCAGGAATTAAGTCCTATTTGGAAGTTGCCACAGATGAGTTTATCATGCTTCTTGAACAGATATGCAGTATGATTATAATTTTTTTCCATGTGTACATCATCAGATTTTAATAAGAGGCAATAATTTTATTGCCCTACTGAGGATGTAATCAAAGATGTGTTTGATACACAAGATAAATAGTTGCTAGGGATGATAATGTGAAAATTCAAGGGTTATTTTGTTTGCTATTTACTGACCATCTGGAAGCAGCAAATACTGGCAGTGAGACTTTCAGAAACCAGCCGTATGAAATAGGTGATAGGATAAGGTAAATCTTTCGGTTGGGCAGACTGGATCCTATTGCTGGGAATCTTCCTGTTCAGGAACAAGCAAAAAGTACTTCCTTGTTAGATGCACATTTTGAGGGACAGAAGTGTTTTGAGGAAATAATTCCTAGTTTAGGGAGGAAGTGAGGATGATGCTTTCTGGTGGGGCTAGAAAAGGGGGCTTTATTCTGAAACAGATGTATCTCTAGGGCTTGGGGAACTTGCAGCAATAGAGATGTGTTTGATTCCCATTCTGGCTCTGGAATACAAATTTGATTTTTTCCCACACTAATGCCCTAACCATGTGTTTGCCTGTTTCTCTTTGAATTGTCATTGAGCAAATCAAAAGTCAAGGGCCTGTTATTAGGGTGTTTGGGAATAGGAGAAAGTTAGCCAACAACTTGCAGGGGTGGATGTTGTCATGCCTTGTGTGCTGGTGTACAGCAGATCCTCTGGAGCTGATAACCAAAAGGTGTCAGGAGCCCCGTGTCCTGCCATAAATATTGTTTGCAGTCTTCTAATGCTTTAAGGAGCGTTGATGTTTTGAAGTGAACTGTGTCACACAACAGCTTATAAACAGAATGTTTAGCAGATCAATGATACTTCAGAAACTTTCAGGGAAAGGAGGCATCTTTTAAGCCATCTTTCTGCCTGAAGCACATTCTGATGCTAATGCCTGCAGTGATTTTACGCAGTTCTGAAAGCTTGCTGTGATTTTGATGGGTGATGAATATCATTAGTCAATGATAAATGGGCTCTTTCTGCCAGGCAATTCTTTGGAAGTGGCTGCGCAGTCTCCATTGTCAGGGCTGGGGGACCCTTATGTGTAGTAGCCCATTACACTGGCAAGATTGCCCTACACTGTGAGGGTTGTCTTACACTGCAAGTGATGCCTAGGCCACCTCTGGGAAACTTCTGCCTTAAGGAGCACTTTCAAGAATTTGAGGAAATGTAAGGAAATGTGGGGAAAATATACAGTGACTGTAGACATCAAGAGAATAGCTGACATGTTACGTGGAATATTTGCAAATATTTCTTTATAGTCACACTGATCCCACTATAAGAAAAACCCTGAGAATTAAAGATGCAGTCCAGAACTAGAGCTTTATTTCCACTACCCCTAAGTGAGAGAAATCTTATTTAGAAGTGTTTGGTAAACTTCTCATCAATACATTTGCAACAAAGAAAAACCCTTAGTGTTTGAGGGCCCTTGATCTAAAGACTTGAAACTACTGTAATGCATCTAGCAGCAATATTTTATCAGGTACTAGTGTTTTACCCTGTCCAGCTCTTGCAGTAGGTAATCGTAGTACAAAAATCTGCTGAGTAAAGAGGTCTATAGCTGAAGTGCTGCATGTGGAAAATCATGCATTTACATCATATCTGATTTGATCTCTGAAATGGCAAATAAAAATATCCCCAAATTATCTCTTATCTACTCCCTGCCTCCAATCTTTTCTTAATTCATTTGTTGTAATGACAATGCAATTCTTTGGTGTGGAGATGAATGTTATTTTTTTTAATGGCTGAACTGACAAATGTATAGCAGACAGTATTACAGATAAACGGAAGGAAAAAAAATCCATTAACTTTGCCATAGAAAATCGGTAAATGCTGACCTATGCAAAGCACCAAATGTTAAGAATTTTCTGCCTGACAGAGCTGGATGAAAGATAGAAAACTGAAAAAGTGAGCTGCTGGTGCGTATGAGTGCTGTGTTGCTATACTTAATCCCTCAAAGACAATTTTATTATATACAGCACAGTATTAGCACATTCCACGTTTTCATCCTTGCATTTAATTCACAGCTAATTTCACTCTGGAGACCAGAAACCCTCTTAAACTCTCCATATGAGTAGCATGTGATGGAGATAGTAATAGTGCTTGGGGAAAATGCTTGCCATCTTATGAAGGTATGCTTTGATTACGTCTGGAGGATATGTGGTGCAGGTTGTATGTTGACATGATACAAGCTCCAGAGATGAGTCCAGAAGCGTGGAGGAAGTACTGGTTTGGGTTTGAGAAGATGTGGTACCTGGTGACAAGGTATATAATTCCTTTGGAAACTTGGCAAATCCCTTCATTCAAAAGCATGGGCAGTTCAGTGCTTGAATACCCTAAATTGGCCCCAAAAATCTTTGTGCGGGTTTCTGGCACAGCACTGACACAACTCCTCAAGTTCTTCGTGCTATATTGTAATGAGATGGAGGTCTTCTGGGATGGGACCTTCTCACTCTGTCAGAAGGTTCAGATCAGTGAATTGGGCATACCAGTGCCTCTGAAGTTCCTCTTTGGCATACTCTCCACATCTGTAGGCTCCTAGGTATGTTTAAAATCCAGCCCCTTGACCATAGATAGCACTGCCCTAACAAGATCAAACTCTTAGGAATATTTTCTCGGTTTTGTTCTCCTCACTCTGATACCTCAAAGTATTAAATTTCCACCACTTCCCTGGATTGTTTAGCATGATTTTGCAAGCTGATGAAGTCAGAAAGGTCTGATACCAGTTCTGCAACTTGTCTTGACATGTATGAGGACCCTGCAAACTGTTGAGTGGGTCTGTTGCTGGCTGCACCGGGATGCACGGGATGCTTAAAAGAACTCTGAAAAAGCAGGTCCAAGGTTTTTGCTCTTCTCAGTGATAATGAGCAGATACTGTTTTAACCTTGCTTTCTCTCTCTGTTCTGCATTGAGCTGGATATATCCAGGTTGGCTATACTTCAGCTTCCACAGTAACAGATTTTTTTCTGGCAGCAGAAAAACATGCAAATTATTTTAGTGTGGCAGGTGTTTCAACCAAATATCCTGGGATCAAACTAACATTTATCAAGAACCTTGAATCACAGCTTTCTGTACTCGGTGGGCATTGCCCATAGGGAGGCAATGCATCAGCAGGCAGAGAAGCTTAGAGCACAAAGAAAGAGAATAACAAATCACAGATCAACAAGCTCAATTGTATTAAACGTGCTGCCCAGGGATGCTTTCCTCTGGCAAGAAAACATTCCAATGCAAACTTACCATTATGAGTTTAAAAAATAAACCAGGTAGATCATATTTGTTTGGTAACAAATGCAAGCAGGTAAGATGCTGAGTTTCATTTCAAATACCTTCCTGTTGTATCCCAGGTCCCGGAAGCAATTGTTACTGTCGTTCAATTAAAGAGAATTGGGTATGACAGAATCTTACCAAATACTGGCCTCTCGGGGGTTGTTCTTGCAAAGATTTGAATAACATACTATTATGAATGACAGTGTTTTAAATTAGTGAGGATACTAAAAGAAGTAAAAATAGACAAGCCATTCTGAGATTTCCCAGCAGCTGACGTGTTTGGGCTATTATTATGTAGCTGAGTTCTTTTGAAAAGGCACATGAGTTTCAAGCAGTCTTCATGCAGTGCCACATAAATTAGGTAAGAAAGAGCTTCACGATGTGTTTTGTTTAGTCAGAATTGGAAAACTCTAAGATACTCTTTTCATATCTATTTAGTTTCTGGAAAGGATGCTGAATTTAGGTTCCCCATAACTGCATGTTTAAATGTGGCTTTCTGTTTCCTTATGATTTTGTGCTTGGATCAAGCTCAACACAGCCAGTTAAAGACAAGGTGATAAAAAGGGGCTTTGTGTTATTTTTTTCCTCTCTCAGATTGGGTAGCTAACTTGCTCATGAGGGCTACTGTCTTAGTTATTGCAATAACTAGAGGCTGTACAGAGGCTGGGCAGGGAACTGCTGCAAGAAGGGGTATCCTGGGGTGTCTGCAGTCCGTGTGATTTCAGCCGTTCCCAGTTTTGGACCCTAAACACATGTACCCTAGCAGCACAACACAGCAGCTCCAAATTCCTGGCATAGGAAACAATGAACAAGTGTGACTTCTCTGACAGTCACATTCTGTAACATCAGGAGTTGGTAAAAGGCATGGAGACTGAGCTGAAACTAACCTGATATTTCCCTTATATCCTTATAATCCTGCTTGTCTTTCGTATTTTCTCTTTCTGGAGGATAAGGAGTTGGTTAGGGTCTCTTCGTGGCACCACTCAGATGGGACAGATGAAGTAGATTTCAGACATAGATATCATTTTTCTTTCTCCATTGTGTTTCTTAGATTTCTGTTTTTAAGCTTCATTAGTCACCTTATTTCTGAGGTTGAAGCACTGGGATGTTTCTCATTCCAGGAGGTTAGGAGGCAGTGTTGCTTTTACTGAACTTTGCACCTCAGTTAAAACTCTGCTCAACGAATTAAAGTTCATAGTGTAAGAATTTGCCTCTGTTATCATGCTCTACTATTCCATGCTTCTTTAGGAGGCCTTCCCTACCAATTAGATCCCATTATTTCCATCAGTGGCACCTCATAACAAAGTCTGTATTCAGATTGTCTTGTTTCTTTAATTGACAATCCTTCAACTCCTTATTTTCTTCTTTATTTCTCAACTCCCTTAATGCTGTCTTAATGGTAGTTTTTTTCTGAAGACTTCTTTTCAGAACTTTTCAAATAAATTAGTGTTGAAATGGTCAGAACTTGACTTTTATATTTTTCTTAAAGCACAAAATTATCTCAATTGATATTAAGTTCAGGGAGTCACAAGGCCAAATGTGCTTTCATAAATCTGAGGTGACTTCACTGAATTCTTTGAATTTATGGTCTCTTAACAAAGAGCACAAGTTGACCTCAGAGCCCACAATATTAGCTCTAATGGGAAATTTAGAATTTTCTGGTGCACTGAATTCAATGACACATTGCTAGGATTATCTGAGGATGGAAAGCAACTGTTTGCTGTACCATAGCATGCCTTTCCCCTTTCTATAGATGTGTGCTCTGTTTGAATGGTGAATCACAGTGCTGGAGATTCAGGGTGATCTTGTCAATAACCAGGGTTAAGTTCAAAAGAGTGCTGGAATTTTTTTCCTCTTTCAAATGAAACTGTGGGCCAGAGTTTGGGTTTGTGTTCTTCATTCTTTCCGTACTAATCTTCCTGAGGGCTTGTCTGTGGCTGTCTCACTGTCCACTTTCTTGTCACCATCACAGCCACTTCCCACAACCTCACCCCAGCAACTACTTATGCAGGAGCAGTAAACAACAGCAAGGCCACAGGCCAGTTCATTCAGGATGTACAGGGGAGTGGATTCTTCTAACTTTTATGAGAGTAAGCTGGATGCCAGCACTCATCTTGTGTTCAGTTTTTCCTTCCTTTAGATTTCTTGCTTTCTGGTTGTGATATTATTAAGAATGTGAGCAGCTGTTCTTTATGTGCTTTGGTCACAGAGGATTCCAGGCAATAGTGATTTCTTTTTCCTTGTTAACTTCTCAAATGGAATTTGGTGCCCCATCTGTTATTTCTTTACAGTATCAATCACATACTTGTTTTACCTTGTTTCAGAATGGTGTTCATTTGGAGTTTCCTGTCAATGACACTCAAGGATCTGGTCAAATCTACATCTCTTTGTCTTAACACTGTGGATGTTGCTGATTAATGTGAGAAGGATAACACAGAGAATGCTGTAGAAGGGCTGCTCAGTTTGTGAGATCTGTGTACACAACGTGTTAACAGCCCTACCCCAAACATAGTTTCCTTCCGTGTCCTGATATCCCATTTATCCATTCTCGTCCTTTTAAACTATCAGAGCCCCCTCAGAGAAATGCTGGCTCTGTGGGCAGGTCTGAGGAAGTCAAAACTGCAGTCCTGGCAGTGCCAGAGTCCCAGTGAATCCCTTTTTACTGCAGCCAACACAGAGGGGTTGCAATAGTAGTTCTTCCCAATATGTCTATGTCATACTGTATGTGATGAGAAGACCAGATACCGTGTGCCAGTGCCACTGATCTGAATGTCAGCAATCTGCACCCCATTTGCCTAGGTTGTGTTTCTGTATGCAGCTAGTTTGTCAATGCAATGCTACTTGTCAAAGGTTGTGGGTAAGCCAGGAATACCACGAGCATACCTGCCGAAGATGTGCAGAGTGTAGAATGTGTTACCACTTGCAGATATTGGAGAAGTATCTGAACAACTATCAGTCATTGCAGGACCTGTGTGGGAAGCAAAGACAGGCTAAGGGCAGGCCTTTTGCTTTCCTCCACATCATGAACAGAATTTGACCACAGCCAAATGAAATACACTTGACGAAAACACTGCAATCTTACACATACTTTAACCTATATGGTAGGGCAAATGCATCCTGCATTATGTAAACACCAGTCTAGCTCCCATAGCAACAGCATCCATGTCACCAGTTCTGCCAGCGATAACCATGTTGTAGTAATCTGCAAATATTTAAATTATACGTGATTGGCTTGTCAGTTTTGTCACATGTGTTTATATGCAAACAGATCTTATGACTAGCGCTTCCAGAAGTCACTGGAAATGTGTAAGCACTGAACGCTTAGCAGGTTTTGTTGGTTGGGTCTGACCTGAATGTTAATCGAGCTTTTCCTTAGATGAGCATTAAAACTCTTAGGCTTCTGGAGACCAGCATCAAAATTCAAATATTTAATTTGCTCGTTGACATTTATTAAAATAGCTTCATGCTTGAATATCAAGTTAAGGCAATGGCAGCTGATTTTGTTAGTCTAGATGATGTTGGAAGTAAATTTAAGTCTGATTGAAAACCATTTAATACTGAGAAAAGAAGGGAGTGAAAGGTCAATGGTATAAAATGCTGATAGCTTCAAACGCAGCACAGTTTAAGGGTTGGCTTTTGAAGTAACTGAATGAAGCCTCAAAAACAGGTGCAACAGGGACATTTCCAAAGATTAGTAGAGGCGTCTTTTAATGTTGCTCAAAATAGATCTTAGTGTTGCAACAAGACAGAGACCTCCTCGTGCCTACAGATGAAGTCAGGGAATTTTAAAGCCTCTCAAGACTTACGCTTAAGTCTTACTCTTCAGCCTGACAATCCTTGGGCTGGGAGGTTGAATTTGGATTCGGTAGAGATTAATATGTCCTGTGAGCCTTGCATTTTACCAGAGGAGCAAGTCCCTAATTCAAAGGCTGCCATTTAACTGTGTGTATGCAGATGTACATTTATTGAAGAAAAGCCTTGTTTTGAATGATATTAAGTATGTGAGTGCTTTCAACTTCTAGATAACGGGGGAAGGCATTTACAAGTATAGATATGAAAGAAAGGCTGTATTTTTCAGGTAGGGTTTGAAAATATGAGAAGGATGGACAAGAATACTTGTCAACCTCATTAATCACCTGCTCAAGTAACTGGCCTGTCTACTATCAATAACCAGCTTCTTGGATATACTTCCAGTTTTATAACACTTACTTACATGATTGCTTCTACTATTGGCCTGGAACACTATGAATTGTGAATTTATTGCTAAATTCCTTTCTATTGTGAGACCATGAGGCCGTAACTGAAAAAGAAATGCGTTAATCCCCTAGGTGAAGGGATCAGCTAGAGGCTTGTAAGTACAGAGGATTATTTTTTCTTCTTAAGAAAAGCTTTTGTATATTTACAGATCTGTAGATTGGTACATATTTATTTAATATATCATGGAGAGCTAGTCCCTTCTGCAAACACTGCAAGGTTTGATTTGAGTTTTTTTTTTGTTTTGGTTCCATGTCATTGCATTTCTCTAGAAATGGAGGAAGGAGTGTTGCCATAATTCTTTAATCTTGGCTGTCATGCTGAACTAGCAGTGACCTGCTGAAGAAAAAGTTAATGTTAAGTGAAACTTCCCTATTTTAAAGCACAGTTATCTACCGCTGATGCTTAAGGGTACAGTGCCAGTGAAGTTGGTCATTTACCTGGGGTTCACTGATTTGAATTCTCAGTGGAGTGCCTTAAAGAAAAGGATGAAAATTCATAAGATTTCTCAAACTGGGAATTGGTTTGAATTAACCCCAACTGGAAAGACTGCATGAGAGGTGGCGTTCAGTCATGCTGAAGAGTGCAGAGAAGAACATCTCCAGTGGCAAATGGTTTGTCAAGTGTCTACCCTAGAAAACGGAAATAAGTATTCATGCTATTTTGCAAGCAACTGAAAGGTGGACAACAGTCCAAGAAGGTTATGCATATGAGATCTGTTGCTTTCTTTTTGGCAGACATTTCTTTTCTCTGAGGATTTAGAATTCTGTGTACAAAGCTTGGGCTCAGAAGGAACTTCTGTTGATTACACTGTTTGGATAAAGATGTGTTGAAAATCTTTAAGATACTTGATAGATCGGTGCAACTTTCCAGAGTCATTTTGATCATTGAAATGTTTGCAATTGCGTGGCAAAGTACAGTGCTTTTCTGTCAGTCACTTGTCTTGGTTTAGTAGAAGGAATACAGAACTTAAGGGATCTAGGTTTTCACTTTTTAAAAATGGTATTGAGAGGAAACAATAGAGAATTCATGGTCTCAGTCATTCATGAAGAGCATTTGAACCAACAGTTGATCTCCAAGCAGTTTCCTCACTGCTCTAGTACTCAGATACTCTGAGAAGTAATGCTCACTGCTAATTTACAGAATACCTTTGGCAGCAGATGAGCAACTTCCCATACGCTATTTGATGAACACGCTTTTCTGCAATCTGGGAAGACCATATGTAGGAGAATGATGAGCTTCTGTACTCTTGTAGTCTTTGAAATGAGTCCAAGCAGTGCCGGTCTTCCTGAGACTTTTGTGCTAAGAAGATTGCTCTTCACAGCCATTAGAAGACAACTGAAAGTAAACTGCTTGGTTGCAGCAACACACACTCTGACACGAGCTCTGGAGCTGGTCAGGAGAATCACTTGTCAAAGACTCACAACTTTCGGTTTTTTAAAACCAAATCTTCCAACAATTGTCACTTCCAATTCCAAACCTATTTCCTGACCTCCAGGCTCAGGAACTCTGTGGAAGCCAGTCACAAGAGCTTCCCAAAGCATTTGGCTGCCCAGGGTCAGGCAGAACCTAGAGGGTAGTTCTGCAGTTCGTTAGGGCTCCCATAAGCCTGATGAGTAATCAGATTTCTTGGATCTATAGCTGGAGAAGCATGGAGTTTTGAGACCGATTGGCCCATGCTGAAGCAGGCAAAATCATCCCTAAAATCAGGACTCCATGTTCTGTGCTGGGTGGTGAAGGATGTGTGCAGACACCTAAGTGCAAATGTGTGGACTGTGGCTTAACATAGATGATGTCAAAGTTTGGAGCTGGAAGAAACTACATATTGAAAAAACAACAACAACAGCAAGAACAAAAAACCAATTTACTTGTAAAATCATGTTTATATTTTATTCATAGCTCTATTCAGGGTATCAGAAAACAAAACCTTTCTAGTTTCAGGCCTGATGGAAAATAGACACTTGCCAATCTTATCTGTACCCTCCTAACAGCGTCATCATACTCTGACCATTCACACAAAAGCTTCTTGTGAATACTCTTCACTATTTTGCTCTCTATCTTAGCTCACCTTTAAAGATTTGGTTTGGGGATAGTTTTATTTTTTTAGCTCTTAATTCTTAGTTGGAGAGAGTTCTGAAAGGAACTGTTTTTCTTGATCATGCTGAAGATTGTGGTCTTTCTAGCTAACTTGAGCAGGGAGTTTCATAGGTATTAGCCCAGTGCCAAGGGAACTTTCATATTTACAGCAAGTCTCTCCTAACAGCGGCAAATGAATGAAGAATCAGTACTAGCTACTCTAGATAACCCCCTTGATCTGGTCATGGAGGGCAGCATGATCTCTTCCAAGAGAACAGAGTCCCTAGAAAATGTGTCCTACCCTAATTTCAAAGGCAAAATAAATGAAAGCACTCTGTTCTTCCCAAATTGTTCACCTTGACCTGCGTCTGGGAACATGTGCTGTAGGAAGGTGTTGGTTCCAGCAGCTGTGAGGAAAGCACCATTGCACAAATCATTGTTTTTAAGTTAATCTCAGATAAGAAGTAGGCAGCTATTCTTGCCTAGGCTCTCTCTTGGTCCTCTGTATATGGGAGAAGAGCCCATTAATAAAGGGGCCATAAAGCAGCTTACAGTGATTTTGAGATCAGGCATGTGTAAAAGGAGAGATAAATGTGAGAGCTGGTTGATACACAGTGAAAGCAAGCCTGTTAAAGTTATTTCTGGCTCCTTTCACTCTGCTTCCTTGTAATTTTTCTAGCCATGTCTGGGCTTAGATTTATCCAATCTCTCTTCTACATCCAAATACTTGCATTTCCCAAGAACTGGCACAGCTAGAAGCTGATTCTGTTTGCATTTGATATAATAGAGATATAGAGCTGAAAGACTTGCCAGCTAGGTCTAAGCCTTCTCACTATCTATCTTTGCAGCTGCGTGTAGATGTCAAGCTGGATAGGGAAGGAGATTTACTCATTTTTATGGTACATTGTTATGTGTTTATTGGCTTCAGCAAGAAAGAAGGAAAATTCACTACAACTGGGCACTTGGCAAATCTTGGCATCACGTTGTTGGCTTTTTGTCTGCTCCACCCTGTTGTTAATTAAATTCTCATGACTGTGTCCAGCCCCTTTGCTTCTGAGACAGTTTTGGAGATACAGACTTTAAATGTGAGAGCTAAATCCTTCTTAAAACTTACATGAGAATCACAGGGCCATGGATGAAGCATTATGTATATTGAAAAAGAATTTTAATAGTTGCTGCTTCCACAACCTGTCTGTGTTGCCAGGCTGAGGGAAGCCCACAGTAGTTTCTCCCTAACTAGATGTCCACTCTTGCCATCCATTGTAATACGCGTATTTGGCCATCTTCCTCAGATTCTGAGATAAACTCATTTTAAACTAAAGCAGGTATTGATAGAGCTGGTTAAAACTCTTTGCTTTTTTTTAGCTTTTTAGGTCAAGTATTAGAAGTGAAGTGAGTAAATTGGACCAAGCAAGTGTTTCTTAGTTCTTGGGTGGGTAGAATAGGCATCAGACACACACTTAGATGTTCTTTGTTCTTAGGTGCTCCTGTATGGGACACAGAATGGAGCACCTGCTCTTGGCTTAGCTTGGGCCATATTTCATGTCACTGTGTTGGACCTGTAACTTGCTAACCTGAGTGGATTGTTTCAGCTGGCCTGATCTATCATGTTACAAATAATTTTGTGGTTGAAAAGAGGACTTTGCATGGATTAACTGATTTGCGTACTCTTTATTTCCATTCTTGCAATAGCTGCAGTCTGCCAATTATGCTATAAATAAACGAGTATGTAGGAAGGTATGTTCCTGGCTGTCTTCTCCATTGCAGGAACTATGTAGGTACCCTGTCAGAGCATTTCAGGGATTAAGGTTTGTTTCACAAGCTGGTCAAGGAAAATAATTGACATATCTGCATGCCTGCAGCTGTCTTAGTATACAGTTTAAAGCCTCATGCTGCGTTTTGGAAACAGATCACTGTCTCTTCAATCCCTGCAAGTGGGCACAAGCAAGGACCTGATGGATTGCTTTACCTGGAGCCAGCTATCATATATTGGCATGTCAGAATAGACCCTATTCAGCTTCCTTTACCATTTGCTTTCAACCAAAAACAGAGTCAAATCAAACCAAAGTTTGTAGTACAGATGATCTCTGTTGGACTCTGTGAACAAGGTGATACTGTTTACAGATGTGCCTTTGCCAATAAGAAGCCAGGTGAAAAAGGTTTTTAAATAAAGGATGCAGATGGCTGAAGCACAGAAGCAAGTTAGGTATTTTGGAAAATCCTATTATATTCTTAGTTATGTTTCCAGGCTAGTTCAAAGCCCATGTTTCAAATGCTACCTGAAATTATAAAGCAATGTTTGAAGACCTTCTTAAGTCAAATATGAGTCCTTAGTAGAACTTAAATTCCTAAGTAACTTCTGGGAATGGATCTTGAGCAGCAAAGGTAGATAAATGCTTTGAAAATTTTTACCCTGCCTTATTACTGACAGTTATTATGAGTTGCCAGGCAACAAAGCACTGGTTCCTTCTTCATGGCTTGGACCTGTGCACTGCTATGAGCTTGAACAAAGCAGCCCTCTTTCCTGAGGAGGTGGCAATGCTTGAAGACTCACTTCTGAAAGTGAAGGGACAAAAAAGCAACAACAAGTAATTGGACTTTATTTCTAAAAATACTTAAGGAATTTGTTTGAGTAGTGAGGATAACCTCCTTTACGGAACTTCTGTTGCCTCATACCATCTTGAGATCCCTCTGGAGGCTCATCCCGTGTCCTTTAGCTGTTTCTTAACTGTTTAGAGTGGTTGTCTGAATTCAGGTCCTGTTTCGCTCCTTCTACACTCCTAACAGAGGCTTTCCTTTTTCACCTTTTCACGCTTAATTGTTCAGTCTTATCTCCTTTTCATCTACTATGAAAAGGCATGACTGAAGAATAAAAATTCTAGAGGGTGTGGATGTGTGTGTGTTAGTAGATGATGAAGGAATGGTAGGTTGGTTTGATAGGAGGAGAAAATGGTTGTCAGTGGGTTCTCAGGTAACTGATGTATTTTTTTATTCATGAATTTTTCTAGCCCTAACCCTGTCTTCCAGAAGGATTGACTGAGGCAATTACATTATTAGGCAATTCCTTCACTACTTTTAGAAATCTTTTATCCCAATTGGAAAGAGATGTGATCTAATGTGATTGTGTTCTGGTGGCTGGAAGAAGTGAGCAGTGCAGATTAGTACCCTTGCTGAGAGTAGGACACAGAATTTGGCTTCTAGAAATCATTAGACAGCAGCTAGCTTGATTGCTGACTTGCCCATAGTGGCCAGTATAGCCTATGGTGATATTTGCTGTAGATTAGTCCCAGCATACAATAGCTCCTTCCACACAGGTAATCCAATAGAAAAGAGGAAAAGCTCATGAGTTGCTGTCATTGGATACCCAGCTTATGGGTGCAGGATACCCACCTTCATTAGTTTTACTGCTCACTGAACAACTTATTTGATTTGTGTTTTGTTTTCCATGCAGCTTCGACGAACATCAGACTATTCCCATAGCAGTAAATAATGCTGCTGAAAGGTAGTCATAGGATTCACTCACGGGAGTACTGTAGTCTTGTGGTTTTAAACTTCCTTACCCATTAAAAATGTGAATTGTAGTAAAAAATGTACTGTGCACTCAGTGTACTAAAACCAGCTATGGAATCTAACTATTTAATTCTCAAAAGAACTCACTATATCATATTTTGGATATCTCAGAATAAAATTGGAAGTGTTTAACATAGAGAAAATACAAAGTGCAGCTTCTAGGAGAGAGAATTTTGTACAGATTAATAAATGGAAAAGCAAAGCAACATTTCGTGGCATTGGTAAGTAAAGTTGTAATAAAGGATGAATAACTGGGTTGCTTATTGTTAGAAAAACTGTCATGCAGGAGATGCACTTGCCTTGAACTCTGGAGTCCATCACTTCAGTTTTCTTCAAGGATTTAATAATGTGCTACAAGGAGGCATCGGCTTCTATCCTTTGGCATAAGGAGCAAGCCTGACCTCTGCTTCTGAGAAATTTACCCTTGCACTTGAGAGAACTTTCACTGGACAAAAAGTTCAGCTTTGTGAGTGTGGGATATGGCCAGCATAACCCACCTGGAAGCTCACTGAGGAGGAAGGATGTCTTATTGAGGATGCTTCCGTCATGTTTCTAGGTACTGTATATTTTGTTTAGCTGTAACTACAAAGCTTTTCTTTCTACAAAATGTTCAGCTTGAGGTAGTGTCGTATTATGTATAGCTTAGCTTGTTATTTCTTTCTATTCAGTAGAGCATTAAGCTCTTTTAGATTCCTGGGTATGCTTTTCACTGCTGTTAAAAGCAAGTTGTACCACTAACTTGTATTTTATGAAGTTCTATGTCTATTCCTATAAGCATTAATAATGTATGTACTCTGCTCAATACTTGAATGCTGAAGATACCTTGAAGATACCAAGTATGTAAGAACATAGTAAAGTTGATAAGGCAAAGCTAGATAAATAGGATTATCTGTTTCCTAAGCATACTGAATACAATGGCTTGTAAATCTTATACCTGCAATGTTCTTTATGGAAATTTCTGAGAACACGTTGTAGTCATTGCTTGGAAATAGTAGAGTTGGCGTTAAAAAGCACCGAATTATTAAATTAAGAAGGATATTAAAGGTAAGGTAACTGTCCTGTTGGATATGTAGGCTGCCAATATCTTTTTGGCAGAGCTGAGTACAGCGCA
This sequence comes from Aquila spilogaster, assembly GCA_024606505.1. Lineage (NCBI taxonomy): Eukaryota > Metazoa > Chordata > Aves > Accipitriformes > Accipitridae > Aquila > Aquila spilogaster. Next base: position 80,376,459 of record JANHGO010000001.1, on the reverse strand, counting down.
TGGAAAATGTCAGAGAAAGAATGCAAAACATAAAATGAGGACATTCCAAATGTTGTTTTTTATTATTATTATTTTATTTTTACTTTTTTTTTTCTTTCTGGAAAACAGTAATCCAATTCTTTCCTTCTGGGAACTGCTTCAAACCTTATACTGACCAGAAGGGATGCAAAGATCCTCAGCCTGAAGTATAGCACTTCTCATATACCTTGCTTGACTTAGGACAGTGTGAATGAATCTGCAGCAAAACTTTCTTTAGTCTCAGGACATTCATCAGAGGCATCGCAGCCTCATGCTCATCTGCTTTCACTGATGCACAGCAGCACAGTGGGAGAGTGCTGGCAGGATCAGAGCTCAGGGAGCAGTGCTGCAGGGCCTGAGCTTATCGCTCGCATCGCTCCAGGCTTCCTTTTAGTTAAGTGCAGCAGCTCATTCTGAGTTATCTGGTGTGAGGTGAGGATGCTACAGGTCTGCAATTTGATTTGTTCTGAAGAGTTTCTGTGCAATGTTTTCATTCTGTCCGGAGAGGCGGGAAGGAAACATACAGGGAGCTGAATGGGAGCTGTAGCAGCTGATGTCTAAGAGCATTCCCAAGCTCTTTACATTGCGTAGCATGGGAGAATCATCCCAGCTAGCTTTTCTCTGGAAAGCACCTTATATGGTTCAATTAACGGCCATTCCCTGTCAGGGAGTGAGCCTCCATGCTCTTTCTAGCATGACTTCCTATGTGGGGACACACCTCCCTCATGCAGCCCTGAAGAGCAGGCAGGACTCTGTGTGTGCTGAAGTCTGGCTTCACCTTAAAAGCCACCTGATCAAACTGGGCTTTCTCTGGAGAATTTTCAATCACATCATGTCCCATTTAAGGTTCAGCAAGATTCATAAGTGTGTGCCTTACCGGCTTGGAATAATCCTGTTAGCATCAGCAGGCTTGCTCCATTCAGAAGACCCTTGTAATGAATGTGGCATGAAGAAAATACAGCTTTTGCGTTTCCTTTGAAACCTTAGAATCTCACCGACCCTGAAATAAAGTTTATTCAGGCAACATTTCCAGGAACATTAACAGGGCTTATGAAGAGTGGGTGGAATTAGAGCTCCTTAAAAAGACAATTTTAAGTAATCCAACCCAAATTAAAACACTATCGGTATGTGGAGTTGTTACACAAGAGAGAATAGTGAAGCAATAACGTGCATGAAGTCTGGATTCTTACTGATGTCGATAGTAAAACTTTGCAGATGTCTGGTCTTGCTCTCTTTTCTATACCAGCAAAGGAAGTGTGTGATGCTCTGAATGCTGCTATGGAAGTATTCACAGACTTCTAAAACTGGTGTCTGTATTTTCTGTCAAAGCACAGCAGAGAAGATGCTCTTTGGCTTGTGCAGAACAAAGGTTTAATTCCTTAAGCTCTTACCTTTCTCAGACTTGTGTGTGCTATTCTGGCCAATGTCACCAAACTGAGTCACAGGAATGTAATCCTCTTCAGGTCTTTTAGGGTTTAGCTGTGATTGTTACAACTAGGTTGTTAGGGAAGGGAGGGATGACAAGGGATAAAGGAGATGCACTCAGTGTTTGAGGGGGGTTGTGGGGGGAAGGTTGAGGAACGAAGTAACAAACACATCCTGAACCTTCTGTATATCCCTTATTATAAAAAGTAACATCAGAAAATAAGGGAATTGCCTGCTTTGCTGAGGGCGGCTGGTGCCTTCAGGAACTGAAATAGGCTGGGGACTTATTTCTGTAAGTAATAAGAGAAAATGTCCCTTTTGATGAAGGGAAAAGAAAGATGGGAGAATTTTTAAATAAAAATTAAAAAAACTAAAACAAAAACAAAAAGCAAAACAAATGGTAGGAAGAACAAAATGCACTGCAGGTCACAGGAAGATTACAGATAAAGCCCTACCACTGCTCGATTGCCTCCTTGGACTGCCTCTCCCTTTTGGCTGTGTTTGAGACCTCTTTGTTGAGCTTTCTGGTGGGCAGAGGTCAGAGGGTATTGCATGTCTCAGCCTACCTCGAACAGACCCACAACATGAATTTGTGTGAGGACTTTGAGGAAGGGGAGAGTGGCATTGCCCCTACTGCTGGCTGGCTGCTTGCTTCTCCAGTTTGCCAGAGGTTCCTGCTTTGGTGGTAAACAGCTCTGATGGTGGGGTTTGTTTGTTTGTTTGTTTTCAAAGGGAACTGACAGAGAAGCTACTGGCTTCTGCCAAGTGCTTTGGATCTTGTCCGTAGGTACCTAACTGGGATTGGAGCTCCCTAAAAATCCTGACCTGTTTGTGGTTAATGTGTGGTATCTAACCCTCAGTTCCATGTATCGTGATCCAAGGCAGGTATTGCCTGTAATCTTGTTTTTACAACAATACATCATAGAGCACTTTATTTCTTTTTTTTATTCCTGGTACATAAGACTGAAAAGGCATTGATTTTGTATATTCCAAAGTAACTGTTAGTCATCACTGGTTTAGAATCTTGGATCTAATTTAACAGACAGGCTTTTTTTATTTTTATCTTGGAGTAAAACTTTCAGCATTAATTAGAATATTAATTTAGTAAATACAGGTCAAAACTTTTTTGTGCTTTACATAAGGAATGAGAAAACTTAATCTCAGAGTTATAAACAAGGTTGCTGTTTCACAGACAGGAAACACTTCCAGCTGGAGTCTCTGAAATGTAAATGAGACCATTTTATCCCTTGATCTTCACAAACCTCTCACCACGATGCCACTACAGAAGAGGAGAAAAATAATTCTATTATCGCTTCCAAAGAGACCATGTGTTTATTGAAACCAGCCTAGAGCTAGGTACTGGCACACTGTTTTGTGCAATTTGTAGCATTATTTTTAATATAGAAGCACTGCAAATAGTAGCTTGCAGCAAAATCTGTTTTTGTACTGACTTGAGTGGAATCATAACAGGTCTGAGTTGCTACTTGTGTATGAATGCATCGCAGTGGTGTTGACACAACTGCTACATTTGCATCTCTCAAGGGGTCCGGTGTCATTCAGTGTGTATGTAGATACTGAATAAGAAGAACGCATTATTAGTGTATATGTAGGTGTTGAGTAAGCAGAACACAGCTTTGAGCTGACGTTCTTGTGAGCGTGAAGACCAAACCAAGGAAATGATTGAGTGGCCTGGGCTGATGTCATGAAATCTTGCACATTCCTAGTAGGAGTATACTGTTGGATCTTGCATCGTCTTTTGATTTACTGCTTACTCGTTTGCAGGTCACTTAGTTATCAAGTTGCAAGGTTGAAGAGCTAGACAAAACATGAGTCTTTGTGTGTATATCAATGAAAAGGAACAATCTACAAGATGAACTGTGCTTTAGAGTGCTAGGAAGAACAGTACTAAAAGCACAGAATAATCCAGATGATGTTAGAGATCAAGTGACGAGGCTACTCTTGGTCTGGAACTACCTAAAACTGAGAGGGCTATGCAGTGGAAGGATCCACTAAGGGGACTGGTGAAAGTGATATCTTAAGGGCTGGTAGGAGGCTAGGGATTTTTAGAAGGAAGCGCTAAATTTTTTGCTTCGTTTCCACTAAAGGGTTGAATCTCTTGTGGTTGGCAGTAGTTATGGGACTGCTGTCTCTCACGAACCTTCTGTCTTGGTGTCTCTACATTTGGAACCTAAATAATTTTCCACCGATTTAACCTAATGGATTTGAGACTGGGAATTTGGCAACTGAGTTGTGACTTCACCAAGGGGAACTGTAGCTGCTCTGTGATAATCAAATTTAGTTTGCTTGACACATAATGGGATTATTGATTAGACACCCGCAGCTTGCCATTTCAAATCACATCTCCTCTTCATTTCCAAGGGATGATTGACATAGCCTAACATGCTCAGCATCATTAAATGGAAACAGTTATTTACGGTGCTGCATCAGAATTTATCACTAACTCCCAGATCTGACAGAAAAGAATCACTTCGTGTGCAAGGCATTTTTATCTTGCCATTAAAAACGTGTATCAAAAACTTTAGATAAGAAGTGAAGCTGAAATTTCTTCTCAGACTATGTCGAGATAATCTCTTCTCTAAAACTGAAGCAGGAAGTACAAAGGTGTGGTTTAAATGCAGGTCCTGATGATTCCTTGCTACTTTCTGACTTATAATAGTGGCTACTGCAGATGTGGATCTGGGCATGCTTATTATGCTGAGCATCACTTCTGTGATGAAGCTCTCTTAACCCTTACTCTCCCCATATACCTTTACAACTTCGTATCAAGGACACAAGCAGTGGGCCAATTATAGAAACCAAACAATGTGTGCTATGTGACTCTTCATTTAGGAATTCATAAGGCATTGCCTCCGTTCACAGCAGGTGATATTTACCAGGAACAGGTTTTATGTGTTTTTATTACTCTCCTTTTCATGAGGGGAAAGGTGCATGGTACTGAAACTAGCAAAGGAGGTGGAGTGAAGGAGTACTGTACTGCTACTGACTCAAAGCTGTTGGATTTTTTCCTTTTTTAATTTTTTTTTTTAATAAATCCCAAGCATTTCTTCTTCAGATCTCCCTCTGATTATTTGAAAGAGCTGAACTGGAATCCTGCCCATCAGAATGACTTTACTTTAAAGTAGCTATGCATAAAATCATACTATTCACCCAGTTCTCTTGCACATCCTTATGCCATCTTCTGCCAGTGGAGCTAAGTACCTTTTGCCCAGTAGTGTTATCTTTAACCTTTTCTGTGAACAGCCTCTGTGATTTCTGAGAGTACCACTGTATGTGTGAGATGTCTCTAATCCCACAGCTGCACTCATGTGGAACCAGCCTAGTTCTAAACTTTATTTCAATAAGTTCTGTGAGGCTGGAGAATGTTTAAAGAAAACACACAGTTAAACACGCTGGAAAAAAAAATGCATTATACAGAGAGACTCCAGGAGCTTTCAGCGTTTGTCTCATCAAAGCAAAGATAAATGAGCAAGTTCCTCGTAGGCTATAATTACCTCTAAGGGAAACAAAAACATTGATAATTGACAGCTTTGAGCTTGACCCCAGGAAATAACAAAATCCAGTAGCTGGAAATTGAAATTTGGCGTAGAGATCAGATATAAAAATTTAACCCTGTGGTTAACTAGCTGTTGGAGCAAAGAAGTTGTGCTAAGTATTCTCACCAATGATTTTAAATCTGGTTTGTGTATGTTGTTTTTCCTTAAAATGTATTCTTCTCCAAGTATAAATGTAAGCTTTTGGCCTGTATTTTCTTAAAGAAAAGTTCAAGAGGTTTTAAGAGCCCACTCTTGTTTTGACAATGAGATATGTGCGTGTGTAATCCTGTTGGAAAGTCATCCTCCATCCTTAAGCTGCTGGAAGGGATACAGGACTGTGCTTTTGAAAATCATGGAATCACAGAATGGCTTGGGTTGGAAGGGATCTTAAAGCCCATTCAGTTCCAGCCCCCTGCTGTGGGTTGGTTGCCCCCCACTGGACCAGGCTGCCCAGGGCTCCATCCAACCTGGCCATGGGCACCTCCAGGGATGGGACATCCACGGCCTCTGTGGACACTCTGTGCCAGTGCCTCACCACCCTCTTGAGTAAAGAATTCCCTCCTAACATCTAGCGTAATCTCCACTTTTATTGTTTAAAACCATCCCTCCTTGTACCAACTGCAGGATTGTGACTCTAAAGGGCTGAAGCCATGAAGTTGAGCAGTGTATTCATTTCTAACTTCTCATGGATGTGGAGCAAACCAAACTTGCTTCTCAGTCAGACTCTGTTTAAATTCACCTGTGATTTCCTGGCTTCTATTCTGTCATGCCTGGGATTTCCACAGCCATATTTGTATTATATGAGGGCTGCTGTGAAAGCAGTGCCTCCTATTTTATGATGTTGGTCCACAACATCAGAGGCAGATGGTGGTATGGCAGTAGAGACTGAACGTTTCCACCATTGTTCCCTTATGTGTTATTGCCATGTGACAGATGGCAGTAGAGGGGCAATCTGACAGAATGGCTTCTGATGTGGAAAGGTGAATGAAGCAAAGGGATGTCAATGAATTCCTCCACGCAGAAAAAAATGGCACCCACTGGCATTCGTTGACACTTGCTGAATGTTTCTGGAGAGCAAACAGTGGATGTCAGCTCAGTGAAGCACTAGGTGGTGCATTTCAGCAGTGGTGTCAGCAACATGAAGGATAAGCTGTGTTCTGGATGGCCATGCAGATTTTTAGGAGCATGGCATGCAGGCTTTTGTTCATTGCTGGTGAAAATGTATAGCTGCCAGTGGTGACTGTGTTGAAAAATAGTGTTTTGTAGCTGCAAATTTGCTCTATCAAGTAGTGTTACTGTGCTCTTTGTATCAGTTGTTGTTTCCATGGAAATAAATAGGAGGCGTTACTCTTGGAGCGACCCACATATCCGAGAGTTGGAGTCTCTACAAATCCCATGTGCCCAAGGAGAATGCAATATGAAGCATAAACTTAGTCACACAGCACATTTGCAAACTCACCAAGCAATGGATCTGTTTCTTTCTGTACTCTCAGCTCTGTTGTAACTGTTTTCTGCAGGATGATGTACTTCTGCATCACATCTGACGTATAGAAGCTGAGAGACGGGCAGGCAGGCATTCTTTTTCTTTGTTCAGTTTCCTTTGCTCTGTCCCTGCCCATTTGCTTTTCATATAAATCTGTAATTGGTCAAAAATTGATTCTTTCAGCCTTTGGTCTGAGTTTATCAATAGCTGTGTGCCTATGCCAAGCTCAGCAGAGTTTATGTTTTGCATTTGTTCCATTTAACAAAACAGAGCTTTTGTTTGACAGGCTTCCTACTTTGTCTATAGCACAAACCCAAAGTGGGACCCATGGGTGTGCAGTTGAATCAAGGCTCTATCTCAGCTTAACAACATAAATGACTTCTTTAGGTTGTCCTGCTCTCCAGATGCTGCCTGAGGATCTGAGTCAAATGAGAATCAGCACTGATGCAGCTGGGCTTTCACTCACTGTGCTCGTTTGTTAGTCTTTTTCTCTTTATAAATCTAAAACCTCCATGTGATAATATCCTACCAATATTTGATAAGTGTCAAATTTTAATCCTTTTGCAGCCCTTTTCAGCTAATACAGAGCATGGGGAATCTCCTGTACAGATCTCAAGCTCAATTCTAAGCCTCTTGTAATAAGAAACATCTGCCTAATTTGTGACAAAGTTTGAACGTTTTATGACAAAGTCAAAATAATGATTTTTGATTAAATCATAAATGCGTGGCTTATCTGAAGTGTGATGTGATTTTATCTTGAAGCTCTGAATTCCAAGAGCAAATGGAACATTGTTGACATCAACCCCTAGGTTTAGTTGTAGGGAAACAAGTAAGATTTCAGTCCCTAAACGATGAATTCTGGTCCTAAGTAATTGGAAACAAATTGTGTTCTCACCTAAGTGAACTTCTTCTGTAATTAAAACTGATTTAAAATGTAAACTGACTCCTTCAAGGAAAAAAAATATCATTAAAAAAATTTTTTTGCTTGCATTTTAAAAGCAAGAAGAGTATTTTGAAAACAGTTTTTGACAGTTGAAGTCTCTGATTTTACTGGCTGTCAGTTGCTGCAAAATGAGAGAAATGTCCAGTAGGGTGATAAAGGTGTTGGGGAATCAAATGAGTGATCTGCTCCTATTCCATTTTAACGTTAATTTGGGTATCAAATGGCATTACATGTATTTTTGATAAAACACAGGTCTTAAATCTGTACTCTGCTATAAAATACTCATGTTTTATAGAAGGTAGATCTTTTCTTTTTGCTAGAGAATACACCAGTACTGTGGGATCTTTGCTGTTAAAAGAACACACTACTGTACAGTTGACTCCAAGCCCAGACCATCATCCTGGTATTTTTAGTGGCCCTCAACCAGTCCAATTACTGCAGCTTGGCTAAGTTTATAGGTAAAAAAATTACATGACTGTGCTCTGTCCTGCCACGTAGTTAGAGATCTGCCACATGCTGCAGAACTTGAGTGCAAAATAGAGTCTGCTGGAGAATCAATGTTTGTGTGTTATATTAAGATTGTTGTCTTTCTCCATGTGCATTACTTTGCAGTGTAGATTGGATTTTGTCTGCTGTTGAATTGGCCAAGTCTTAGATGTTCTTCCTTTGCAGTTCCTTGAGCAATTCTTGCTCTCTTATACTGTCCTGAATAGCTTGGTGTTACCAGTGGAGATGAGAGGAGAGAATTTGGCACAGTGTTGTTGCAAGGAGAACAACATAATAGTACAGAATCCATCAGAGGTAAACTGGCCGTGAGGGCCCAGCCTGGGATCAATGAATTCAATAGCCAATCTGCCTCTGAAAATGATGGGCCTCAAGCTGGACCTTACATGATTTTTAGTCAGATAGGGGATTTCTTCTCTTCACTGAATCCACAGGGGGTGTTCAGGAAGTGTGTTTTTGATGCATTGCCATCACTTGCCTTCCTGCACAAGTCTCAGCTCATCTCTTGCTGCTTATCCTCTGAAACAAGGTCACTGCGTGTTGTACAAAGTGAAAGAAGCCCTTTTGAATGACTTATGAATGATTTAGGTCAAACCTAAATGCCATTTCAGACAGCCTGCTCTTATAGTATGGCTTTTTCAATTGCTCCCAGCAGGAGATCACAAAATATGAGGACAGGGTATGCCTATCAATTCTTGCATCTCTACTAAGAGCATTCCCTTCCAGCTTTTTTTCCCAAAGTTTTTAGTTACTGTAAATAACGTACAAGCCAAGAGACAGTAATGTTTTAGTGGGGTTTTTCTCATTGCTTTCTTTTTTTTTTTTTACTTTGAAATTCATTTGATGAGGATGTTAATAGGTTCTTTATGCTGCCAGTCAGAAGTGAAGGTTTCTTTTTTTTCTATGTAGAGATTGGATGGAGGGGTTGTTGGTTGTTTTTTTTTTGCCTTTCATTTACCTTTCTTGCAAAGCTATGTGAAGCCTTCTGACCTTGATCTTGTTGGCTTCCTTTCTTTTCAAAGGGCTATAAAACAGCTGTGACATGCAAAAAAAAAAAAAAAAAGTCTGCAAGAAACCTGACTGCCTTCTCAGCCAACCTTGGCAATGGGAGCAGAAGAGGGAGACTAATTTTACCTTCACTGGAAAAAGTTTTGCCCAGTAGTGCCTCCATTCAGCTTGTGGGGCTACAGACACTTGGTCATTTGGCTCCACCTTCTGGGAGAAGACAGAAGTAGCAGAAGTCACTTAAGCTGACATTTTGCAAGTCCTGTCACACATCATTTATTGGTCTTTCATTACTCTTCATTAATGCTTCCGTGCAAACTCTCACTGGATACAAACTCAGTTGGAAACCTTTTGCTTTTCTGGTGGCTTTTTAATGGGAGCAAGAAGTCAGCACAAAAGAAAAAGTGCAGAAAATCAATAGCTTTTTTGTTTTCCAAGGCTAAGAAAGACAGTTATTGAATGTTTGACTTGCAATTTAAGTGATAGAAAAAAGCAGAGCTCAGGTAAATGGCTTTTTGAGTCCTGTACAGTTTTGCAGCTTTAGCTCTGATTCTGTTTCAGGCAGCATATTGTTTGTTCTCTGTTTCTGGAACTTTAAGTGAGAAAAGGTGATATGGCATTATTGCCATAGCAACTATCAAATGGTTGCAGTGGATGTTCAGAACACATTTGGTTGGGAGAAAGGTTTTTGACCATCACTGTCCTTCCATGCATTGCCCAGAACTATGGAGCAGCTAGACAACCTATAGTCACGTTCACTTATCTGGGACTTATTTCCAATTTTCTGTTGACTCTTTGAGTGTGTCCATTATTCCACAACTGACAAAGCCTAAAAATCTCTCCAACCACATCTCCTAAGACTTTTATCTCTGAAAACCATCCACTTAATGCATTAGTCCCTTCCTGGGACATCAATGGGGTCCAGAACAGCTTCCCAGCTGGCTTTGGTAAAAGTAGCAGCTGGCCCATAGCCACGGCCAGCAGCCATGTGCTGCATCCCTTAGTTCGCTGCTTGAACTGGTGCTCAGGGTTTTCCTGAAGGATATGCATGGTATCTCTTGGTAGCTGGTAGGCTGCGGTTTTCCAAGTGGAATTGTGAGCTCTGTGCAACAGCTGTTGAGTTGTGTGCAAACCAGGAAATGGTGTCCTGCCATGGAAGCATAGGCCAAGGTACTGAGAGAGAAGGATGAATCTCCAATGTGTTGAGAAGCATGCAGCTTCTGTGGAAATAAATAAAGGGCATTAATTTTGGAGTAACCTACATAGCTGTCATGCACACACTCTTGACACAATATGGGAATACTTGAGTAAGGAAAAAGGAGTTTAATTGTAAAAGCATCTCAGCTGGGTGTGGAGTGGAGCAGGCAAGCAGCGTGGGTGCACTGCAGGTGTCCTCAATTAGTGGGAGAACAGGTGGGGCCCACAGGTGCTAATGTTCCAGGTCCTAACACTGAGGGACATGCTCACTTCTCTTTTTGGCTGGGAGTGTAAGGAGTGGTGTGCGGGGAATGCAGCTACAGCATCAAGGTAAGGGAAATGTGGCTTGGAGCTGTTTTTTGTTACTCCTTTTTCTATTATGTTTTAATGCCTTTGTGAATCTTTAATTAAATATTCAGCTTTTGAGTGTGTGTGGATGGTGACTTGCTGTTGGCTGTATGCTCCTAGAGGTGTCTGCTAATACCTGGCTGGCTAGCCCATGGGCGGGCCTGGATGTTCCCAACTGTGGGTATAGCTGATGGCTGTTCTTTCCTTATCGTAGTGATAACAAGGACTTGGGGATGAGCAGTGCTTTGTGTCACCAGATATTTATCAGAGCCAAACTGTTTGGGTTGTTGGTCTGTCCAGGAGACTTAACTCTAAAGCAAACATGCAGAAAGGAATTTTGAAGTATTAAACCAGAACTCTTTTCTGATAAAAATCCAGTGATGCTTTGTATTTGGTTTCCTCCCTGTGAGTTAAGAGATGGGACTAAACAGTTAGTGCACTTTTAGATAACCTGGTTAGGTTGCCTTAGTACCATGGTTTCTTTTTGTGAACGCAATATGTACTTTTCAGGTTACATGCTTATTATGTTTACTGTGCGTTTATTACATTTTTTTTAATACATTTTAATTGGTGCCCTGCCATAGATGGGAAGGGCACCTCTTCTTTTTTTTTAATATATATTTCATGAAAAGTGAATTTTTCTGAAAGCTTTTGTTGTTGACATGATAATGTCATACTGTCTGAGATGAAGGCAATTAATCAAATAGGATGCACTTAATCATAAAAATCTTACTTTAACTGAAGTACGTACTGTCTGAGAAACCTTTAATTTAGAATAACTGAATTGCTGTTTGGTGGAAAAGGAGCTGCCCACACAGCCTCCTCAAGCAGTGTTGGCATGCAGATGTCATGGCTGCTCCTTAGTTCAGTCCAGTAATTAGCACTTGCAGCAGTGGTCCTAACTCCAGACAAGTGAAACTTCAGGGATAAAGTAATGTATTTGCAGGCTATGAACCCCGTTTTCTTTAGGCTGCAATTAATATAGTAGTATGCATTTTGCAATTTGTAGATACAGTCGGAGACTTCTAGAAGTGGCCTTCCACGTTCTTTATGTATTGGGGCTTGCCTTCACCTACCTTGTTCCCTGACAGATGGTTTAATACTTGTGTACTGTAAGCTTTGCTCACCCTGTCATCAGGCTATCTTTTTTCTTTTTCTTTCCCTTTATGTACTTTTTTTTTTCTTTATTGGTTAGTATTTCAGCCTAAAACTTACAAATTGATTTGTTCTCAAAAATTGTAATGTTTGCCAGAAAGACATAGGCAGTTGGAAGTACAACTATTATGTTCTTATCTGAGATTTGCCAAACTTCTTAAAATTAACCTTGTTCAGTCAGAACTCTGAAGTTGTCTATTTGCACTTTGTCCCATCCTGCTGATCTCACAGTGCTACTCCCTTATTCTTGTTGAGTATTTGGCCTCACCAAGTTACAAGTACTGAAGCATGCAGAACCATTGCTGTCTGGGTAGCCACAGTTTCAGGGAGAGGGCTTAGGAGCAGCAGGTGTTGGCCGTGAGCTCACAGAGATGCATCTGATGATACCCAGCTGGCTACCACCTGTGAGTGAAGCTGCTATGTCCATGGGCCCCTAGCTACTTTCACAGTGTATCCCTTGACTAAGCCTAAACAAATTTCAGTTGCTACTCTGACAAAAATGAAGAATTCTCTTACAAAGACCCTTAGAGAACAATGCCCTCCATGCACCTGCATTAGCTAGCCATTTTAAAGGAAAGCCAATGAGTTTTGTTCTTGTAAGTAACAGTATAAAGAAGAAAGGTGTGGACAACCTTAGAAGTAGCTCTTACTTCCTGCAGTAGTTATTTTATATGCATAGGTATTAACATGTAAGTGCCAAAAGGAAACTGAGAGGTGCTGATATAGAAACACAGTAGTTGAATGAAGCAATCCAGAAGTTCTGGCATGGGACATGCCCCATTCTGGAAAGTGCCAGGTTATATACTGCAACTTCTGCAGTGTCTCATTGACCTCTGATCCATCTGGAGTGTTCCTGGCTGTACCCATGCTTTAGTACAGCTGTATTCTGTCTCATGGTGCTTCACCAGCTTGCTATGTTGGGGACTCACTGAAGCCATTTTTTATTCCTTCATCACAGTACATACTTAAGGATTTTCCTTCCAAATGAAGCTAAGTCACACAGGGACATGGGACACTTGAACTAAAGGTATGTCCTGGGAACAAGGTGCCCCTTAGGCCATATGCCCTTCTTGTTGGCACAGCCTGCTGATGTGTGGCACCTAGTTCCCTTTTGTCTGCTGTTGTGTTTTCTGTTAGTACAGAAAGACAACTCAGGATGGCACTGCAATAGATGGGCCTTGCATTTTACTCTCATGTACTCCAGACCTCTTGACAATGGAAAAAAAAGACAAGACAAATTGGCAATGGCAGTCGAATACCTAGCCCAGGCATGAACCAAAGTGGATGAGACAGTAGCTGAGCTCTCTGCAGTTGTTCCCATTGCACTGTGTTGGACGCATCAAATCAGACAGAACTCACCAGCAGTGAGCGCTTGACTTACTTGGTTTGCTTCAAATGACCTTGCAGTAATAACTGTTATGTGAAAACGCATGTGCAGCATTTCTCATTCCCAATTCAAAACCTTTATCCATATGAGGTAATAAAATATTGTGGTTTGCTGCAGATGGTTAACGATAAGGGTAAAGGGTTTTAAAAATGGATGGGAGTACAGGCTCACCCACCTCTTGGCTCAGTGATGCTACCAAGAAAATTGCCTGTGTCCTGAGTACATCATTTTGGGGGGATTTGTTGTTACAATCAGTGTAGTGTGTAAGTGCAACGTGGATTGTGTTGGTGTGGAAAAGCACAAAGGCTTACAAAATAGGCACCAGGATAGGGATTTCTCCAGGGGATAATTGAGGATGCAGCCATTTCACGTGAACTGAGGGTGGACGTTGGTTGTTTGCTTCTTCTTTGCTCTGCTCCACTGAATGGGTCAGCATTGCTTTCTGGACCAGATGCTTGTATCAGCTAGGCTTCCATATTTTTGTTCAGCAGCTCTGTTTAAAAAATGTCAGCAACAAAAAAAGCTGGTGGACCTGTGAGAAAAGATTTTTCCTATACAAAAGCCACATACTGTATTTACCTATGTGTCTATTGTGTCCTCAATTACGCTTAACTGAACTGATGCAATCTGGATAGCAGATGTGCTGGCTTTTAATTCTCTGGATTTTTTTTGACGGGGGACACATTAGGATCATGTTTTTCACTGCCCACTTTTGACAATAAGCAATCTTATAGTTATCCTTTTACTTCAGATTTCATCTTACAAATGAGACAACAAAACACCTTAGTTAGGAGAGCATTTTTGTTAGGAGTATGCTTCCATATTCTAAAAAGGTCCCAAATGGAGCTGTTTGCTCTGATTTTTGTTGTGATCAAATGGCTTTTCTAACATTAGGTGATGTTAGTGTCCATCTCTTTTGGAATGACACAAATGACCTGTGCCCCAGGCAGCACTCTGAGATGCACGAGCTCCCGCATCAAGATGAGATGATCCAGCATTAAGAATGAGTTGATGTTTGGACTGCAGCTCCCTAAACCTGCCCCAAAACATCCCTGCCAGGAGCTGAAGTGATGACATGCATCTGAAATGCCAGTGGCTCTATAGGAAGTTGGGGGGGGTGAGCATGCCAGAGGATACCCAGCCTGGGGACAGCACGTAGGACTCTGCTGGCCTTTTACTGCCCAGAGTAGTGCAGTTAAATCAGTGAGCCCTTGAGCTCTGGTGCTGTGGCAGCTGTCCCTTCAGTTTGTGGTGTGCAAACCCATGTCTATCAGATGCCCACCTCAACCACAGGGCTGTGAGACTGACTGGAAGGCAGCCTTTCTGGGAAATGGGGCAGGGCACAAAAAATCCTGAAAGCAAGCAGATTTATACATCAAAATGCAGTTAAATCAACTAATTTTTTATTTACTGTTTACAAGAGGAAAAAAAAAAGATTTTGGAAGGCTTTCTCTGCTCAAATTTCCAACTATGTTTACTGCAAACAATATAAAGTGGATATAAAAAATTTTATTGGTTAACATTCATATTCTTTTTTTTTCTGGGGATATGCATCTTGAGGATATAACCAATTCTACCACTTAAACTACTGGAGAAGTGAAAGTGATTCTACCTTTAGAAACAGGATTATTCTCTTAAAGCTATGTTCTTCTGTTAAACCCACTGCAGCACTATTAGAATAGTTAAGTTCATGGGTTTTAGGCTAAGATCTGTTTTTATAAATCATTGTATGATGTTACTAGCTCAAGGTGAATAGATAAGTACTTGGCTGTTGGGAGAGGGAGGCAACTCAAACTTGTACATACATAGTGATGACTTCTGGACTGGTTGTTACTACCCAGGAAGCACTTCTAAAGGACTACTTGGATTGAAGGGGAAGCACCACTGTTGAACTGAGTATTTGAACAGCAGCTTGTTGAATGTCTGCGAAAATTCTTCTAATATGTAGTATGCCCATATATATATGTATATATACATATATTTTTTTTTTCCAAAATGCTTGGCTTTGGCCTGTTTTGGAGATGGGAGGGATCTTTTGCTTGATGTGATGTAGCCATTTTTAGCAAAACAGGTGGGAAGGCTCCCAGCATGGTCAAATCTATGCCTATGTGAGCATCTTGACCTACGTGCGTGCTCCAACTGCCTTCCACTTCTGTCTGCTCGTGTGAAGACTGAGCACAAATGGGTTCGAAGATGAGTGTGGGCTGACACTTCTCACTAATACACTTAGCATTTGCTTGTGTGTTGAAAAGTAGGAAGGACTCAAGCTCTGAGCAGAGAGCTATCCCACTGTGTTGTTCACCTCAGAACTCATTTTTTAGCCCCTGTCATTCTGCTTTTTAAGGATTATAAGTGCTCACAAATAGTGCTCCGCATCTGTAGTTTTGGGAAAACCGGATGTGTCTTAAAAAAAATTACAGTACAATTTTACAGGAAAGCAAGTGATCTACTGTGATGGTGCCCCAGCTGTCCTTTTTGGGTCAGACCTTTTTTTGGGACCTGCTGTTGCAGGTCACTTTGTATACTTTGTATCAGCATCAGGCTTCAGTGTATCTCTCTAGAGTTTTGGATTACTCACTTCCAAGCTGTTCTTATGCTCTGGTGGAATGGAGGCTGTCTTCTAGTTTTTAGAATTAATTTAAAAGTTTGAGAAGGAAAACCGGTAAATGAAGGAAGGAAATAGAATGGTGACATTTTGGACTGATGATTAACACTGCAGAAATACAGTGGACCAACTGACATTTTGTTACAGCACTATCTGGGAGACCTGCCAGCGTGGAATTATAATAGTCAATCTGGAACTGACAAGATACATGGTCTGGTGTTTGCAAGAGAGAACAAGATTTAGATTGCGGATAGAAGCCTTTATCACCTAATTCCAATGTGAACGAAAAGATGAATGGAAGTCCTTTCATAAGGACCAACTAGTTTTCTGCCAGCTAGCGCAGGAATTTACATAAGCTTCACAGAAGACACGATGCTATTGCAAGTATTCATGGTTTTTTAGGAACCAGGCAATTATCAGCAGCTGGTTTTAAGAATCTGATCCTGAAAGCCTCACAAATGCCAAAGCAACAGTATTAGGTGTGCATGGAGAGCAAAGAATCTAATCCTCATCTAGCTAGAAATGAACATTTCTGTGACAACACCATCTAAGAACATAAAAAATCCTGGATGCATAAAGTAAAAACAATGAAATCTGAAAATAATGGAACCTGAAAGGGCATCAGAATTTTCAGCAATTTTGCATTACACACAATAAAAGCAGAGTGGTCTAAATACTGACCCTGTACAGGTGGTAAATGAAAGGAATTGCTAGGGGAAAATTGGTTTGGGGTGAGATCATATCTGTTTCAGGTTTAAAAAAAAAAAATAAAATCACACTGCAGCTTCAAAACATGAAGTGTCTGCTATGGAGGAATTGCAGGAGGAGTTAAATGAGATGCAGGTTAGCATGGAGTGACTGAGAAGTCTAAAATCTCTGTATTTTCTGCAGTTATTATTCCAAAACTTGGAACAAGAAGTATGCTATTTCAAGTAATTTTTAATTTGCATCACAAAACAGTCTCATACCTTCTCCAACCCGAGAGCGTATTGCTTTTTCAAACGTGTATTCCAAACCCTCTCACAGCTGGATAGGCAGAAATGGGATAAATTGTCATCATTGAGTTTTATACTGCCTTAACTATCCCTGCAACGCAAATTGGTCTGAAGGTGCTGTGGAGGAAGAAAGTTCTGAGTAAGGTCTGACAGCCTGCAGGCATGTAATGTTCTGTAGGCAGCAGAGCTCCCTGGGGGTGGAAGTGCTGTGGGTTGCGTGTCTGTAAAAAGTATTTTCTGAAGGCATTCTCTCATTTGTAACTGGAAGAAAATTGTGAAATGGAAGGTTAGAATGAGTCGAATGGCAAATAGCTACAAACGCACAGATATGCAAATAGGCTGGGAAATAGGTTTTGTTACTGGCAATGGTATTAACTTCTCCATTGTTTTTTGTTTTTTTCTTCTGCTGTCTGACTTTTTTCTTTTTACTCTGAGAATAGAAGTGTTTCAGGTTTTGGATTCAAGAAAATCAGTTTTTGATACTTTTCTGAAGATAAATAATTTCTTTCACTGTGAGAAAGGTGTCTTTCATCAATAACAGTGATTCATGTGTCCTGGTTTGGTTTGTTTTCCTGTGGGGAAAAAAACAGGCGACACTGAAGTAGATAGTTCAGGATAGCCAATGAGTCACAACTGGTGAACAGCTGAGGTTGGAAGGGTCAGCTGGGTGTTGGATATCTCCAAGAACAGAGACTCTACAACCTCTCTAGGCAGCCTGTTTCAGTTTCCAGTCACCCTATCAACAGTTTTTTCTTGTGTTTAAATAGAGTTCTTTATACTTTGTCCATTGCAGCTTCTTTTGTTACTGGTTAACATTGAGAAGAGTCCAGCAATGTTTTTTTGTCAGCATACCCACTACCCACTGCTCACATACTTCCAGGAAGTAGCATTCATGAGTGTAAACCTTCTCTTTTTCAGGCTAATCCAACCCAGTTCTCTCAAACTCTCCTGTTACTTCAGATGTTTCAATCCCCTGACCATCTCTCATGGTCCTTTGCTGGACGTGCTCTAGTATGTCCATGTCTGTCTTGAAAGGCAGCTAAGAGCAAACCTTCATTCTGCAGAAGGAACGACAAAAATCTGGAGGCGGTCTTTGCAGGTACTAAAATGGATTGTTAAATGCTTGGATATCAAAACTAGAATTTGAGGAAATGGGTAAATCATTCTAAATCAGTAAATAACTGCCACCTCTAAATCCCACTGCACTTGTAGAACTTTTATGCCTTTCATTAATATTCTTAAATGATACCTGACAAATTTCCTAGGAGAAGGGATGGGAAAAGACCGAGGAAAAAGTACAAATCCCAACCTATTCTTATGAGTTTGATACCTCTTCTAGTCATTATTGCAGTACTAAAGGAAAGGTGTAGAATGCTTGCCTTGTTATTTTCAGAATCTTTGAAGTTAGAATGCTAGGTAATATTGCTACTAGAGTTAAATAGTTGATCATGTGTTCACTTCAGGAAACCAATATTACTCCTTGGGCATGTGAGCTGCAGAAATATTGGAGCAGTGAAACTGAAGATTGGATTCTGAAAAGTGTACAGCTTCTAACGATTGCCATAAACAATGCAATTGGGGAAAAAAAGGCAGCTTTTTGAAGGCATAAAAATGAAAGCTAAGCTTTATTGAAAATCTATTCTGAATGACTTCATTATTTGAAAAGAAAAAAGATGGTAGTGATTTCACGTTAACTAAACGATGTAAGCAAAATATAAATATTTGGATAGCACTTGAACACAGACCTCTCTTGAAGGGAAGTCAGAAAGTGCTGTCAGAACAGGAAAGTTCTGCTTTCTGAACAGAATGTTGTAGTTTGATGTTTTTTCTTTTGCTTGTTGTGCCCTTGAAGTAGCCCCAGTATTGATGAGCTCTGCCTTGAAAATCCTTATGAAGAATAGGAATGTTTTCCAGATTTGATGGCCTACAATGTCAGAGGCAGATGTTGGATAACGACTTGAGGAGGAGCAAGCAGGTTGGGCAGGTATAACGTGTGTTGAGCTGGTTAGCTGGGGAGGAGCCCAGAGAAGTCTAGGAGGAGCTTTGGTGTTTGGAGACAGCTACAAGGTGGCATGAAGTGGTTTCCAAATCTTAGGAAAAGTACTTGGAGAATGATTGATTGCCTCTACTGCTTAAAAAAAAAAAGGGAAAAAAAAAAACCAACGGCACACACCCGGCTATAGCTCTCAATTTTTATTGCATTCTCCATTTTACAGCAGTTGTAGGTGCCAGTGTTTCTTGAATGCACTTCAGTGACTTGCTGGCTGTTACAGGTAGGAGAATGAATGGATGGGTGAAACAGTTATGTGATTCAGCCTTGTTTCTTTCCAGAAAATGGAAAGAACAGTGCTTGAATAGAGGAAGAAGCAAACAGCAGGAGAAATAATTAAATGGTGCAGATGTCAGAGCTCTCCCCAGCACTCAATCTGAGAGTTTCACTCTAAGATTTCCTCAAGGCTTTTTTGCTTGTTTTCATTTGGAGTATTTCGGTGCTTCTCTGGATTTTTTTTCTTATTTGTTCCCTCTACCACACAGTCATATCCACATCAATTGACCTATTTCTGGATGATTTCCGTTGATTTTGTTAGTGTGTTTCTCCTCACAGTTTTGAGCTTTCTATAGCAGATGCTTACTAGTAACATTAGATTTTTTAAAAAAAAAAACCTGTCACGCTTCATTCTTCATCATAAGAAATGATATTTTCATGATCTACTGATCGAGGAAATTAAGCGGTGTGCAAGATATCCTCTTGCAGTTCTCAGTGGACTTTCCTTCTAGCCTTCATCATTGGTATATGCAGATGGTTTTGAAAGAGTAAGAGGATGTGAAATTGAGACAAGTTTTTTCTTCCCTTTAAACTGTTTACGTTGGAGATTGGCCCACAAGGATGCTTCTCGGACATTCTTCCAAACAGGAAATTTCTGCCTTGTGAAAACATGTATGTGTTCCAAATAATTTATTTCCTGGAAGCCTTGTTTGCTATCTGTGCTTGCACCTAGGCATTACCTGTTCCAGATGTGTGAAAGCTAAGTCAAGGTCACCGTGAGCACTTTGTAGAGGGACTGACTTCCTTCTCTATAGATAGAGATGATTTCTGATCAAATGACAGGTCTTCATTTTCATCTTTCAGGAAGCTGTCGTTCAAGTCCAAATTAAGGCTGCTGCTTACTGCTATTGTTGCTCTGCTTGTTCCTCACTGCAGTATTGTTCATACCAGCCGGCTGTGCTGGTGCTGGACAGCAAGTTGTGCTCCTTTGTAGGGGACAGTTCTTTCTGGTTTTGCAGCATTGCCCAGCAAGCTCTGCTGTGAGAGGAAGGGAAGCAGCTGCTAGAGCAGCACTGCTGACATCTAGGCTCTCTGCACAGCAGAGAGGGTGTCCAAAACTTGCTTGTTCAGAAGTAAATGGAAGTCAGTGGAATGATTCAGTACAAATGAAATAAGAATGGACTTCCTAATTTATCTTTCCCAAACACAAGGCCTCCAGCTCCCAAGAGCAATGCCTCTTCCTGACGGTGTGGTCGCAAATGGTGACGGCAAAACCCACTTCTTTGCTCCTGTTAGTCATGCTGCTTTGCAGTGTTAAACAGTCCTTTTTCTTAGCACTAGGAAAGCCTTTTGCTTTCAATGAGCATGTTAAGTAATAGCTTAGTTTTCAGAGAAGGGACTCCTCTAGGTGGAAATAAAATAATCCAACTTTCATCTGGGATGTGGTGGAGCAGTCTAAATGCTGGACTTAAATATATTTAAGCCATTCAATATTTTAGAGTTTTTTGTTGCCTCAGACAGGCGACCATTAACAATGTGTTGCCACAGCAACAGGAGTCCAATGCTTTTTTGGGATTCAGCTGACAATGTTTTGAATACTATTTTCAGCTAAGTGCATGTAAAATAACAACAATTCTTAAAAGCTGTAATAGCTACTTTAAATGCATTTATGCCTGGAGAGATTTTTATATATGTGTGTGTATGTTCCTTTAAACTGATCCAAAGAGTTAAGAAAATTATTCTAAAACACTCATTACCGACATATCTAGGCTATTTCAATGCTTAAAATGTATGAAAATCTTTTAGCAGTCTTTAGTTTTATTATTTGCTTAATATCACGTATTTAAAATAATCTTCATTTTTTTAACTACTGATGAAATGTAGAAAACTGAGATCTTTTCGATGAGAGGAACGTTCTAAACTTTCAGTCATGTAAGAATAATCAGTGTGCTATTTGCACAGTGCAGTGTGGCACCCACCTTCACTACGGAAGCAGAAATAGGTCAGGAATGCAACAACCTCGTTGCGAATTGAACTATTCAGGCATTAGTTCACTGCAGAGCTGATGATCTCCCTCATGATTTTCACACCTACAGCCTGTTACAAATGCTGTGAATGCCTTTTAAGCTGCAATAAATCTTTCTCTTGCTGGGGAGGCTTAAAAAAAGTTACGTTTTAACATTCTAATGCTAGATAGATCTGGGTTTCTTCAGTGTACCCAAAGGTTTGCTTTATTTTATATTTCCAGTTGGCTGAGCAAGGGCCATGTAATACACAGTGGTGTAAGGTCTGAGAACCTCTGAGTTCCTGAAACAGAAGATGAATCACTAAGGTTGGAAAAGACCTCTGAGATTATCTAGTCCAACCATCACGGCTGTGCCCACTAACCGTGTTGCTAAGGTGCAAGTGCAGATAACCGAAGAAGATGAGGATGTGAGAAGGCTTGCTTTGGTGAGCAGACATCAACCTATTGGATCTGGAGAGTACTGTTGGGGTTGTTTTCTGTGCTGTGTTTTAGCCAGGCACTGTATTGTCAGAGCAGTCTAGGGACTGAGTGGCTGACTTTCTGTGAAATGGTGCGTTGCTCCCTGGTTGCGTGCATGTGTTGTTAGGAGACTCCTAGCCTAGGAGATCTGCCTTCACAGCAGTTTTGGCAAAACCATCTTTATTGAGCTGATTAGGAAGAAGTGTGCCAAATTACTGCATGTGTATGTGTGAAAGCTAAACCACACCTTTGGAGTCAGGATGTGTTTGGCCATTTTGACTTGTAAAGCCTTGGCATTCTATAGGTAGTAGGTGCTCAGGTTTGATTTGTTGGCTTTTTTTCCCTCCACTTGCAGCTTCCATGAATTATCTTATAGGCAAAAGGGATGTTATTCCAAAATTTGGTAGCACAAAGCTACCTCATTTGGCTGCAGTGACAGCCATGCTGAAGTCTTAGAGTCAAGCAGAAGATAATACCTCAGGATTTACTAATTTTTTTTAGCTCTGTTGACTGGAAAGTAGTGCAGCTTACTATGAGCTATTTTAATACTAGATTGGACTTGCTTAGAATGTGCTGGAATCACGTCATTGTTGCAGAAGACCACAACTATAGAAATTGTACAAGTTACTTGAATTAAGCAACTAGCAGAGAGAATAAGATTTCTGTGCAAGCGAACTGTGTGGAACAGAAGTATTCCTCAAGAAAACCTGACAGATAAGGATGTCTGCGGAAAGAGAATTAAAGAAAATTGATTTTATTATTGTTCTTAAGATGGCTGCGTAGGAGCCCTTTGGGTAACGTATTCTCTGAGCTCCACAGTACCTTTTGATGTATGTCACTGCAAGGCACTAACATACTTCAAGGAAGATGGTGTTTAAGCTGAGGGAGCAGCTCGGGCTCTGAACAATCACATCTCATTCCTGAAATCTGACAAAACTAAACAGCGTAACACTTTATGAGCACAAGTGAGTGTGAAAGGCAATACTTCTGTTTAAGCAAGGACAGGGCTTAGCGGTTTTTCCTGTGTCTTTCTGCTGCTCCTTCGATTAACTTTTCCTTAAGTTCAGAGGTAGAACACTTTCTTGGAGTGGTGATTGCCATGTGTTGCATGAGCCTCATCCTTGCTCATCTTGTGTTGTTCCAGGTTGGAACATAATTGTTCCAGGTTGGAATATAATTGTATTGCTTTCAATAGCTATGGAATGGGATATATCAGAGGGTCCTTGTAGATTTTTAAATCCATGTTTATCTCAAAATTAGCTCTACTAAATAGATACCATTTCTTTCCTGACTTTTGTCCTAGCCTCTGATTTCTAAATAATTATCAAGAACAAAACTAAAATAAATACTAAATCTTTAAGAAAGTCATCCTTCTAAAGGACAGGAACTTTTCTTCTTTTTGAGGAAGAAAATGCTCAGTTGAAACATCAAAGGGAGAACTCAACAGAACTGATTGAGTTCCTAATACTTGAAAATACATCAAAGACTCAAACTTATAATCTTCATATTTTATTCATGAACTTTCTTCTAAGAAAGTGCATCAGTATCAGTGAATTTACAAACAAGGCACAAAGGACACTCCAAAAATAATGCTTCCTATTTATTTCCATGGAAACTACAACCAATACAAAGAGCACAAGAGCACTGTTTGATAGAGGAAATTCTCAAAACACTATTTTTCAACAGTCACCACCATTAGCTATGCATTTTTTCCAGCAATGAACGTGAGCCTGCATGCTGCGCTAATAAAAATTTACGCCAACAGAGGTGTTCTGCTGTCACTGTAGTCACTGCTGAAATGCTCCACCAATGCTTCACTGTGCTCACATCTGCTGTTTGCTCTCCAGAAACGTTCAGCAAGTGCGATGAATGTCAGCGGGTGCCATTTTTTCCGAATGGAGGAATTCAGTGCCACCCCTTTGCTCCATACGCACTTCAATGTCAGACTGCGTCTCTGCTGCTGTCTGTCACGTGACAACATGTAATGGAATATTGGTGGGAAGGTTCAACCTCTGCTGTCGTACCACCAACATCCGCCTCTGATGTAATGAGCCAGCAGAATAAAATAGGAGGCATTGCTTTCAGAGCAGCACTTGTACATGAAAAGCTCTATTTTTAATGAGTGATAGGGAAACCCACTGTAAGAAACTGTCATAATACTGATACGGGGAGAAAGGAGAGAGTCTCTGATTGGATTAGAATATTATGTAATCTCTACTTAATTGGATGGCTTGCAGTCCAGGCCTGATGAACAGCAAGCTGTGTGAGGAGGAGTCAAGAGGCAAGGCTTCAGTGCCTTAAAAATAGTAGTAATAATAAGAAGCACAACAACAACCAAGATACTGCTACAAGGAAATCCTCATCATAAAATATCGGCTTTTTATGGATCTCAGTGCCAGTGCTGATGGAACTTGGAGGCTGAGTTTTATATACATATTTTTTTCAACCCAAAGAAGTATGTGTCCTTGGTCCAACATGGCACAATTTCTGACCTACATTTTTGAGGGAATTCTTTTGGTTTGGCAGGTAGCTAGCTGCCTGGTCCTTGGAGCTTTTCTCACATTTCAGTTTGTGTGAAATTGCACAGGTTATGTTATCCTTTTTGCAGAATATTCCTACTAGCCCTGTGTAATCATAGAACGGCTTAAGTTGGAAGGAATCTTAAAGCCCGTTTCCAACCCCCTGCCATAGACTACTTGCTGCCCACCAGATCAGGCTGCCCAGGGCCCCATCCAACCTGGCCTTCAGTGCCTCCAGGGATGGGGCATCCACAGCTTCTCTGGGCAGCCCGTGCCAGTAACCTGTTTGTGTAAGACACTTCTGGTCATCTTGAATGCAGTTGCTGTGCAACAGATCTAATTTCTTCTGAATGGGCTCTTGTGTCCTTAATTTATAGCTTGACAACTACGAGGTCTATGTGCTCTGGCTTTGCAGGAAGGAGGCTTTAGGGCAGTATTAGCAAAGGGTTACCTAAACTAGTCTCCTGTCAAAGACAAGGTAAGCTGTTTCTTTCTCCCGGCAAACACACCTGACCTATTACAGATATTCAGAGAGACTCCAGTCTTCCCAGTGTTTCTCAGTCTTGTAACTAGCTGTGAGGGAAGAGCTTTCAAACTTGAAATAGAATGGAACTGCCAGAAGGAAACCTTTCTTCCTCTTTCTTCTGCTGATTTGGATTATGCTCAACCTGTCCAAAATCGGTTAGTGGAGTTAACTGGAATACAACGGAGTAATTTCACTGGAGGATCTGTCTACATCTCTTGTTTTATTCACTAATTTTATCCAGCGTGGTTAGTTACTGTACTGCCTTTTTGTGGCTAATGGAGGGTATGTATCCTCTATGTTCTGAAACATTCCTGGTTGCTTCTCTGAAGTGAGCTCTAAAAGAGACACACTATCCCCACCTTGATTCCCTGAGCCTCAAAAAAAAAAAATTGGGGGGGCTAAGAACAAGCATTGTTGGCTGAGCTGGTCAGCCAAGTTTGATATTAATGCTTTTCTGGAAGAAGCTGTCAAGTGCCTGCTGCCTCTTGCCTCAGCAGCTTTTATCAGGAACTTGAAAATGATATTCTTCTTTTTCCACTCCAACATTGGCAGAAAACCTTCAAATTCTTTTTCCTATTTGATAGGCTGATTTCTTTGTTTACCTTAAATGTTTTCTTTTTTTCTACCATTTCAAAGTCTTTTCTCCTATAGCAATGTTCTAAAAATTCAAAACCAAGTAATTAATTTCTGCTTACCTTTATGTCCCCAGGAAAGAGCAAATTTGAAGATGTGAAAGTCTTTATGCTGCTTTTTTTCCTTCACCATTTGTTCTGCTGCACTGAGAGAAATTGAGATGTTAATGGACAGTACAGATGCAAATGTAGTGCAGATGGTGTGTGCTGGAAGTGTGTACAGTTTTATGACTGTTTTTATTTGTAGTTTTATGTCAAGGAAGGGTGCTGTATCTTTTCTGGGAGCTCAGTTGATTGATTGAAAGAGTTGAAAGTAAAGGGTATACTGTTCCAAAGATCCAGATTCCATTTTTTGCTCCTCTTCATTGTGCAAGCTTAGCTGGGGTCTTCACTCTTTGTATTTAGCACTTAGAGAATGCAGTCCTTGTAAGATTAGCATTTTTTCAAATGACTGAAATTCCTGAAGCTATCTATTCTAATGGCTTAGGAACTCTAGTCTTTAATCTTTCATTTGTTTGATGGAATATAGCTTTTACAGACCTCAAGGAGAGGAAGAAATGGTTAAATTTGGAGCAGCTGATAGTTGCTGAGACAGCCAACATCTTCATTCTCTGCAAACAGCTCTGAATAGGAAAATGCTCACCAAAAATAGTCACTTATTTCATTAGGTTGTGCTGTTACTGTTGATGAGGATCGCCAACTAGAATATTGGCTTATATTTTTTATTAAAACAAACATGTTTGTTCTGTATCCATGTAATGCTTTGTGGTAGGTAAGTGTATTATTAGTGAATGAGTTTTCATTGTTAGGGAATGCTTTTTGCTTTACCTCAAGGTTTTTTAACAAGATTTTCGCTGAAGTTTTTTTGCACCTTTTTCATCTGTGACAGTTCATAGTTAACTGAATTTGCATATACTTTTTTTTTCTCCTCGTTCCTGAAGTCTGAACACCTGAAAGATGAGTAAGAGCCCCAGATCCTTCTGGAAAGCTGTGCAGTGTTTTTTGGTTGTCTGCTTGATATTGTCAAAGAAACCTGTACCTGCAGCTTTGTCCCCTTTTTGTAGTGCTTCAGCCTAGTTCCATTGAGGATAATTTTGTTTTATTGGAAAATAAGCCAACGTAGCTTTAGCCGTTTGTGTTTTGCTGAGTGCATAGCCATTCTGACCTGATATCAACCTTTCAGTATCTGAAGGGAAGCTACAGGAAAGAAGGGGAAAAACTCTTTAGCAGGGTCTGTGGTGATAGAACAAGGGGAAACGGCTTCAAGCTTAGAGAGGGTAGATTTAGGTTGGATATATGGAAAAAATATTTTACAGTGAGGGTGGCGATGCACTAGAGCAGCTTGCCTAGAGATGTGGTTGATGCCTTGTCCCTGGAGACTTTCAAGGCGAGACTGGATCAAGCCCTCGGCAACCTGATCTAGCTGTGCACATCCCTATTTGTTGCAGGGGAGTTGGACTAGGTGACCTTTAAAGGTCGCTTCCTACTCTAAGGGTTCTGTGATTCTTTTTCTTCATTTTTATCTCTTTCAGCTGAGTTTGGTAACATAACAGATGGGATAAAAGCAATGGCAGATTGTCCTATTTGTCCCTGTTTTGTTAAATCATATTTACCTGTATTTTCATCTCCTTTTGAAAGGAGCCATGAGGCTGATGTTGGTAATTACCAAGCAGTGCAAAATAGTAACTTTGATATATATTTAAAAAAAAGATCTTTGTAGTGACTTTATTCAGGAAGAGACATGCCAGTTTGGTTGTTGAAAGCTTTTTATGACTTGTTCTGGGATAGTCATGAATGGATAAATTGTCCTTGTCACCTTCCTTTCAAGGAAAGCATTCTCACAAAAGAAACTGCTTTCTTTCCCTGAGACTGTTTATCCTACGCACTGTGGCATTCATTCCCTCATGACACTGTACACTTATTGTGGCTGTCTGGGGACAATTCACTCTTTAATGTGTAAAGTCCATATGCGTGTGGATCAACAGTGTAAAAGCCAGAAAGGTTATGGTAAAGTTGGGAATATTGCTGAGCTCACTAAAAGCAGTGACTTGTTTGGAAGATAGGCTCTTCTGCATTTGCAGTACTTAGAATCACAGAATCACCAAGGTTGCAAAAGACCTCTAAGATCATCCAGTCCAACTGTCCACCTATCACCAATAGTTCCCACTAAACCATGTCCCTTAGTACAACTTCCAAATGTTTCTTGAACACCTCCAGGGATGGAGATTCAGCCACCTCCCTGGGCAGCCTGTTCCAGTGCCTGACGGTTCTTTCGGACAAGTATTTCATAACATCCAGCCTGAATCTTCCCTGGTGCAACTTGAGGCCATTCCCTCTAGCCCTATTGCTAATTATGTGAAAGAAGAGGCTGTTCCCACCTCACCACAACCTTCCTTTAGGTAATTGTGAAGAGTAATTTGGTCTCTCCTGAGCCTCCTCTTCGCCAGACTAAACAATCCCAGCTCCCTCAGCAGCTCCTCATAAGGCTTGTTCTCCAGGTCCCTCACCAGTTTTGCTGTCCTTCTCTGAACATGCTCCAGGGCCTCGATGCCTTTCTTGCAGTGAGGGATGCAAAACTGAACACAGTACCCAAGGTGCAGCCTCACAGGGCTGAGTACAGAGGGATGATCACAGAATCACAGAATTGTAGGGGTTGGAAGGGACCTCTAGAGATCATCTAGTCCAACCCCCCTGCCAAAGCA
>JANHGO010000001.1:80322344-80348610 GCA_024606505.1 Aquila spilogaster | reverse complement strand
CTTCTCAGTATCCTTGTTTTGATTTGATTTGTAGTAAATTAAATTGATTTTGTTTCTTCCCCAAGTTGAGCCTGTCTCTTGCCCATGACAATAAGTGGTGAGTGATCCCTCCCTGTCTTTGTCTCGACCCACGAGCTTTTCTTTATATTTTCTCCTCATCCCACCAGGGCTACCGGGGAGGAGTGAGTGAGCGGCTTCGTGGTGCTTTGTTACCGGCTGGGCTTAAACCATGACAGAGGCATTGAGCTGCTAGGGATGTTGGGCCTGTCTGAAGTTAAAGCTTTAGGTACAAGTGAAATTTTGGATGGAAAACGTGTATTTGCAGACTTCATGCCGATTCTGTATTAGCCAGCAGTTGATACAGGACTGGGCATTTTGGGATTTGTAGGTATAGTTTGGGGCTTTCAGATGAGATGTAACCATCTGAGTCCCTTAGCAGGTCTTGCCTTCTCCTACTCTTTGCCCTGAAAGATGATTTGATGCTTTGCACACTGTAAGCTTTGGTCGTCTCCATCAGGCTGTTGAAAAAAAAAAAACAACCAGCCACCCCCCCCAAAACCCACCAAACAAACAAACAAAAAACCCCCCAAAATGGCAACCTTTTTTTCCTGAGTCTAGAATTTCAGCCTAGAATTATAAAATTGATTAGGATAAAGAGTGGAAGACCTCCACGCCTTTTGCCTTCATGACTGCTTGTGTGACAGAAAGCCGAGGTGATTTATGCTTATAAATAACGGTATTATCCAGAAAGACATGAACAACTGGAAGTGTAGCTGCTATGTTCTCCTTTGGGTTTCCCTACTCTTCTCAAAATTAACCTTAGACATTTCTTTAGTGAGATCTTTGAAGATTTCTCTCTGCAATTTGTCCTGTCCTGCTGGTCTTAATGCTAATACCTTATACATGTTGTTGAATATTCGGTTTACCACTGAGTCCTGAGTGCTAAACTGTTTGGAGCCATTGTCCTGCAGGTAGCCACAGTTACAAGTCAGTGAGAGAGGCTTGTTGGGGGTGAGGAGAGCGTGTATGGGTTCTGCCTGGAGGCACCTGAGGGAGCTGGCACCTAATGGAGAGGGACAAAGTCACTTTTGCGTGGCAGGGAGCTGTATGGAGGGGTGTGCTTGGGGCTGCAGGGAGTCTGGCTCTGGCGTAGAGGAAGAGCAACCCCTAGGTAAGAGGGAGACATGCTTGCAACCGCTTTTTGCTGTTCTCTTTTCTGCTGCTCTCCTTTAATTCTTGTGTGAACCTAAATAACACTTGGCTTTTGAGAATGTATGAGCAGCAAATCACTGTTAGCGGTGAGGTCCCAGAGGAGATGTCTGCTCATATCCAACTGGCTCCAAACTGTGGGTGAAGAGGATTTGTCATGGGGCACTGGCTGCAGGTGCAATAACTGTCTGCTTTCCCAATGCATCCTTTGACTAAGCCTAAACAAATTTCAGCCAATATTCTCAAAACAAAGATGAAGAGTGAAAGAACTCGTCCTTAAAAAAAGCCCCAGAGAACAACCCCCACACACACTTGTTTGCCTTTCTGCAAACACGGTTACCTTAAGCAAGAGTTTTGTTCTTATCAATAACAGTATAAAGTAGAAAGGCGTAGGCAACCTTAAATATAGCTGTTAGTTCCTGCAATAGTTATTTTATATGCATAGACATAAACATATAAATGCTGGAAGGAAACTGAGCAGTGCTGATATAGATATGTAGCATTTGAATGAAGCAGTCTAAAAACTCTGGCATGGGACATGCTTACCCTGCAGTCCTGTTCTGGAAAGTGCCAGGATACACGCTGCAATTTCTGCAGTGCCTTATTGGTCTCTGGCCTATCTGGAGTGTGCCTGGCTGTACCTGTGCCATAAGACATGTATTTTGCCCCAAGGTGTTTTTACTTCACCAGCATTCTGTATTGGGGACTTACTAAAGCCATTTATGATTCCCTCATCCCTGTGAATACATAAGGGTTTTCCTTCCAAAAGAAGTCAAGGGATGCAGGGACACAGGACACTTGGACTGAAGGTATGCCCTGAAGACAAGGTACCCCATGGGCCATATGTGCCCTGCATGTAGACACAGCCAGCTGCTATGTGTCATTTAGTTGCCTTTTATCTGCTGTTGAGTTGTTGTTGTGTTCTCTTTTAATACTGAAAGACAGATCAGGAGAGAGTTGGAATAGATGGGCCTTGCCTTTTATTCTCATGTACTCCAAGCCTCTTGACAACAGAAAAAAAAGAGAAGACGAATTGGCAGTGGCAGTCAAATACCTAGCCCTGGCGTGAACTGAAGTAGATGAGACAGTAGCCGCATTCTCTGCGATTGTTCCCATTGCACTGTGTGGACACATCAAATCAGACAAAGCTCACCAGCAGTGAGAGCCTGATGTACTTGGTTTGCTTCAGGCAACCTTACAGTAATAGCTGTTACATGCATTTATGTGCAGAGTTTCAAATTCCCAGTTCAAACCCCTTATCCACACTGCAGTCTGTGATGAGATAATAAAATAATTTGCTTTGCTGCAGATAGTTAAAAACAAAGGTAAAGGGTTGGAAAAATGGATAAAGTTTCTGATCAGATGTAGATCAAGAATTTACTTGCTCTTCCAGATGGCATTTGGAAAGGCATAGAATGTCAGAGGTTACTATCGTAAATTGAGTAACAAAATAAGCATAAGTTATTTTACAGCTGCTTTAATATCTGATTTCCAAAGTGTTTGCCAGTTAAAAACAAATAATAGTTGTTATAACTAGGACTAAGTTATTGGTAATTATGGAACTCTAGAATACTACTGAAGGAAGTGAGTAGAAATAACTTATCAACTGAACTCAGTAGCAGTGTTTATTAGCTGATGAATATTAATGATTTATCAATTAACTAGTTTTTACCTGATTATAAATTATTTATAACTGAAGCTGAAATATGAGTTTGTGAGTAAAAACATCTTTGTGGCCAGTCTGGAAAGATCTGAACAACAAGCTGCTTTTAATCCTGTTGGCTTCAGTGGGGCTAATAGCTGAGGCTTCTTGAGTAAGGTCCATATGCACTCTGGTTTTTGTTAATGCAAGCTGCAGGACTTTGCTGGCTTCATT
The DNA here is from genome assembly GCA_024606505.1 of Aquila spilogaster. Taxonomy (NCBI): domain Eukaryota; kingdom Metazoa; phylum Chordata; class Aves; order Accipitriformes; family Accipitridae; genus Aquila; species Aquila spilogaster. The sequence continues at coordinate 80,345,525 of JANHGO010000001.1, read as the reverse complement.
GAGTAATCCAGTTTCCCTGAGAGCATAAAAATGACCTAACCAAATTAAACAACAGGTCTAGCAGTGACATGTGCCTGAGGGAGCCGCAAGTGGAGGGGGAGTGGTGGCACTTTCCTGGGATGTGGTTTCTAACAGCCTTGAACTAAGAGACTGCTTGAAGCCAAGGTGAAATTCTCATCTAATCGTTTTTAATGCATTGGCCTTCTATAAAAATGTTTAATTGCTCTTTGAACCTGTGTAAAATTTTGGTATTCACATAATCCCGTAATAATAACCTTTATGTTTTGACTGTATGTTGCATGGGAAATTGTTGCCTTTTCTTTGTTTTGAACCTACTGCCTGATGATGTGGCTTGATGCTTTTTAGGCCTTCTCTTATAAAAAAAAGTCAATATTCATTTCATATTCATTTTTAATACAATTTTTAATTTTAAACCTGCATTGTATCATCCCTCTTGCTTGATTGTATTCTAGGCTGAAAAGCTGTAGGCCATCCAGTTGTTCCTTGTATTGAAGGCATATCGTACCTCTGGTTACCCTTCTCCTTTCTAGTTCTACAGGGTATTTTTGGAGATCTGGGGAGAGGCCAAACCTGCAGGCAGTATTCAAAATTCAGGGTCGCTTTAGATTTATACAGACATTTTCTGTTTTGTCCTCTGCCTTTTCTTGCCTAGTAATTTCTAGCATTTTGTCTGCATCTCTGACTGCCACTGATTACTGATTGAGTGTTTTAATAGAACTCTCTCTTTTAATTCTGAAATCACTTTCCTGAGAAGTAATAGTTTGTTCAGACCCCATTGTTGTGAATATGAAGTTAGGACTGCTTTTTGTTAGGTGCATCACTTCACATTTCTTCAAACTTAACTTCATCTGCCATTTTTATTGCCCATTTACTCAGTATCATGAAATCTTGCTGCAACTCTTTGCAGTTAGGTTTTGGCTTTTTTAATCCTGAACAGCTCAGACTCATTCACTGTTGTTTACATCTGTTCCTTGGACAGTTTAGAAAATGTGCAACAGCCTATTGCCATGTGCTGCCCCCTCACCTCCTATCCTAGGACAAAACAGCACTTGCTGACATGAAATAGCACATTCCTTTTGGTGTATGGCTAGACTCTGAAGTCATATCGCAAGGCAAGAGGGATGCTACCTGGTGCCTGTGTTGGTTTGTTCTGCTATGGATCAGGGCTAGTTAGCCTTTATGAAAGTATGACTGAATGGCTCCATGCCTCACAGCTGGGATGGTCAAGAAAGTGGATATGGATTACTAGTGGACCAAGTATGTCAGCAAGTGTTCTGGTGTGGATTGTTGTATCAGGCCATACACCTGGGAATCCTTCCAGACATTTATCTGGAAGCATGTGGTGAAATCTGTAATTGTATGTGGCTTCCTCAGCTGCCAGGGGCAGGGGGGTAACTCTAGCTCCATCTTGGGGTCTCCTCTGCCTCAGCTCCAGCTCTTAGCTGGGAAGAAAATGGTGAGAGCCCATCCTTACAGTCTTTCCCGCCTCTTGGTTAAATGAGTGCTACCTAGAAATTGCCTGTGCATAGAGTTCACCTTTCTGGGAATTTGTTATTGGTGTCGGTATAATGTCTAAGTACAGTGTAAGTTGGGGGAGAGGGGGTGGGGGGCTGGAAAGTTGCAAAGGCTTATGGAATAGGCACTGAGATGGGGATTTCTCCAGGGGATAGTTGGGGATGCAACCATTTCCCTCTAACTGAGAATAGATATTTGTTGTTTGCTTCTGCTTTTCTCCCACTGAATGCATCAGGATTGCTTCCTAGGCCAGATGTTTGTATTGGCTAGATTTCCATGTTCATGGGTTAAGCAGCTGTTTAAAAAATGACAACTAAGAAACCCCATTAGTAGATCTGTGAGATAGGACTTTTTCCTTACAAAAGCCACAAAAGGTCTTCCTAATTATACTTAGCTATAGGTCTATTTTGTCCTCATTATACGTCATTCAGCTGATCCAATTTAGACAGCAGGGGTGCTGGCTTTTAACTCTGGATTCACCCAAGAGCATCTGTTTGAAAAATTGGAATAATTTTTTCCACTGTCCACCTCTGTCAGTAAGCAGTTTTAAACAGTTATCCTTTTACTACAGGCTTCATCTTATAGACCAGAAGACACAACAAGAAAGTTGAGTTAGGAAAACATTTCTATTAAGAGTATACTTTAATCATGGTCCCAAAAGGAGCTGCTTGCTCTGGCTTTTGGTCATGATCAGGTAATTTTTCTACCATTGGAATGAAGTTAGAGTCCATCTTTTTTTGAGTTTAGGAATGAATGACCTGTGCCCCAGGCAGTGTTCAGAGATGCAGAAACTCTATGACTATCCAGCATCAAGAATAAGCTGATGTTAGGACTACAGCTCCTTAAAGCTGCCTGAAACTTCCCTGCCAGGGGCTGATTTTTCCAGATCAGAAGTGGTGACAAATGCATCTGAAATGCCAGTGGCTCTGTAGGAAGTTGGAGATAGGCATGCAAGAAGAGACCCAGCCCAGGGACAGAGTGTAGGATCCTGCAGGCCTCACGCTGTCTCTGTTGCCCAGGGAAGTATATTTAATGCAGTGAGCCCTTGAGCATTGCTACTGTGAAAATTCCCTTTTAAATTTGAGGGTTTGAAACCCATGTCTACCAGATGCCGACCCCAGCCACAGAGCTGTAAGCTCAACTAGAAGGCATCAGCCAGCCTTTCAGTTGAGGAAGAGCTTTGTAGCTGAGTTCATTGACTAGAAGGAGTTGCAGTCTCTGTTCCCTGCACTCTTGCACCGTTCATGCATTTTACATTCAAGTCATTGAATTGAGGGAGGAAGGCCAGGAAGTGCGACAGGGCACAGAAAATCCTGAAAGCAGGCGTTTTATTTATTTATTATTAGTCTTTTAATTCCAGTTTTCAAATGTAACCCAAAAATGATTTGGCAGGACTCCTTTTCTCTCCACATATACCCCCTCCTTATCCAAATTTTCAACCATGTTTACTGTAAATAATGCAAAGTGGGTATAAAAAATTTATTGGTGAAAATTTGTATTAGTTCTGTTTCTCTGGGGATGTATAACTTGAGGATATAGGCAATTTAACACTTAAGGGACTGGAGAAGTGAAAGTGACTGTACCTTTACAAGCAGGATTAGTCTTTTAAAGACAGTGACTTTTTTTTTTTTTTTTAAACCACTGCAGCATTTTTAAAATAGTTGTATTCATATTTAGGCTGATTTTTCTGTTGTTACGATTTACTGCAAAATGTTACTAGCTTAATGTGTATAGATAGGTATTTGGGTGTTGGGAGAGGAGAATAACTCAAACTTTACATATATAATGAAAGATTCTGGACTGGTTGCTACTACCCAGGAAGCATGTTTGGGATTGTGTGCTGGTTTTGGTTGGGATAGAGTTAATTTTCTTCATAGTAGCTCATATGGGCCTATGTTTTGGATTTGTGCTGAAAACAGTGTTGATAACACAGGGATGTTTTCGTTCCTGCTGAGCAGTGCTCACACAGAGCCAAGGCCTTTTCTGCCTCTCACCCCACCCCACCAGCGAGGAGGCTGGGGGGGCACAAGAAGTTGGGAGGGGACACAGCTGGGACAGCTGACCCCAACTGACCCAAGGGATATTCCAGACCATATGACGTCACGCTCAGCATATAAAGCTGGGGGAAGAAGAAGGAAGGAGGCAACATTCAGAGTTATGGCATTTGTCTTCCCAAGTAACCTTTACACATGATGGAGCCCTGCTTTCCTGGAGGTGGCTGAACACCTGCCCACCCATGGGAATGAATTCCTTGTTTTGCTTCGCTTGTGTGCGTGGCTTTTGCCTGACCTATTAAACTGTCTTTATCTCAGCCCATGAGTTTTCTCACTTTTACTCTCCTGATTCTGTCCTCCATACCACCAGGGGGGAGTGAGTGAGCGGCTGTGTGGTGCTTAGTTGCTGGCTGGGGTTAAACCATGACAGATTGTAATATTAATTTATAGTAGTACCAATAAAGGGCATCAACTGTTAGTAATTAATTATCAGGTGAAAGAATGGAAAATGAACTGGGTATTATCATGTACTATTTAAATCCATAGTATGCTTACATGTTGACCGTGCGCTTTGGTCCCCACATGTCAAAAGGGATATAGAAGGAAAGTATGGGCAGGCTTCCATGCTGGTGCTCGTCAGCCAGAACAGCAGGCAATAAGGGGGGTATGACAAGGGTCTGTGAAACCTCAAGTGGGATACAGGAGGTAAATAAGGATCATTTGTCCATTTCTGTGTTGGAAAAGAAAGTACAGCTTGGAGGCAACCAGCGAAGCTAGCAAGTGTCAAGTTGAAAACAGGGTGGCAGCTTTTCACATTTTTGCAGATGATAAAAGTTTAAATTAATTCCAGGGGCAATTTAATGAAAGAGATGCCTCTCAAAGGACTACAAAATAAACACACACACACACCCCCAGCACCATCTCTGAATTGGGAGTATCTGAACGGTATCTTGTTGGTTGTCTGCAAAAATCCTTCTGGGATATAGTATGCCCTTACCTTAGACTTTTCCATGACTATTTGGTTTTGCCTGTTTCAGTGACAGGAGATCTTTCACCTGGCCTGATGTAGCTGTTCTTGCCAAAACACATGGGAATGTTCCAGTGCTGTCAAATCTATGCCTACCTGGGTATCTTAACTTATAAGCATGCTCCAACAAGTGCCTTACGCTTTTGTGCATCCATATGTGAGGATCAAGTATAGATGAGCTAAAAGACAACTAGTATGCTTATTGTTTCCTTGAGTGTGAAAAGCAGGAAGGATTTGAGCTCTGAGCAGAAAGCTATCCTGGTAATATGTTGTTCACTTGAAAACTAGATTTTATACCCTTGTTGTTCTGTTTTTTTAAGGACTGAGTTTAAGTGTTAGCAAATATCACTCCACATCTGTAGACTTTAAAAAAGCAAACGTGCTTTTTAAAAAACAGGACAATTCCACACCAAAGCAAGTGACCTGCTGTGATGGTGCAGTCTGCCTTTTTTTTTTTCTCAGGGTTTGTTGTTTTAAAAAGTTTTGCATATGCATGCCTATACTTAATTTTTCCACTCTAGAAAGCCATCAAGACTTGCTGTCAAATTGTTGGAATGATGTAAAGGGGAAAGAAAGAATAGAATTAGAATATCACCTACTGTCTTGGTGGGCTTAATGCAGGGAGATGTAATGGATAGAAGAAACTGCCATGCTTGCTCCCAGGGCTCAGGCTTAGTTCCTTATAAGTGTATATGCAGGTCCCTGGAGAGCTGGATCCTGCGACATATGCCTTGAACCGTTCCAGATGCTGAAAGGAATGGGGGAGATGCAATACCCGAACACACATAATAACACACAGCGGACTGATGTCACTGGTGGGGTAGAGTGTGTAGCATTGTCTGACCTAAATGAAACCATGCACTGAGCAAAGTGCTACTCTGCTACTCGCAGTGGTGCTACTTAGTTTATGCAGAACTCCTTGCCTATGCGGGCAGCCTGTTTTCAGGGCTGAGATTGTTCAGACTGGAGGGAGCAATCTTAATGAGGCATCTCCAAGCTCTTTGGGGTCAAAGACTATGTCCAGTGCTCCCCCAGGTTTGTAACGGAATCTCATCTGATACGTGACAGTAAATTTTCTTTATGTGATAAGGATCCCTGAGGCATATCTGAAAAACTCATCCTTCCCTTATCTGAGCCCACAGCTCCAGTCCATGCTCTTCTTGAGCAGTACGGCCTGAAGGAGGCCACCTATAGTCATAAGGATTACTTATGTGAAATACCTCTGTTCCCCAACAACTGCATAGCCAAGTCCTGTGATCGGAAGGCCTGTGCGTGCAAGCGACCACAGATTTCTGCCTAGATTTTTGGAGATGTGGCAGCATTTGTTATTCAGTGTCTTCCTTGGGACCACATGATGCAATCTAGTGCCCTTGTGTACCAAAGCAATGGGGATGGGATGAGAATCTAAACAGCATTGAAGGGTTTTGCTGGTTACTTTATATTGGCATCAAGGTTCAGTGCACCTCACTCCAGTTGTGGATTACTCATTTCCAAACTATTTCTTATGCTCTGGTGCAATGGAGGGTCAATTTTTTAGTTTTTAAAGTTAATTCAAAAGTTTATGAGAAGGAAATCAAGGAAGTGAAGAAAGAAGGAAATAGGATGGTGACATTTTGAACTGATGATTAACTCTGCAGAAATACAGTGGACCAGCTGACATTTTCTTACAGTGCTATCTGGGAGACCTGCCAGTGTGGAATTATATTAGTCTGTGAAATGACAAGATACGTGGTCTGGTGTTTGCAAGAGAGAGCAAGATTTAGGTTGCAGATAGAAGACTTTATCACCTAATTCTAATGTGAATCAAAAGATAAATGGGGGTCCTTTCATAAAGACCAACTAGTTTTCTACCAACTAACACAGGAACTATTGTCATAAGCTTTACGGAAGAGGTGATGCCATTATGAGTATTTCCAGTTTTCTAGGAATCAAGTAATTGGCAGCAGCTGGTTTTAAGAAACTGATCCTGGAAGGATCACAAATGCTGAAGTAACAGAGGTATTGGGTGCACATGGAGAGCAAAGAATCTGATCCTCACCTAGTTAGAGTATTTCTGTGACAGCACCATCTGAGAATATAAAAATCCCAGAAGCATAAAGTAAAAATTATGGGATCTGAAAATAATAGAACCTGGAGGGCCATCAAACTTCTCAGCAATTTTGCATTGCATGCAGTAAGAACAAAGTGAACCAAATACTAACCCAGTGCAAGTGCTAAATGAGAGAAATAGCTAGGGAAAAATTGCTTCTTGGTGGGATCGTGTCCTTTTTAGAATAATAAAAATCACTGTGCAGCTTCAAAACATGAACTGAAATTGCAGTGAGAGTTAAAGGAGGTGCAGATTAGCAGGGAGTGACTGAAATGACTGAAACTTCTGTATTTTCTGTGGTTACTATTCTAAAGCTTGGAACAAGAAGTGTGCTGTTTTAAGTAAATTTTAATTTACCTCGTGAAATAGTCTCATGCTTTCTTTTCCCAACCATGAGCATGTTTCTTTTTCAAATATGTATTTCGAATCTCTTAGCAGCCAGATAGGCAGAAATGGGAAAAGCTGTTGTTACTGAGGCTCATACTGCCTTACCTCTCCCTGCAAAGCAAACTGCTCTGAAGGTACTGTGGAGAATGAGAAAGTTGCAAGTGAGGTCTGACAGCCTGCCGGCATTTGTACTGGGTAGGCAGCAGGGTCCCTTGGGTTTGAGTGCTATGAGTTTCTGTAAAGAGGATTCTCCGAAGGGATTCTCGCATTTGAAACTGGAAGAAAAATGTAAAATATAAGTTGGGGAAATGGCAGGTTAGAATGAGTTGAATGGCAAATAGCTATGGATCTGCAGACATGCAAATAGGCTGGAAAGTGGGGTCTGTTACCAGGGAAGGTATAAACGACTCTATTGTTTTCTCTCTTCTTTTGCTGCTTTTCATGGAATAGTCTGACTTTTCTCTCTTTGTATTCTGAGAATAGAAACATTTCAGGTTTTGGCTTTGAGAAATGAGGTTTTGATACTTCTTTCTGCGGATAAAATGTTGTTTCTTTTTCCTGTGAGACTATCTTTGATTTCATAAAGAGCAGTGATTTTTTTGTGTCCTGTTGTTAATTTATTTCTTAGGAAAAAAAAATTTTAAAAAATGTTGAAGTAGGTAGTTCATGGTTGCTAGTGAGTCACAACTGCAGAACATCCAACGTTTGGAAGGACTTCTGGGTTTGCCCAGTTGGGTTTGGATATTTCCTGGAATGGAGACTCCACAACCTCTCTAGGCAGCCTGTTCCAGTGTTTGATCACCCTGACAAGGAAAAAACAAACAAACAAAACCCCAAATCACCACAAAACTGTTTTATTATGTTTAAATGGGATTTCCTATATTTCAGTTTGTATGCATTCCATCTTGTATTGTCACTGGGTACTACTGAGAATCTGAGTCTGGCTCTGTCTTACTTACCAGCTCCCCCCTGCTTCAGTCAGGTACACACACATAATATCTCCCCTAAACTTTCTCTTCTCAATGCTAAGCAATCCCAGCGCTCTGAGTATATATCAGGTGCTCCAATCCCTTAGTCATCTCTGTGGCCCTTTGCTGGACATGCTCCAGTATGTCTGTATCTGTCTTGAAAGACAGCTTAAAAAACAGTCTTTAGTCTGTGAAAAGAATGGCAAATAATACAGACTTCCAGAGATAGTCTTTGTAGGTATTAAAACTGGGGCTTTCAGATACTTAGATGTCAAAACTGGAATTTGAGGGAATACATCAGTAAATCATTATAAATCAGTAAAATACTGCCTTCTCTGAGTCCCACTACACAGATGGAAATTTGTTATGCCTTTTCAGTAATATTGTTCCAATGTGATACCTGATAAATTTCTCAAGGGAGGGAGAAGGAATGGGAAAAGAATAAAAACTCCAAACCTGACCCCAAACTATATTTTTATGAATGTGTTACCTTAATTATCAGTTATTGCAGTACTAAGGGAGCAGTACAGAGTCCTTGTTTTGATATTTTCAGAATCTTAAAAGTTGGACTGCTAGATAATACTACTAGAGCTAAATAGCTGATAATATGTTCACTTGAGGAAAGTGATATTACTCCCTGGGCACATGAGCTATAGTAATATTGAAACAGTGGAACTGAAGATTGGATTCTGAAAAGTGTGCAGCTTCCAATGATTGCTGTAAACAACGCCATTTAAAAAAGGCAGCTTTTTGGAGGCATGGAAATGAGAGCTAAGCTTTATAGAAAATCTATTCTGGATGACTTCATTATTTGAAAAGAAAAAAAGCTGGTAGTGATTTCACATTAACTAAAGAATATAAGGAAATATAAATATTTGGATAGCATTTGAACACAAAATTCCTTTGAATTTCTCCAAGAGCTGAAGGGAAATCAGGAAGTGCTGTTAGAATAGGAGAGTAAACAGATAGCAGAAAATATGGCAGTGGCAAGGCAGGCTCTCCAGCGGGAAGGCAGAGTGGGAACTGCAGCTGAATGGAGAATACCATTGATCGTGGCCTAATAAGAGTAACATGGCATGTGGGATTTTCACAGGCTTGCTTTAAGGCAAAGTGAGGAAAAGGAATGAAGTTGCTATTTATGGCCCAAGAGAACCTTATCCTTGAGGTGTGTGGTATGAAAGGTTATTTACACTGCAAAAATAGTTACAGTTCCCAGGGTTGAGAAATCCCTGTGCTCTAGCTCAGGGTGGGACTACTGTTGTTATTGATGCTGAGATACTGTCACCTTAACAGCATGTCGAGGGGGTTTTTTTTGCCCTTGAAGTACCCCAATATCTATGAACTTGGACTGTCTTGAAAATCCCTTTGTAAAATGTGCTCCAGATGTGATGCCAGGTTCCCAATAAAAAGCTCCCTCTTTCACAAGGTACCTTCCCTCCCCAAAGAGTTTGGTGGTTTGAATCTTTTTTCCTTCATACATCTGCCCACATAATACACAGAATCAGTTGCTCAGACCTCTGATCCACCAAGTGAACCGAGACAGTATGTGGGCTCTTCCTCCCACACTGAAAAGTGTATCCAGAAAATTATTTGAGGGGGAAGAAACAGGTGTGGGAGATATAACTTGTGCTGAGCTGATTAGCTGGAGAGGAGCCAGCTGAACTCCAGGAGGAGCAGGCGCTGCTGTAATGTTTGCAGACAGCTTGAAGGCAGCATGAAGAGGAGGTTTCTAGACCAGAGGAAAAGTACCAATATTTCGAGGATGGCATTAATTTAGACTGATAAAATAGGTCTTCGGCAAAAAGACTGGCTCTAACCTATTGCTTTAAAAAAATAATACCCCTAGGCTTGAGCTCTCAATTTTTATGGTAAATCCCCCCTTTTACAGAAGTTGCAGGTGCTTGTTTCTTGAGTATACTTCAGTGGCTTGCAGGCTGTTATGGTGAAAACACTTGCTTATGTGATTCAGTCTTGTTTCTTTCCAGAAAATGAAAAGCACTGTGCCTGAATAGAGAAACAATTAAACAGCAGGAGAAAGAATCAAATGGCATGAATGTCAAAGGTCCAAGACTTCTTTTTTCTTCCCCACACACAGTACTTGACCTAAAAAATTTTCACGCTAGGATTTCCTCGAGGCTTTTTTTGTTTGTTTTTATTCAGAGTATTTCTGTGCTTCTCTGGAATTGTTCCTCCTCGCTCCCTCTACCACACAGGCACGTCTACCTAAATTGATCAGTTTCTGGAAGATTTTAGTCCCGTTTGTAAGAGCATTTCCCCTCAAAGTTTTGGGCTTTCTATAACACAGAGGTTTAGTAGTAATGTCACGCTCAAGAAAAGCTTCATGTTCTTCATTTTTTAGTCAGTCATAGGAAACTATTTTCACTATCAACATGGTAGAGGAAATAAAGCAGCATACAAAATATTTAAAACATTTTGGACATGTATTGCAATACATTTTTTTCCCTGTGAATTCTTATCACCACCTTTAATGAAGTGGCTTTTGCATGTTTCAGGAAGGTTTTCTTTGAGCAAGGTTTTATAGTACATTGGTCATTCCTTGGTTTTTTTGACACTGAAATTTCTCTGTGTCCTACTGCCTGAATTAGCCAAAGGCAGCAATGTGCAGTTAAAGGACTGGCAGCCAGTTGCAGGGACAGCTAACAGGATCTCATGCCAGGTCCACTGAATGCAGTGGGTTAGTTAGGGTGGCTTGGGATCAGGTTATAACCATCATAACTTGTTTTGTTGCAATTGTTAAATGTATCTACAAGTCCTGCATGAAGATCATCACCTTGCTATTCTCAGTGGACTTTCCTTTTACCCCTTATCATTGGTATATGCAGATGGTTTTGAAGGAATAAGAGTATGTGAAATTGAGAGGTGTGGTTTTAGTTCCCTTTGGTGAACCAATCACACTGGAGATTTGGCTTTAATTATGTGTTTGACATTCTTCCAAACAAAGTAACTTTCTGCCTTGTGAAGTCGTGTGTGTGTACCAAATAATTTCTGTCCTGGGAGCTTCATCTGCCATCTACGCTGGTAGCTAGGTATTAGGTAGCCATTTTGCAGCTATATGAAAGCTAAATCAAAGTCACCACAGGTGATGCATAGAGGGAATATTTCCCTTCTGTTTAGATACAGGGAGATGATTTCTGCTTAGCTGGCAGGTCGTCTTTTTTTTTTTTTTTTTTTTTGGAAGATATTGTTCAGGTCCAAAGTAGGGCAGCTGTTTATTGTTACAGTTGGAGTTAAAATGCAAACATGTATTGAAGTTAATGTTCCCACTGGGAGCACAGAACACAATAATTGGAGGTCATAAATGTGCTTACCTTCTGTGAGAGTCAGGGCATAACAAAACCCAGTTTATTCTTAAGTGTCTCCTGGATGCAGGTAACTTCTATTGGATACAATTTTGTTATCCAGCCACCCAGAAGGGAATTCTGCAGAAGAGTGTAGGTATGAGAAAGTGTGTGCTCCACAAGACTGTGGAGAAATTCCTGAAAATATGTGAATTAATTAATTGCAAATATACCTATTGTTTTCCTCATGTGAAATTGTTTACATATGGATTACAAAAAACGAAATACTAAAGCTTGTTAAGGAACGTGAGGGCAGGGGTGATGCTCAGGTCATATTCATTTGCTGCTCAGAAACTGTGTGTACATTCTGTGCTTAATGTGTTTCGGGGTTGATTTTAAGATGACACATGATGGAGCTTTGAGCAGTGCTCTGCTTCTTTCCCATCTCTGACATCATTTATGCAGTGCTGGTACAAGACACAGAGCGAGTTCCACTGCTTTAAAGGAGACGTTTCTTGCTGCTTTTGCACCCTGTTTCCCAGCAGCTCTCCCTTGGGAGAAAGGAAAGCATCTGCTGGAGCAACACAGCTGACACCAGGGTGTTCTACTGCAAAGCAGAGAGGGTGTCTGAATCTTGCTTGCTCGGAAGTAAACAGAGGTCAATGGAATGATTCAGTACAGATGAAATGGGAATTAAGTTCCTAATTTATCTTCCACAGGCAGAATGCCTCCAGCTCCAAAGAGCAACGCCTCTTTCTGACTTCTACCCCATCCTGTGGTGGCAAGTAGAGAAGGCAAAACCCCCTTCTTTGTTACTGTTAGTAGTGCTGCTCCATGGAGTGTTAAACAATCCTTTTTCTTAGCATCTAGAAAACCTTTTGCTGTCAGTGAGTATGTTAAGTAATAGTTTGGCTCTCAATGACAGGACATCTCTAGGTGGGAAAGGAATAATCTAGCTTTCAACTGGGACGTGGTGGCACAATCTAAGCACTGGACTTAATATATTTGAAACATTCAATATTTTAGACTTTTTGTTGCCTCAGATGGGCAAACCATGAACAATGTGTTGCCACAGCAACAGGAGTCCAATGCTTTTTGGGATTCAGCTGACAATGTTTTGAATACTATTTTCAGCTAAGTGCATGTAAAATAAGTGCAATTTGTAAAAGCTGTAATAACTACTTTAAATGCATTTATGCCTGAAGAGAATTTTTTATACATATGTATTCCTTTAAACTGATCCAAGGAGTTAAGGAAATTGTTTTAAAATGCTCATTACCACCATATCTAGACTATTTCAATGGTTAATATGTATCAAAATAATCTTTTGGCAGTCTTCAGTTTTATTTATTCTTTGCCTAATATCATGTACTTAAAGTAATCTTCATTCATTTTTAACTGCTGATAAAAAGTACAAAAAATGAGAACTGTTAAGCATCTTCCATGAAAAGTGCTTTCTAAACCTCACTTCAGTCACATGTAAGAGAATAAATTGTGTGCCATTTGCACAGTGCAATTTGGCACCCATATCCACTATGGAAGCAAAACTGAGTCAAAAATACAACATCCTCATGTCTAATCGAACTATTTATTTGAATGCATTAGTTCACTGCAGCGCTGATGATCTCCCTCACAGTTTTCACACCTATAGCCTGTTACAAATGGTGTGTATGCCTTTTAAGCTGCAATAAAATTGTCTCTTGCCAGAGAGGGTAAAAAGCCTAATTTTTAATATTCTAATATTAAATAAACCTGGGTTTCTTCAGCGTACTCAAAGGCTTGCTTTATTTTAGATTTCCATTTGACTGAGCAAGGAGTGAAGTTCAATAATGTACAGTGTTGGCTTAAGGTCTGAGCAGCTCTGTTTCAGGGACTCAGAAGATGCAGGTGCGGATACCCAGAGGAGATGATGGTGTGAGGTCACTTTCCTTGGCAAACCTTACGCAGACCAGAATCTACTGGGCCTGGAGACTATTGTTGGGGTCATCTTCTGGACTGTTTCAGCCAGGCACTGTACTGTCAAAGTGGGATGGGGGCAGAGAGAGGCTGACCTTGCACTCATCGCTGGTGTTATGCATATGTGATTAGGAGACTCTAGCACCTGCGTTCACAGCAGCTTTCCAAACACATCTGTATTGAGGAGATTATTGAAAGGTGAGACCCCAAATTCCTGCATGTGGGTGGGTGAAAGCAGAGCTAAGCTCTGCAATCAGGGTAGGTGTTTCTAATTGAGTATCTGGCCATTTCAACTTGGAAGTTTGTGGTATTCTATAGATATGTGGGTGCTCAAGTTTGATTTTTCTCTTACTGCTTCCATGAATCCACCTGTGCACAAAATGACTAGTATTCAGATATTGCAGGTGCAAAAATACCTCATTTGGCTACCAGTGACAGCCATACTGAAGCTTCACAGAGTCCAACACAGATTAGAATCTCATTGTTTGACTAATTTTGTAGCTGTGTTGAGCTGGAAGTAAAGTGCATCTTACTATGGGCTATTTTAATGCTAGATTGGGCTTACTGGAGTCATGTCACTGCTGCAGAAGACCATAACTATAGAAATTGCACAAGTCACTTCTTTAGGATATGGCTTGAAAAAACCACTTAGTGGAGAGAATAAAAGACCATGTTTCCTCGCAAGGAAACTTTATCTTTTAACAGAAGTGTTCCTTGAGAAAACCAAGAATGTCTATAGAAAGGAAATTAAAGCAAATTGATTTTATTTCTGTTCTTAGGATGACTGCATGGGAGCCCTTTGGCTAAAGTATTCTCTGAGCTCCACAGTACCTTATGATGTATGTCACTGCAAGGCACTAATGCACTTCTTCAAGGAGGTTGGTGTTTAAGCTGCGGGAGCCGCTCAACCTCTGAACAATCAGATCTAATTCCTGAAATCTGACAAAACTAAGAAGCAGCATAACACATTATGAGCGCTGAGTGAATACAAAGGGCAATATTTCTATGTAAGCAGGGACAGGGCAAAATTTAGTGGTTTTTTCCTTTTGTGAGTCTTTCTGAAATTATTCACTGCTCCTCTGTCAATTAACTTGCTCCGAAGTTCAGAGGTAGAGCCCTTCCTTGGAATGACTGTTGCTGTGCATTGCTATGGATAATCAAGGATGAGGCCTGCCATGTGTTGTTCTAGGTTGATGTTGAAATAATTGCATTGATGTCAATACCTACGGAAATGGGATAAGTCAAATGGTCCGTTTAGCTTTATAAATCCATGTTTACCCCAAAAGTAGCCCTTCTTAATGGTTACCATTTTCTTTCCTGATCCTTGTATTGTCCTCTAACTTTTAAATAATTATCAAGAATAAAGCCAAAAAAACCCTAGTATATCTTTAAGAAAGTCATCCTTCAAAAAGACAGGAGCTTTTCTTTTTTGAGGAAGAAAATGTCCAATTGAAACTTCAAAGGGATAACTGCACAGAACTGATTGAGTTCCTAACGCTTGAAAACACATCAAAGACTCCTGAATTTATAATCTTCATATTTTATTCATGAGCTCCTTAGAAGGAAATGAATCAGCATCAGTGAATTTACAAACAAGACACAAAGGAGGAGCTTTTAGAAAAGAACCCTATTTTAATGAGGGATCAGGAAACCTACTGTAAGAAACCGTTGTAATCAATACTGATGTAGGGAGAGGACCAGAGTGCCTGACTAGATTAGGAAGTAGTTTAGCCTTTTAACTGCTGAGTCTTTGTTTGCAGCCCAGGCCTGATGAACAGCAAGCCCGTGTCCATGTGATGAGTCAGCTGGCAAGTCTTCAATGCATTTTTTTGTACTGCAGGGACATCCACATCATAAAATGCCTGCTTTTTTATGGGTCTTGACTCAACTGCTGATTGAGGTTGGAGGCTGAATTCTTCTTTCAACTGGAAGAAGTGTGTCAGCACATCCTTGATCCAGCGCTGACATGATTTCTGACCTAAAACATTTTTGGAATGACAGGTTGATCTTGGCTTGAGAGGTAGCTTGCTATCTGGTGCTTGGGACTCTTCTTACACTTCAGTTTGCGTGAAGTTGTGCAAGTCACGTTATCCAATTTGCAGAATGGAGATATTTATGCCAACCTTGTGTAAGGCACCTTGAGATCTAATGAAGGCAAATGCTGTGCAAGAGATCTGATTTCTTCTCCTGAATGGGCTCTTTTGTGTTCTGAATTTGTAGCTTGAAAACTTAGAAGATCTACAAGCTCAAGTGTTGCAGAAAGGAGGTTTTGGGACAGCATTATCAAAAGGTCACCTAGACCAGTCTTCTGTCTAAGGCGGGATGTACTATTCCTTTTTCCCAGCAAGCATGTCTAATCTGTTATAGATACTCTGTGAGAGAGAGACTGGTCTTTCCAGTGCTGCTTAGTTCATGTAGGTATGAGGGAAAAGCTTTCTAACTTAAAATGGACTGGAACTGCCACAAAGAAACTCTTCATACCCTATGCACTGTTCACTCAGAGATCATACTGGGCCCTTCTAAAATCTGTTAGCAGAGGTAAATGGAATAAATGGAAATAATTTGTGGGGTTTTTATCCTTTTTTACCAAATTTTGGATAACTATCACCCTGGGCAATTTCACTGGAGGATCTGACTACATCTCTAATTTTAGTCACTCGGTTTGGTTAGTTGACTGCACTGCCTATAGTCTTTGTGTGGTTAATGTAGGATGTGGATCCACCATGGTGTTCTGAAATATGCCCAGTTTCTTCTTTGAAGTGGGCAATGAAGGAGCCCTGATCCCCACCTCTACCCCAAGCTTCCAGAAAAACACTAGAGGATGAGCCAACAGGCTTTGTGAGCTGAGGTCATCAGCCAAGTTTGGCTGGTGTGAGCACTTCCCTGGAAGAAGCTGTCAGAGGTCCCTGCTGCCTCTTGCTCAGCAGCTTTTATCAATGAGGGTGCTGTTACTCTTTGAAATGTCTTTTCCCACTCTGTCCTTCTGGTAGAGGACCTTTAGATCCTTTTTTCCTGTTTCATGGACTGATTTCTTGGTTTACCTTAAATATTCTCCTTTTTCTACCCACTCCTAGGTCTTTTCTCCTACAGCAATGTTCTAAAAATATGGAACTAAGCAATTAATGTCTGCTTACTTCCATGTCCCCAAAGAAGAGCAAAAATCAAGATGTAAAAGCAAGTCTGTATGTTTTGTTCTTCCCCATTTGTTCTGCAGCACTGAGAAATTGAGCTGTTGATGGGCAGGGCAGCAGTCCAGATACAAGTGTAGTGCAGAAGGTGCTTGTTGGAAGTATATATGATTTTATGCCTGTGTTTGTCATTCGTAGCTTAATGTCTAAGGAAGACACTACATTTTTCTGGGAGCGTAGCTGATTGATTGAAAAACTTGACTGCAAATAAAGAGGTCTGGCATATACTGTTCCAGATATGCTAACCTCCTTTTTTCACTCTTGCTTATCTTTCATCTTGCAAGCTTGGCCACAGTCTTTATCCTTTGTCTTTAACGCTTGGAGAATGCAGCCTTTCTAAGATCAGTGCCTTTCAAAATGACTGGAATTTCTAAAGGAAATCTAGTAATTAATTGTTCATTTGTATAATAAAGCTCTTGTGGACCTCAGGGAGAGGAAGAAAAGATTAAATTTGGAGCAGCTGATAATTGCTGAGAGGGCTGCACCTTCCTTCTCTGCAAAGAGCTCTGGATAAGAAAATGTTCAGTGAAATCTCTGCCACCTATCTCATTAGGGAGAGCTGTTACTGTTGGTCAGGACACCAAGTGGAATATTGGCTTATGTAACAAATATGGTTATTCCATATTCATAAAATACTTTGAGGTAGATAAATGATTTACTATCAAAACTTTTTTCATTGACAAAGATTATTTTTTGCATTACCATAAGGTTTATTAACAGGTTCTCACTAAACTTTATTGCACCTTTTGATTTAACATCACAGTTCACAGTTGACTGAATTTGCATATATGTAATTTTTTCAGCGGTCTTAACATCTGAAGGCTTAGTTAGGACCCCAGACCTTGCTGGAATGTTATTCATTGGATGTCTGATATTAGCAGTGAAAGCTCTGCCTGTAGCTTTCTCACACTTTTGTAGCACTTCAGCCTGATTCCATTAAGCATGTTTTCACTCTGTTGGGAAATAAACCTAGAAGGCTTTAGACATTTGAGTTTTGCTGAGGAGTGCGTATCCATTCTTCGCCTTTATTGTCACTTTTTACCTCCACCAGCTGAATTTGGTAAGTGAACACATGGGATAAAAATAGTGATAGACTGTCCTGTCTCTCCTAGCGTGCCTTGTGTCTGTTTCCTCTAGTCCTACTTGTCTGTCTTCTCATCACCTTTCAAAAGGAGTTAATTGGCTCATGTTGGCAAGTAGTACATACTGCAAAATAGTAACTTTGATATATGAAGAGCTGTATCTCCATGGTGACCTATTCCCTGAAGACGCATGCCAGCTTGGTTGTCTGAAGTGTTCGTGGCTTGTTCTGGAATTGTTATAGTCAATCTTTAAGGTGTCCTTGTGTCACTTTTCTTGCAAGCAAAGCATTCCCATGGGAAGAACTGTGTCCTTGAAGCTGTTTCCCCTATCCAGTGTGGTGTTCATCCCTCCAGTAAGGGTCTCACTCAAAACACTACACATAGTGAATTGTCCCCAGTAAGGTGCATGATAAACATTTCTTAGTGTGTAGAGTCCATATTGGATGTGAACCACCAAAGCAAAACCAAGAAGAAAAATTAATTTAACATGTGTTGCATCCTGTGTGTTTATTATGAAGCTACAGGGATATGACTTCTGTGGGCTCATACGAATAGGGCTGGGAATTTCGTAGAGCACGCTGTGTAACTCAAAGTGGTGATCTGTCTGGAAGGTAGGTCTTTCCATATCTGCACTCTTCCTAAGTTACTTCAAGGCTACTCACATGGCATATTACATTCCCTTGAAAGACACATTGTCACTTTCAATAGGAAACCTGTATTGTCTATAGCCTTGTGGTTTTAATGATTGCCTGTATAGAGGAAGTGTGAAACACACCCAAACAAGACTCCTAAACTTATTTCACCACAGGAGCTTCTTCTACCCATTCTGACAGTTTGTAGGGTTTGATAAATGATTTCAGTGATAGCTCTAGAGAAAAACTTTGTTTCTGTAGCACAGTGGATTTCATTAAGAGATCTGATCCAAAACACATGCAGCTCTTACCCTGGGGGTTATGTGTAAAAATGAAACCCATGCCACAACCATTTCCCCAACAACTGCAAACTTTTGATGAAGCCTTTTCAGAGCGATTACCCAGGGTCAGAATAAGATTATTATATGGCTCTTAACATAACACTGCCTTTAATCAGAGAAATTGCTTTTACATGGAAAAGCTTCTAGGACATCTTAAAAAATATTTGACAAAATCATTTGGCAGTCTCACTTTGCATGAAACTTCAATGGCACATTTCACTTCTGACTTCCTAGTAATGGGATTTTCTTTCTGTCATAAAACTTTACTTCTTTTTTGCCTTGGCTCAGAACAGATCCAGCTGGTGCTGGGTAGTGGAGTAAGTGCAATGTTATTCACTGGAGTCTGGTGCTAGATCTGTTTCCATATAGGGATTTTATGGGAATGGAGTCCCTGAAATACATGCTGGCTTGATTCTTCCCTTTTCCCCTACTCTTGCTTTCAATCAGAAGTATAAATTTTCCATCAGCTGTGAAATCCCTTGTAAAATTTAAACTTACAGATCTGTGCAAGTAGTTAATCTACCTTTAGTGTAGCTTTTAAAAGAAGTACTGTTAAAGTAGCTAGTTAAGTGGGTTTAGTATGTATGTGATGCTGATAGGCTCTTAATGCTGTATTTTAGTACTTCAAAATGTCTGCTTATCTGTGAAGAAGTCTGTCCCTGGTATTAATGTTCATAGTCAAGGCCCTCAAAAACCTTAGACTGCAAATGATTCAGAATATGACTAATGTTATTTCCTGTAGATGTACTGTTGAATCCTTTGTAGCAGAATGAAGTCAGTATTTGTACGTGGCCAGGTATCTAGACTTGGAAAATCAACCATAAAATTAATCCATGTTGATATCTAGCTTTCAAAATAATAGTCACAATTATACAAATTACTTTGACAGCCATAATGTATCTGGCTGCAGCCATTCCTTTTATTCCATACAGGATGCCTGCTTCTGAGGGGAAAACACTACAGATCTGCAGGGGACTAGAGAAATAAGAATTAATCCATTTGATAAGGTGGGTGGAGGGAAGGAACATGAAGGTTGCTTGGTACTCTGTAATTAAGTATTTGCAGTCATTATGGGGAATAACTATTCTAGGTTTATTCTCATTTGAAACTGAATACCTTCTGTGTGCTTTAGGAAGTATCAGCAGGTTAACATATCTGGTACTTGATACTAAGAAAGTGATATAGAGTATTGCGGAATTAATGAGGTGTCTTAAGAATTGGAATCATAATGATGTTTTTAACTCCTTTGCACAGTTATTTTAAACTATTGTAGCAATGCATGCTTTAACAGCTCTCTCATTTATATGGGATTGCGTTAGGCATGTCTGAAGCAATTCTGCAGTCAAATGTTGCAGGTATTAATTAATGTGAGAATGACCAAGCTTTGCTTGTGTACTCAGCAGAGGCCTGAACTCAGACCAAGATAAATTAGAGAAAGCTGAGTCAAGGCTAGTACAACCAACTTTACAGCAGACTGCCCATCTGCAGCTCAGGCCTGAGGCATCCAAACTGTATTATAAAAACCAAAAAGCAGTAAAAGGCAGCCATCAGCACAAATGTTGGATTTGATGCATTCATTTTGCTGTCAAATGTACTTATGTTGCAATGCAGGTGGCTTGTGCAGCTTTCTGTCATCATTTTGTTTCTCACTACCAGGGTGCTGAGGGAGGAGGGACTCGGATACTTCCTTTTTGCCCAGATGGTCCCAGGCCAATAACTAAAATTCCTGCTTTCAGGCTCACATTTCTCTAGTTAGACTTCTATCTAGAAACATTCCTCTTTACTCCATAAGCTATGTCAGGGAGAGATACAGCCCCTCTCAAGGGAAGTCTTGGGAAGGAAGCCTCTTGAGAACTCCTAACACAAATCTTATCTAAGCAGCATCTGAAGTCTCTACCCATAAGCAGAGGTGTTGTTGCTTTGGCATGCTGATCCATCCTCTTTTAAGGAAGAATTGACAAGAGATAATTGATAGCTGGATGAATTGCTCTGCTTATGTGAAATAATTGCTTGTAAGGAAGCAAGAAAGAAGGATGGGTTCAGTGTATGAAGGGAGAGAGAAATATCCTTCAGTAAAGATGCCAGTGGTATATGAAATCCCAGCTGCTTTCTGCTGGCCTGTGAGGCTGAGGAGCCAAAGGATGAAGGAGGTCCCCTGAAGTTTTAAGCGGGGGATTGTTAGTCCTGAGGCTGCTGGCTTGCTTCTAGAGGGACTTGAGAGAGATTTCTAGCACAGCGGTTTGTCCTGCAACGCAACCATGATACTCTGATACCAGTGTAAAATCTGAGTAACTGGATTTCAAAAGGGACTTTTATTATCCTCTTATTCTGAGAAATCAGGAGAAAATATGATTTTTATCTCGAGTTACATGAGAATGATTGTAGTAGAAAAGACCCGGGAGTTTAGCCTGGGAAGGTCTTCACAGAGTCTGAGGGATGGATGTGGGGCCACCTGTGCTGATCAGAAGGCAGACTGTCTGGTGGGAAGCTACATTGGACTGAGGGAACTACACCTTCTCCCTAGCTGATACAGGGACTTACTTTCTGCCAGCTTAGCAAGCTGAAATGGCTCAGTGCAGGGGTGGAGGAAGGCCAGTGTTGGCACAGAGAGGGTGCAGGGCCACAGTCTGTGATGGACAAAAAAGCAGGACTGTGGTAGCAAGTGATTAGATCGGCCCAGGCTGCTTTGGAAGCAGAGGCTTAATTTTCTTAGAGACTTTGACTGGTTTCATGCTTGTACCTTCCCCAAAGATTTCTCTCCTGCTCCTTGAGTCCTAGTGAGCTCGCTGTCCTCTGTGCAGCACCACATGGCTCTGGCTGTGCTACATCCCTGGTGCTCTTCACATCCTCAAAGTATGTATGCCCGGCAAAACATCTGAGCTGAAGGTGAGAGCTGTTTGGCTAAACATACTTGTGGAACTCTAAAAGGAAGCATCCTTGAGACAATGATTCTTCTAAGTAGACAGTTTTGGACCTCAGAGGCTGAAGAGGTGGCCTGTACAGGGGAGAGAAGTAGTATGGAAAAGAACAAAAGTTTGTTGCTGAGATGATCTCCTGGTGATGCCACACCAAAATGGTCTCTTAGACACACAGGAAAGTACAGGTTGGATTGGAAACCTCTTCAGTCAAGTGCACAGGAGGCACTTTGAGGAGGTGGTGCAGCACAGACAGCTGTTCCTGTGTATGGCCCTGGGACACATAGTTGAAGTTCCTACCTTTATTCCTTCTGCATGTTCTCTGCCAAGCTTCAGTAATCCAAATTCCTGTTCAACTGGGTGTCTTGGTGGCTTATACTGTCCTGACTCATGTGAACAAGAATCACATCTGTGGTGGTTTATAGCTCCAGGCAATTCAGAGAGCAGTCCAAAGTGGATGTGGAATAAAGAAATCATGGGCTTGGGGAAAAAATAGGTGCGTGGCTGCATTCCAGAGGTTGCTTGTGTTGCAGTTAGAGTGGTTGTTCACTGCCAGTAGTTTCTGGCTGTCTCTTTGCAGTTGTACATAACTCTGGAAAGCCACTGTAGTGCAGCAATCCATCTTTATTATATGACTTGTGCTTGTACCTCTGGATATTGGCCTCAGTCAGCTTCTGGTACTTCCTTTTTCTTTTTATGTCTGTCACCACTTCTAAACTTTGTTTCTATTATATTCAAATGCCCACATTTTGTTTTAAAATGCTTGACCAGATGGTTGGTTACCTTCAGTGTGTAGAATAGTGACTATAAGAAACTGAAAATTAGCATGTGCCATATATATAAGGCACTCTTCCTGTTTGCAGGAATGGGGCAGTGATAGTAGTTAACACAAGATAAGCAGGTCTGGCTGTCTGCTGGTGGGAAGGCCTTCCTTCGTATTGGCTCTTGTCATGTCAGCGGGAATGCCTTCTCTCTTTGGTACTTTAAAGGATGAGTTGATAAGCTGCCTGTTCTGGGAGGTGATAGATGTCTCAGACTGCCCATATCTAACAACTATGAGCTGGGATGGCTGTTTGCCAAGTTGGGGCTGTAGGTCCTTGCTGACCTACGTGCAGAGACTTGGGTAATGACAGTCTCATCTGGGAGATGGTGAGCCCTTGCAGCTCCCTTTGACCAGAGGTGAGATTCATAATGGATGGTCATTCCTATCTACCTGCTGTGGTTGTGGAAGTTACCCCATGGTTATAGGTAGCATGGTTACCTGAGCAGGATGCTCAGCCCCCATGACAGCGCAAATTGAAATGTGTGAACTGATGCATATCACCAAAATTATGCAGATCTTTCAAGGTTTGGAAAGCTTTGGCTTAATTTGGGGATTTAACAGCAGCTTTGCTCAGGTCCCTACATACAGCATGTGGTAACTGCTTGTGCCAATGCATGTCTCTAATCTCAGTCTGTGGTTTTGTTCTGCAATCTCTTCTATGAAAATTTGACTGTTGATTTTGAATTTATAAGTTATACACATGATTTATACACAAATTCCTTGCACTGTGCCTTTTCCTAAAGGATGATCAAGATCAGCTGTAGGAATGATTAAGTATAATACGTGTACAAAATATGGGTACAAATTTAAACAGTAGCCATCCGTATTAGGAGGCCCCCAATTTGAACTTAACAGATCGTATCCTGCACCATGCAGCCACCACACACCTGCAAAAGGGAGTAAGTGCTTCTCACATTCCCAGTGGAGGCCATCCTATCAACCTG
>JANHGO010000001.1:80305686-80322244 GCA_024606505.1 Aquila spilogaster | reverse complement strand
ATCTAGTCCAACCCCCCTGCCAAAGCAGGCTCCCTAGACCAGGTTGCACAGGTAGGCATCCAGGCGGGTCTTGAACATCTCCAGAGAAGGAGACTCCACCACCTCTCTGGGCAGCCTGTTCCAGTGCTCTTGTCACCCTTGCTGTGAAGAGGTTCTTTTGCACATTTGTGCAGAACTTCCTATGCTTCAGTTTGCAGCCAGCCTCATCCCTTTGCCTCTTGCACTTTACATATTTATAGACATGGGTCAGACCCCCTCTGAAATAACTTCTTTGCTCCTGCTGGCAACAGGCCTTCTTGGCCACCTGAGCACACTGCTGGCTCTTGTTCAGCCAAGCACTGACCAGTATTCCCAGATCTGTTTCTTCTACACAGTCTTCCAGCCACTCTGCCCAAGGGGCCAAAGTGCCTGTGGCCAAAATGCAGGACCCAACACTTGATCTTGCTGAACCTCATTCCATTGGCCTCAGCCCAGCTATCCAGCCTGTTCAGATCCCTCTGCAGGGCCTTCTTATCCCCAGGCAGATCGATACTTCCTGCCAATTTGGTGTCATCTGCAAACTTAGTGAGGGTGCACTTCATGCCCTCATCCAGGTCATCAGTAAAGATAATGAACAGGACAGGCGTCAACACTAATCCCTGGGGAACACCACTCACGTCCAGTTGCCAGCTGGATTTAACTCCATTCACCAAGTTATTCCACTTCAAGGCTACTCATATGTCGTTCTTTCTGTTCCTTTGAAATACCTCTGTTTTTGTTTACAATATCTACTTTAACTCATCCATAACAGAAACCTCTATTGCCTAGCCTTGTGGTTTTAATGATTGCTTGTCTGGATGAATAGAGAAACGCACCAAAATAAGACTCCTAAATTTGTACTTTGCCTTAGGAGCTGCTTCTGCCTGTTTTGGCAGTTTGTAGGGGTTGATGAATAGTTTCAGTGATAGCTGTAGAGAACTTTGCTTCCATAGCACAGAGTATTTTGTGAAGAAATCTGATCCCAAACATGCAACGCAAAAGCCTTTAGGCTGCAAATAACTCAGGATGTGACTCGTATTACTTCCTGTAGATGTACTGTTGAGTTCTTTTTGTGGAACGAAGATGATGCTTGTACATGGCCAGATATCTAGAACCAGAAAATCCAACACAAAATTCAAGTCCTGTTGATAACTAATTTTCAAAACAGAAGTCACTATTTTACAAGTGACTTTGATAGCCATGATAACTCTCTGTAACCATTCCCTTTACTCCATACTGGTTGCTTGCTTCCAGGAGGAATACACACTGCAGAAGAGGTTTAGGAAAGAAGAGAAATAGAAGTAGTTAATCCATTAGATAAGATAGGTGAAAGGAAGAAACATGAAGTTTCTTGGTACTGCATTATTAGGTATTTGCAGTAATTATGGAGACTAACTCCTCTAGACTTATTTTGTTTTGAATCTGACTTTCCTGTTTGCTGTAGGAGATACAGCCATCTTAACATATCTGGAACTTGATACCAAGGAAGTGATGTAGAGTACTGAGGAATTAACAAGGTGTCTTAACAGTAGGAATTACAATAGTGTTTTTAATTACTTTGCACAAAGATTTAAACTGTTGGAGCAAGCCATGCTTTAATGGCTCTCACGTTTCTATGGGATTATGTGTTAGCCTTGTCTAAAGCAATTTTACAGTCAAACATTGCAGGTAGTAATTACTGAGAGAATGACCAAGCTTTGCTCGTGTACTCAGCAGAGACCTGAACAGAGATGGAGCTAAATAGGAGAAAGTTGGAGCAAAGCTAGTATAATTGAGTTCACAGTTGACTGCCCATCTGCAGTTCAGGCTTGAGGCATTCAAACTGTATAAACAATAAGAAAAAAATCAGTAAAAGGCAGCCATCAACATAAACATTGTATTTGGTGCATTTGTTTTTTTTGTCAGGTGTGCTTATGCTGTAATGTATGTGACTTCTGTCATATTACTTGATTTATTTCTTACTATGAGGGGACTGAAGAAGGAGGGAGTAGGATATTTCCTTTTTACCCAGGTGATCCCAGGCCAGTAACTTGGATTACTGTACTAAGGCTCACGTTTTTCTGGTTAAGCTCCTATTTAGAAATGCTCCTCTTTGCTTTGTGAGCTGTCAGCCCCTTGATAGAGCATCTGTGAAGGAAAGTCTTGGGTAGGAAGCCTCCTGAGAACTAACAAAGATCTTCTCAAAGTAGCATCTGAACTCTGCTCAAGAGCAGAATTGCTGTTGCTTTGGCATGCCAATCCCTCCTCTTTCAAACAAGAATTGGTAAGAAGAGATGAGTGATAGCTGTATAAGTTGTTCTGCTATTGTGGAGTAGATGCTTGTATGGAAGAGAGAAAGGAGAATGAGTTCAATGTGTGGAGGATGAGAAATATCCTTCAGAAAAGATAATGGTGGATTGGGAAGTACTAGCTGTTTTCTGCTGACCAGTGTATTTTAGAGGAGCCAAAGTATGAAAAGATCTCCTGAAGTCTACAGGAGGAGGTTGTTTGCCCTGAGGAGCATGGAGAAGATGTGGGCACTCTGAGTGATGGACTGGTGGCCTGTAATGGAATAACCTGGGCTAGCATACCTGGTTTGCAGAGTTGCTTCTAGAAGGGCTTCAAGAGACAGTTCTCTAGCACTGCGGTTTATCCTGCCACCCAACCATGGTCCTTCGATACTAGTGTGAAACCTGATTAACTAGAGGTCAGAGGGACTTCTATTGTCCTCTTATTTTGACGAGAGAACAAAATTTTGTTCAGTTATCTAAGAATGATTGTAGTAGAGGTGGCCTGGGAAGCTGTTCACAGGATCTGAGGGATGGCTATGGGGCTATTAGAAGGTTCTGGGACATGCAGTTGAGGTGCCCATCTCTGCTTGTTCTGCACCTTCTCTGCCAAGTATCAGTAATTCAAATCCCTGTTCCTTGGTGGCTTACACTGTCCTGAGTCATGTGAACAAGAATCACATCTGTGGTTGCTTATAGCTCCAGACAATTCAGGTAGCAGTCCAAAGGGAATGTGGAATAAATAAATCATGTGCAGGGGGGAAAAAAAATAGGTGCATGGCTGCATTTCAGAGGTAACTAGAGTTGCGATTGGAGCAGTTTTTTACTGCCAATAGTTTCTATTTTCAGTTATATGTTACTCTGTGGAAAGCCACTGTAGCAATCCATCTTTACTGTATTGTGGCTTCCCTGTGGCTAATTAACAGAGGATGCAAGTTAGGTATGTATTTGTGGATGTTGATATTGCAGGCTCTTCTGGCCTGCGTTTCTGTTTCTGAATATGCACGTATGGCCTCAGTCAACTTCTGATGTCTTTTCCTTTTTCTGTTACCACTTCTAAATTTTGTTCATTTATGGCCACATGTCTTGTGAAAAGGTGCTTGACCAAAAGGTCAATTACTTTGGGTGTAGAAGAGTGGTTAGAACAACCTGTGAAAATGATCATGTACTGAATGTATAATGTACTCTTCATATTTGCAGGAATTGAGCTGTGTTGGTAGTGATGTGCGAACTGTTAACGTAAGATCAGCAGGTCTGGCTGGGTGCTGTTATGGGGCTCTTTCTTTCTGAGATCATGTCATGTCAGAGGGAGTTTGTTCTTCCTTTGATTGTACTGTGAAGGACAAGCTGATGAGATGATAGATAACTTAAACTGCCCATATCCCGTAGCAGTGAGTTAGGATTCCTGTGTGCCAAGCTGGAGCTGTAAGTTTCACAGATAATGAGTCTGGTATGGGAGACGGTGAACCTTTGTAGTTCCCTTTGGGTGAAAAGGGAATTTGTTGAGGATTGTCCTTCCCATTTTACCCACTGTGGTTGTGAAAGTTATCATAGGATAATAAGCAGCCTAGTTACCTGTGCTTGTCCCTCGTGGTAGTGCAGAAAAATGTACAAATCCAGAAGCATCTCCAAAGGGGTGCAGGTTCTTCCAGTCTGTGTTTTAGTTTTGCAGCATTTTGCAATGAACACGTGACTGTTGTTTTTTGCACTTGCATGTTGTGTGTGAGAGAGACACAAATTTCTTGCACTGTTTTTTTTTTTCTTAAAGGGCAATTAATATTAGCTGTAGGAATTATTAATATGTATATAAAATTTGTATTTATGGGTCCAAGTGTAAACAATAGCCATCTGAGTTAAGAGACTGTCTGTCTCGTATATGAAAAAAAGTACATGTGCCCACTTACCTCTTCAGAAATTCATGTTATTCTCATGCAAACTCCATAATGGTATTCTGAATCTTCAGCTTCACTGAAGAGATGTACATAGAAAACCAACTCTACCTTTTTTTTATACTGTAATAATTCTTAGTTGAAGTGATATGTCTAATTTTTGTGCCAGCTGTGTAATAATGACATAAATGTTTTCACCAAACCGCTGTCTCAGGTTAGTAAACATCATTTATTCCCTCAAAAGAGATGTCATAGCTTGATGGAGCAACATCTGTTTTTTCAGAATTAAATGAGATCACTGAACAATAATTAATAAAAACATTGCCACTAAATACAGCTGGCATATTGTCTGATGTTTAAAACCATACAGTTGATGGAAGAAGAGCAATCCAGTTAAGTACTTGTCTGCTCCATCCCTCCAAACCCCCCATGAGTCATGAGGCGAAGAAATTGATTAGATCATTGAGTTGTTGGTCTAAATGCATAAACACTGGTAGTTCATTTTGCTGTAACTAAGGATGTCAACCTGGGAGTGGGCAGTACATTTCTGCAGTAACCATAGAAAGTTTTCTGACTGTTGTGATTGTGTGATGGCACAGAGTTAATCATCTGAAAGAATGCTCCAGAGTCTGAGTATGCAAGAAAGTCATAATGAAGGATTTTGTACTATTTCTTCACAGCAAAGTTCGCTAGTCATGAGCCAACATGCTGTTGGCTTTTCGTGCATCAGCAGACAGCATTTCCTCATTCTCATCCAAGCACAGAGTGGATTTTGGGTGTTTGCGAAATTTGACTTCACAAAAGTATGACAGGAACAGAATTGAGTGTACATTTTTTACTCTAAAAATGCTAAGCTGCGTTGAGGTCATACTGGATATCAAATGGTGAGGGGTGCCCATAACTTTGATAACAGTACTTACTGCAACTTTGCTCCTGTTCATTCACTGCCGAGGGGTTTGCCATCTCACATGGCAGCTAAATGCAAGTTAATGTGCTGTAGTAGAATTAAGTATTGTAGAAAGGTTATGTTTTCAGTAAACAATTGAGTAAGACATCTGTATTTTATGATGTTGGAATATCTTTTTCTCTAACCAAGAAGAAGTAAAGATTGATCATCCTTTTTCTGATTTTTCTCTATAAGTTTATGCTGGGAAAGAGAAATGAAAGACTGTGTAGTTGACATAAAACATTCTTTTTGTTTGAATTTCTGTTTCTAATTATTACTTCAAATAACACCTTTACTCATTGCATTAAAATGTCAATTGATCTAAAACTGACAGCATGTGTATACAGGTCAGCTTTGGGAAAAGTGTGATGGCTTACACTGGGACTTGAGGATTTAGCTTTCCTAGAAACAAGCATTTTAATGGAAAAGATGTTTGGAAAAGGGAAACAACTGGTTAAATTTGGTAGCAGTGATGGGAAGATTTCATATTCCATTATGAAAGAAAGTACTTTCAAGTGGTTCACGCTCAACAACTGTTAACTATGCGTGTTACTGAAGGGATAGAAATCAGCTCACACACCAGGCACACACATTGAATTATCACGGCTTGTTTTGTAACCAGAGATAAAAGTATTTTCCAGTGACTGGTGAAGTAAATGCTGTCATAAAGATTCTGAGCAAGCCTTACCCAGATGTGATGTTGTAGACTTCTTGCTGTGGTATTTATTCGTAAATCTTGTTAAAATATGATCAGAGAAAATGTCACTCAGCTATAACCATCAAACATCTCTGACAACATTCATGGAAATGCAATAACACTAAGGTATTGACACACATCGTGCAATAGGTTACTGGTATTTCTGAGCCTACTGATTAGAACTTACAAATTAATACAAAAATAAGTTCTTCCAAGTGAAAGCTCCCCTGTGCATGAAGGATTGGATAATGCCCTTTTTGTGTGTACGCATATGACTTCAGGTACTTGTGTAGTACTTAAAATTCATAAGGATTTTCATACGTATTAGCTTGTATGTGCTTGCATAACTTACCTCCCTTATTCATCTTACACAATTGTTACCTGATTCTGATGCATAATTTCATTTCATTCGAGGGCCTGCTCGTGCAGCATAAGTAGAGAACAATGTGGAAATAGAATGTAGTATATGTGAGCACTCTATAGGACAAAGCAGTTTGCATAGACTTTGTCACCACTCTTTCAAACTCTTGGCTATGCCAGTGCAGCAGTCTGCTTTTAGTTTCCCACTGGCATGCCGTATTCAAAGAAGCAAAAAGTATTTTCACACTGCTTTTCCCTCTAAATTATCTGCTGCCCCTGCTATAGAGATATTACTCAGTTGCTACTGGGAGAGAAAGGTTCTGAGCTGATGCTTCTGTCGGGATGTAGTCATGCCGTGACAGGTAAATTTCAAGATTATGAATGACAAGAAAAAACAGCTTAACTTAGAAATTGGTACTGTGACATTGTGTGTCAGGTATAACTTGTAAGCAGATGCATAGTTCTTGAAGTTCAGGCTCATCATTGTAGCTGGATGATCTTTTTGGAACTGAAACGCTGCATCAATGTGTTAAGGATATCAGCAAGTTAGGGCTCTACTTGCCAAATGTGTCTTAGTGGATTCAGGAGCATCTGAAGTAGCTAGATGGTTACTTGACCTGCAGTAGTTTGTTGTTCCCTGATAATTTGGTTGTGACTGTGAGTCTGTGGTGAGAGAAGTTAAGATGCCTGCTAAAAATGTGTAGCAAACTGGAAACAGATTTTCATACTACCAGCCAGAAAACGGGAGAGCTGAGGTTTGTAACGTGTAAATTGATTCTCTAAACTGCAACTGTGCAAGCCCAATGGCTTTATTTTTCAGTAACATCATGTGCGCTTGCAAATGGTTCCCTGTGGTTCGAATATGCTCTGATTGCTTTATCCCCACACCAAAAGGCTTTCCTGGCTCTCTTTAACCACCAGCAGACATTTCCTGTCCTATCAGTACCAAATTGGCTACACGGCTTATGGGTTGGCCTGGTACAGTTTTCTTACTTCGGAGTAATGCGTAGAGATGATGTCCAATTATTTCACTAATGCTTCGTTTTAGGGATTTTTATATACTTGATGCTATCAAGATACCAGAAAAGTTTCTAGGTGAAGGTAAAACTGGAAATAACATAAAACGTCCCAAATGAAACCCAGCTTGCAAAGTAAACCCACATTGTGAGTCTTTAAAGAAATTATATGTGAAAGAATGAAAGGAAAACACAATTGATATAAAGCCACTTATCTACAAAGTCTCTTTCCTTCTACTCAGCAGAGTTCCTGTAGGTTCTTTCCTCGTAAGAGGTTGTCCTCCTGCATGCCCTACATCTCAGATTTGCTTTACTCTGGAAGCTCTTGGAAAGAGGCTCTTACACTTGATGAGTTGTAGTTCTCTAGGGATTCCTTACATTTATCCCATTTCCCCTTTCATAATACGCTTACCTTTGAGTTATTCAGAGAATATGCTTTTAGCTTCTGGTCAAAGGACTCTTCTACTTTTTCAAAGATGCAACTGCTACTTTTGCAGACAGAATGACATTTCCTGTCCTGGACTGGCTTAGGGGTCATTCCTTGACTCAGAGTTGTTTTCATCCCCTTCACTCCCACGGTGACCAAATTTCTATACTGCAGTGTGAAATCTCTATATCCACAAAGCCTGTCTTTCTTCATGCACAAACTGATATAAAATGTATGTAACTTTTCTGGGGGAGGAGGGGATGCTTTAGGTGATTGACTTTGGTACTGTAACATAAAATTGAGCTGCATAACTTTATCCTTGAAAAAAACACACTGAGGCAGGGAAGTGCTGTTCTCTGTATTGTATCTGGCAAACTGGATCGCAAAGATTTCAGATGAGATTCTTACAAGGATTTCAGTAAGACAGTAGGATTTAAGTGCTCTTCTGTGATTAAATTGATATGCACACCACAAACTTTTTACCAAATACTATAAATGTTCTTTGCATCCTGAATCCTTTGTGTTCCCAGGACTGTCCTCATCCCACCTGGGCACGGAAAATGAGCAGCCATCTTCATCTGAGCCTGGGAATTCATCTAGTTGCATTTTGAAGGTCTGGGACAAGATATGAGGAGTAGGAAGAAGTTTGTGTTCAAACAGTAGTACAATAGCTATTGGTTAAGCAGAGTATTTGGGATGTGGGGAAACAAGGAGACAGTGGGTTGATGTCCAGTTTTGTTTAAAGGGTCTAAAACGTGTGTCTTAAATTTCCCAGCAGAATAAGCTATAGCCTGGCAATTAGGATGCTTATGGTAGGAATAACTTTTCTTCCTTTACAAAAAGTCCAAGTGGGCAATAATGCCACACTTACTGGGTCAGGTCGGAGTGGACTTGTTGATGCATGGAGGCAGCATGGCAGAGCAGGGTTAAATCCCTGCTCAGCAGCCATCATGTGCTTTCTGTTAAACAGTCACTGTGTCAAAAAAAAGTCCCCTCGTGGTGCTGTGTCTTGGTTTGTGTTGCTGTATTAACCACAGCAATTTCCAGGGCTCCTAAATAAAGTGCCTCCTACCCCTACAAATGAGAAAATTCATGGCTGAGTGTGGAGTAAAGTTAGCTATCAAACCAGCAGTTTGCAGGCTTAATTGACTTTATTTCCAACAACTAACTTGGTGTTTGTTACTTCTTATTTCTTTGGGCTTATAACAATTAGGCAGGAGTTATCTTGGTAAATGATAAAATAGCAAGTTGTCAAGAATGGAGAGATGGAGGTTTATGGCAAATATGAAGGCTCAGGCACTTTTACTGGAGTTTACCTGTTCAGTATGTGCTGCAGGACTTTGCATGGATGTGGCCCACTTGCTAGTTTGGGTGCTTTTTGTCTTTGTGTAATATTAAGCATGCCGTGTGCATCTGGAGTAGTTTCAGCCAAAAGGAATCTACTTCATGATCACCAAGAGCACTCTGGGATCCAAACCAAGAAGTGGGAAGTGGCCTCAGAAAGCAGCCTAGCACTTTAAATTGGAGTCTCATTGTTCTTCAATTCCTCTTGCTGTTGCAAAATGTTGGTGGTATTGGAACATGGGTGGGGGCTTTGGGAAGGAGATGTAGCAGTTTACATGGGACAACTTCTATCTGCCACCTTATGCTCCTAAGCTGTTTCTGATCTAGCATCTGGATAAACGACAAGTGTGGTATTTGCTAACACCTTAAAGTTACCTAATCCATTTGGTTGATTTATGCATCCATTGTGCTCTTAAAATCTTGGGGCATGGGTACTGCTTCTTATTTTTGCACTGCAAAAAAAAAAAGTTACTTCCAAGGCTGTGAAGTATCTGCTGGTTAAAAGCTATAAACTGTATTCCCTTAAGCTTTTATTGTCTCGGAGCGTGTATCTAAGGAAATATCTCAGCAAAGAGTAGTAGTATTGACTCATTGTCTAATGTATCTACAATAAACTCTGCTTTAAGGAGAGCAGTCTAGGGGCTGTGGCCCAAAACCTACAAGTAAGAGTGGAAATGTAATCATTACAGGCAAGAGAATGAGTCTGTGCCAAGAGTTACTGCAGGGAAAAAAAGACGTTTTGTACAGAACAAATACTTCCCTTCCTGAAGGATGGCTGCATGGCTTTCTGCTTATGACTGGGAAAGTTCAGGTTAAGTTTGCTGAGGAGGATATTTTAGCAAAACCTCTTGATGAAAGTCAGGTCCTTAATTTAAAAAGGCTGTCATACTGTCTACGATCTATTTATCAAAGTAGGATGGAAGACACTTCTTTTCAAATTTATAGTCTCGTCGG
Source organism: Aquila spilogaster (assembly GCA_024606505.1). Classification (NCBI taxonomy): domain Eukaryota; kingdom Metazoa; phylum Chordata; class Aves; order Accipitriformes; family Accipitridae; genus Aquila; species Aquila spilogaster. Next base: position 80,312,326 of record JANHGO010000001.1, on the reverse strand, counting down.
CTTGTAAATGTAGAAATAAACTGAAGTAGAAAGAGTGTTGTGTTATTTTAAAAACTGATTACTTTCTGGAAAAGACCTCTGTCTCTGTTCACTTGTCTCATTATTGTGACAGCCATTCTCCAATAGCAGGGTGCTGCCACTCCTTGTTAGACGGGTAGACACACGGGTGCTGTTGTGGCAGCTGCTGTTTTGTGCCCTGGGTGGACTTTGTCCTCTGTCTTCCCAAATTGCCCTTTGCGGGCTGCCACAATCAAGCCCTGGGAAATTCTTGAGTTTGAAGGTGAGCATCTCCTACTTAGGCTTCAATTTTCAGCTATCAGAGCAGCACCGTAGTCTTCATCTGCCTCAGAATTGCGAGACAGGCTCCCTGAGGCACTACTAAATGCTTAAGTAATCCAAGCTACTTGCTGAAGCCCTCTATAATCAGTGAACCACATTTGGAAACTAATGTGACTGGTTCTTTTTCAGTGTTGTAAAGTGACTGACTCTGATGCTTAAACTTTGGTGAAAGGAATGTCACTCTTTTTTTAATTTTTTTTATCCATAACTCTTTGTAGGATGACCTGGCGTGAGGGACCGGGTGTTCAGAAGAGCTCAGCTCTCAGGTTAGGCGCTCAAATGAGGTCAGCTTTTCACCTTTGTTTCTCTCAGCAGAAACTAGAAGGTGCTTAGCAGGGCTGAATAATGTGTTTTTGAAATATCAATGTCTAAAATAGAGCTATGACAAAAGGAGCTGGATCTGATGTCTCAGAAAATTGCAGCATTTCAGCACTACTGATCTACAGTTGGGAAAAGATTTGAAACAAATCTTACACACAGATCTTTTACTTCATTATTTTGTAGTGAGAATGGAGTATTTCAGCATTTTTAAGTTGTGCTGTTGGTTTTGTTAATCCTTTTTTGCTGTAGGGCCCATATGAGACTGTATTTCTGTAATATTTTGTGCATCTTTCCCTATCCTCCACTTCTCAGCTCACCTGCTCGTGTTGGCTGTCATGCACAGTACACTCATTTTTGTCTGCATCTCTTCTGTCCCAAAGCTAACCCTTTAGAGTGTGAGAACAACCACCATAACAGAGAGATGACAGGAAAAGCAAATGCTGAAGTTAATGTGTAAACTAGACCAACAGATGAACAACTTGCTGGAAAGCAACCAAAGTGGAAAGAACTACAGTTATAAATAAATCATTGCTAGTGCATGTACGGCAAGTCTGGAAGCTTGTCATAGTGCCTGCTTTTTATTATGCCGTTCTTTGTCAGTGTTTGACGCGTGCCCTGGCTTGTAGGACAGCAACATTTGTGTGCACTTGTTTTCCTCCCAAAAAACAAGTGAGCCTGCTTTGTTCCATTCAGGAAACAAAATCTGCAACCATGCATTAAAAAACTGGGGAACGCATTGTGCAGCCAGCATTTACCCTCTGACAGCCATGTTCCACGAGGGACTGGATTTTCAAACACAGGTGTTAGGAGGAAGATTTCATCTTGGCCTCAGTGAATTTGTCAGGTGTTTGAATCCCACCAAATCCCACTAGAGGTGGTCTTGGTTTGTGGCAGAGACAGGCATCCAGGCCTGATGCTGGAGTGCCATAGTCGGGTGGCACAGGAGAGGGTTGTCCTTGTAAGCTGGAGCAGTGTGGGAGGGGCTGGCAAGATCTGCCAGCCTGAACCAGGACTTCTTCTGCAATCTCTGGAAACATTGTGTTTAGTAGGAGCTGGAACAGAAAAAATGCTTTGGCCAGAGGAAAGAGCTGCTATTGCTTTTGTTTTTCTCCTGGATCAGCAGTCAGATAACACTACATTTGCAGAATGTAAGGCTACAATGGCAATAGCCTTCCTGCTCAATAAAAAGCTAGCACCTTTCAAAGGACGAGCAGTAGCTGTCTGTAGCCTGTGATCTTGGTTCTTCTAATAGAAAGTAAGCGTTTGTCTCCATAAGAAGGAATAACTTCACTTTAAATTTCTGTAGGCTAAGCAAATAACTTACTTGTGTAAATGGATAGCTGAACTGTATCAGCTGTATGTAAATCCAATTTTTTTGTCCATGAAGGAAATTTAGCTAATAATTTTTAATGATTTTTCACTTTAGTGTAGTTAGCTGTTCTTTCACAAGCTATTTCTGTTTGATTTTGTGTTGTTTCCTTGAGCAATAATGAACGTTATTTAGGCAGTAAAGTCGGTGAGGACAATCCAGTGAAGGAGACCCAGTACAGCTGTATCAAAATAGGAGACTTGCTGTGATTTGTTTGTGCAAGTACCCTCCGTTCAGCTGCTGAGTTGCTGATATTAACAAGTAACACTAACTTTGGTGAATAACTGTGCTACCATGAGGTGTTGGCAGGTTGGCAGGTTGGATCTGTCTCTCTACAAATCCAGTGAGATCTTGTTCCTTCTAAGACATGATTATCATAGGCATCAAGACATGATTATCATAGGTATCAAGGCAAATGCAACGTGATAGCAAGATCCAGTTTGGGGCATCACAACTAACTGTGCTGCAGATACAGTACAAACTGCTTTGGCACTAATCTGACATTCAGCCTGATTGTCAACTGTTCCTGAAGATTATGTGCTGCAAGGAATGCATTAGAGCAGTGAGTTTTGGGAAACCAAGGTACCACACTCCCCCCTCTCCCCAGTCTTTTCTCTTAGAAAGTGATAACGTAAAAGTAGGGGAATTGGCTCTTTCTTGCTGACAGCCCACCCTGCCAAAAAAAAAATAATAATAATTGTGTTGAAGTAACAAGATGTCCATTTCCTTGAATCCTCCAGATCTCCTTGAATTCCTCAAAATCAAGCCTGAAAAGAAGAAATGAAATACAAGCAAGCAATTAGGCAGTAGCATTTCAACTTGAAAAGCTGAGTCTTATCATGAAAGCTGTTTCATGCAACACTACCCCAAGGAGTTGGCTTAGTCCAAATGACTGGTGCCAGGTGCTGCGAAGGTCAAAGCAAAAGGATTGACCATGCTGTGAGGAGCACAAACTAAGTACAGGACAGGGCTGCATAAAGATAGATAGGCCCAAGTGGCGGGGAGAGTGAGAGATTTGGTCAGCACAGTAGTAGTGGCTCAGCCTCACCAGTCTGCCTGCTCGCAACTGTGGTGTGTCTATAGCAAAAGAGAATTCTGCTGAGGATTTCCAAGGGGGCTGACGGTTAGATTCTGCAAACCTTTACAGCTGCTTTTGAAAAGGAAGAAATCACAGAGGTGATTTTTCAGAAAGTGTGGGAAGGAAGCCACTGGTTTTGCTCCCAATAGCAAATCTTGCCAAGTTGTTTGCACCAAGTAAGTTGAATTTACCTTTCTTCTGTGTTTTCTTACTCTGAATTTCTTTTTCTCCCATGGAAAAACATTTGTATGAATAAGTATTGGGGGCCTAGTCGTGTTTAGGATGATTTACCAGGTTTTAGGTTTCTGTAGTGAATGGGTGGCAGACAAGAACAGTGAGGTAGTCTAAAGGGTTGCAAGTGCTGACAAACGCTGAGAACATTGGGTTAGAGGTGAATTTACAAGCTCCAATTTGATCTCACTGCAGTGACATCTCTAAAAACAACCCAAGGTGTTGCTCTGAAAGGGAAATCATCTCAAAATAACAAAATCTTAATGAATATGAAAATGTAACTCATAACAGGAGTGGCTAGCAGGGTGAAGGAGGCGATCCTGCTCCTCTACTCTGCGTTGGTGAGGCCCCACCTGAAGTACTGTGTCCAAATGTGGAGTCCACAGTACAGGAGAGACATGGACCTGTTGGAGTGCATCCAGAGGAGGGCAACAAAAATGATCCAAGGGACGGAATACCTCCCCTAGAGAGCTGGCACTGTTCAGCCTGGAGAAGAGAAGGCTCAGGGGAGACCGGAGAGCAGCCTTTCATTATCTTAAGGGGAGCTACAGGAAAGAAAGGAACAGACTCTCTGTTCCTCCTTCTTTCTTGTAGCTCCCCTTTAGATACTGTAACTGACTTTAGCAGAGTCAGTTGTGATAGGACAAGGGGAAATGGTTTCAGATTCGAAGAGGGTAGATTTAGGTTGAATATGAGGAAAAAGTCTTCTACAGTGAAGACGGTGAAGTACTGGAACAGGTTGGCCAGAGAGGTGATGGAAGCCCCATCCCTGGAGACGTTCAAAGCCAGGTTGAACCAGGCTTTGAGCACCTGATCTAGCTGTGCATGTCCCTGTTCCTTGCAGGGGAGCTGGACTATATGAGCTTTAATGGTCCATTCCAACTCTAAGTATGGTTCTATGAACAGTAACTCATTCCAGAGTTATACCTTATGACAAAGCATGGGGAATAAGATAAAGGGCTAACAGGAAAGCTACAGATGAAAAGTGGAAAATCGGCTTTGAACAAACACCTCTGTGCCTTTACCAATCGGTATGTAGTATCACTCATCAGTGCTGGTTTTTCTTTTGTTTTTAATTAACAAAGCTGAAATGTAGCTTGGACTGCACGGAGTTTGGCAGTGCTTTTTGTGAATAGTGTAATGTTGCACAGTGCTTTGGTAGTCCCTGTTTTTCCCTTTCGAAGGGGAGGTATGCCTGCCCCTCACACCCTGCCGAGCCAGAGCTGCTCAGTGTATGTACCTATCTGTGATGCATCCTGTACTGGGCAGGTGAAATGCCTGGAGGTATGAAGGTATTTATGTAATGATGTAAGCACAAAGGATGTGAGAACTACATGGGCTCATTGGAGAGGCAGAGAGGATCGGTAGCTCTTAATGTTGTAGTCTAGCAACGACTTTACACTGACTTCTGCTTCGGGTTGGATTTTCTGGGTTTTGGCGTGGGTATGTGGGGTGTCACAGTCATCGCACAAGTTAACACTGCCTTTGTGGGAGTGTTAATGGTTTGTGGGGACAGACAGCAGTGGAAGAGTTGGAAACTGCAGCCCTGCAAGTGTGAGCATGTCTGCATGTGCAGATTGTCCTCTCATAGCCATCCTGTCCCATTTTCATCTGTATCGCTGAACGCAGTGTGGTAAAACAGAGTTCAAATACGAGCAATCCAGTAATAAAGAACTTTTTATCTTCCTTGTCTTGATTCTGAAAGCAGCTCCCACCTTTGGGGAAATGAATAAGGAAAGAAGCAACCTTATTCTTGATTTGGAGAGCTCTCGACTGTAATAAGGAAAGGCCAGTGGCTGAATTATGCGGCTAAATATCATGTTGTGTATCTGGGTGGGGAATACAAAATGAGTCTTTGTGTGGCAGTCTGTACATCTACAGGTCTGCACTTGTGGAACAGTGTATATGCCTTATAGGAAGAAAACTTCTACCATTTTTTTCTTATGGAAGATCTGTGAAACCTGCAGATAGCACAAGAAATACAGTTCATGCCTTGCCAGTTCATGTCTTGCCAGTAGGTAAGCTGGAAGGGCAAAAATCTGCCTGTCTGCTGCTCAACAGTCACAGACATGTGCGTATATGTGTATATATATAATTTCCCCCCACATGCACCCTTAAATACTGTCTAGGACTCAGTTTCCAACTTAGCCAGTTCCTTTATACAGGTGATACATTTAGTAGTTCTATTTTTCAGGCATTGCATTGTTAATTGAGAATATCCCACCAATCCCAACGTTCAAGTTCAGAATGTGGGAGAAGGTGTCTAGGGAATGAGCAGTATATCACAGGTGAAAGTTGAGGATGATGTCAGTTCAAACAAAATACTTTATAGGAGAGGAATGGGTTTTGTTTTGTTTTGCAAAATTCAGAGTATACCTTCTGGCCATTTCAAAAAGAGCATTTTGGATCCCCTCTGCTCTTTGTGTTTATAGCATTTTTTTTCACTCATTACAGAGTATTTCTGCATCTATACTTTTAGACTTCCAAATGAAAATCAGACATTGCTTTGTCAAAACAAAAATGTCTGGTCACCATAATATTTCCTAGATATCTGTTTGGAAAGGTTTGTGGGTTTTTTTTGCTTTGAGTTTTTGGTTTGTTTTTTTTTTTTTTTTTTTTTTCCTCCAGTTTTTCTTGCAATGGCAGTAGATTATCAGCATTCCAGACTGAAATGAAACTGATTTTTAACAAGTCCATGCGAGGGGGCTTTGTCTTGCTACACATATGCTTTCATTGAGGCCGAATGCTTCTTACACAGGAAAAAAAAGAAAAATAATAATCCTGTACTCAGTGAACACAATGCTGTTTCCAAAATGCCAGCTGTTTGCTTTGTTCAAAGCAAATGCAATTTACTAAGTGGCTTTTTGGACTAATATTGACTCTATTAAGTCCCATGCAGTTTTCATCCAACAGTGTGTGTATCTAAAGCTATACTACAAGATAATGACTTATTTCCTAAACTATAATGTAAATATTGTGGTTCTTATTTTTATCTGTGTTTACCTTTGACAACCCAGCCATAAATGTCAATTTACGAAGTACTGAAAGAGCACTGTTTCGGTTTGGTTTTTTTTGGCTTGTTGAAGTAGCCTGCCTTTCTTGTAAGCATACCTTACACTTTTCTAGTTAATTATTAATAATATTAGTAATTATTAATAATTAATTAGGAGTTTCTCTTCATAGTTTCAGGGCAAAGTAAATGCTTGCTGTTAAATAATTGAAGGCTTTTTACCTTGTTTCTTGGGTTGGTTTTTTTTGGCTTGTTGAAGTAGCCTGCCTTTCTTGTAAGCATACCTTACACT